>OY978219.1:34756059-35356059 GCA_963854785.1 Vaccinium vitis-idaea | reverse complement strand
TAAGAACTAGGCAACCTTGCACCAAAACTACGATATCAGACGCCGAATTCTTTGAAATACCAAAGCTTCTCATTATTTGCTCCGCATTTGATTCAATGATATCCTTCCAACAATGCATACAAATCCAAAGATTCAAGCCTACCCAAATTGCTATAGCCTTAGCAATCCTCGGTGAGCTAATACCCATGTGAACTTTCAAAAAAATTTCAAGCACTGCACCATTATCACCTCACACTATTGCCCCTATCCCAATAGTACTTCAATTTAAACATAAGGATAGTTATGGAATTTTACCAAGTTTTTATAACTGAGAACATAAAAGCGTACATATTCTTAAATTGGGGAAATTATTTTTGAATCATGATCTTCTCATGTGATAAATCTTCATGGGGTCCCTCATTTGACGCAAAAGAAACCGAGCACGGTTCAATATTTAACGATCTGAACAGCTCATATTGAAAATCTTGATGTTCTTATCCATTCAAAAATCAAGTTCACCTGACATATATAGGTATCTAGTGGAACAACTCATATTTTACACAAGAGAAAAAGAAAGTCAGACTCCCACCGTTTTACATCTCTACAAAAAAAATATGATTCGACCAAGCAAGCTTTTACAAATCTCCATCAACTCGATTTTTTGCACGCATATTTAACACATCGAGATTTACGAAATGAATGGTTCAGATCGTGAAATAAGACCATGATGAGTCCTATTTTGCTCACTTGGCGAACCACATGAGAGGATCTCGAGTCATCTCTATTGTTAAATGGGACGTTCTGTAGTTAGGATTTTGTTTGGCTACTCTTTGAGAAGCAACAATTTGAACAATATTAATAAGAAAACCAATACAAGATACACTGCTAAAAGGCTTCACTTGGGTCCCCACAATGACCTAAGTCACTAATAGTGACCTCAATTGTGGGTCCTCTGAAATCTTCATTTGGGATCAGAACTGTTCAAGTTTCGGAAATATTGAAGGGTATAAAAACATACGATCATCGGAGATTGGTAGATAGATAATTGGGACAAATTTATCGTACAGTCTATTCTTTAAATGATACTAGCCATTCATTTTCGTAAGAGAAATTGCATCCGACCACATGAGTGCAAATATCCAATTAATTTGATTATCTACTCAACATTCCTAACAATAGGACAGTTCTGATCCCAAATATTGATTATAGAGCCATAGAGAGCCCACAATTAAAGTCACCGTGAGGGTGTAGTAAGTCGGGTCACTAAGGGAACCTCCATAACCCAAACAATTAGTCAAAACAAATGAGTTAAAAAGGTCGAAATGAAAATAAGGAAACTAGAAAACAAAACAGAAAAATGCCCGAAAAACAGCAGAAATAATAGAACTACCGATCCGCTAGCTTATGGATGTGGCTTTGAAGGTAGTTGGAGGATATAAATCTGAATCTGAATCTTGTAGGTGGCTTCTCTTTAGTTGACGAGTTCAAGAATTCCTATTTGTATGGGTTGTGGCATTGTGGGTATACTTCAGTTCCTACGTACTTGGTGCTCTGGGTTAAGTTTGTTATTTGGTCCTTATCTATTGTAGTTTCTTACTACTTATTCTTTGCACTCTCTCTTAATAGTCTGCCGTTCCTTACTCTCTTTTTTTCCCCTGCATTCCAAAAAGGAATTGTATCAGCCTATCAGGTACGCATAACTCTTTTCACATTCATCTTCCGTTTGTGCTCTTTGAATTTCTACCCAAGGCAAGGGTTCTAACCTTTTTCTTTTTTGTTCATATTTTGGAAGGTATGTTCTGGAAACATGTGTATACCGAAGAGAGTTGGAACATCTCAAGGAGCTAAGGAATGCTACTGCCAATCATCCCACAGTAAGAATCTTCTGTCGTCGGGGGGTCTTTGGGAGCCCTCTCGGGTACTATGCTTTATTTAGTGTTACTAGCTTGCTTCCCAAAGAAGGAAAAATAAATGTCTCTTCCTCTCTGTTTTTGTATGCAAAACTAGGACTCTCTCTTCTGTTTTATAGAAAAATCTAGTTCTCGGTACTGGGGATTTATTTTTGCACATGTATATTTTGCTTCTAGCATTAGTAGTCGACGACAAGATCTTATGGTTTTTCATTCCTATCACACTTTATATTCTAGGCTCTGGTATCACACCAAGAAATGAAGCTGATCATTCTAACTACCAATAATGGTATGACCCTATCAAACCTACTGAAAAACAAGTCTCTCTCTCTCTCTCTCTCTCTCTCTCTCACACAGACATACACAAACAAACACATCCTTGATTCATTATTTTTGTCTGATCCTTGATTAAATGACAAGTATAAATCTAAACAACAGATTCTCCTGTCATAAACCATGAGGCAAACTCCCATGACAAACCTGAGCATCTCTCCTCTGATTCGTGGCGGCCAAATCTAGCATTTGGTACTGGCGTTTAATATTACACACACATGGGAAAATTAAATAGGCATCGTAAATATTGACACCATTAGTTGTCCAGCCCTATTTTCAACCCTATGCATATGATGACTTTTGCATATGTTAGAATGGGTAGAGTAATAAATGGTCAGATAAAAGGAAAATGCTATAATACACACCCATTATTGATACACACCCTTATAAAAGTTACGAATCTTTTTTTTTGTAAAAGTTACGAGACACACCAAAATGTTACGAATCATAGAAAATATTGTGAATCATATTGCTAAAAAGTTACGAAAAACTAAAAAATGTTATGATTGCCGATGAAGTGGCACAATCTGGACCATACAATAGGTGCATATGGTACACCCAAACAAGGGGTGTATATTGTAGCCATTTTCCAGATAAAATAGTTTTATATGAGGTAACAAAAAGTCTTGAATAGAACCATTATAAAACCACTCTCCAAATAAGAATTTTTCACATATTACATGTTTAATAATTATTGTTTCTTCCCCCAAAATTAAAATTCATTTTATTGGATAACAATGTGCATGTGTATTTCATATATACTACTCCCTCCGTTCCATAATATTGGTCCCCTACGAAACTACGTGCAATTTTCAAACTAAAAAATAACGCATCCATAAAATAATTTTTGGATTTTTTTCGCACCGTTTAAAAGTTCACAATGAGATCTATCAAACAAAATCCATATTGATGAACAAATTATGTTCATAAGTACATTATTTTTTAGTTTAAAAATTGCACGTAGTTTCGTAGGGGACCAATGGAATGGAACGGAGGGAGTAGCATGGTTGAACCGCCTAACGGCACGGTACAACTTACGGCTATATATAATCTGATGCAGATTTTCAATCCTGACTATGGCTAGAGGACAATCTAAAGATCGAGAAGGAGGCGAGCAAAGACTGCCGTTCCTTTTGTTTGTCCCTTTTGGGGAATCGAAATTTTAAGGAGACAAGGATGGGACATTAACTTTGTGTTGAGTTTCCAATTTTGCCCCTCCCTATTTTAAAGTTTCTATCAGAAAATTCAGCCTCCTATAAATCTGGCGCCATTTTAGGGAAATATGAATTTTTGAAAATTCAATTGGTACTGTACTTTCCTTTACCCACGTGTGAATAAAAAAATGCATTAATCTACTCCTAAAAATTTGGCGCTTTTCTTTCATCAGTTTGAGAAATTTCCTCCTAAAATTTTGCCCCATATCAAATTTGAATCAAAACTAGTTGGCGGGGATTGCTAGAAGTTTCGGAGTCCGGGTATATATCCATAATTAGTTCCATATTTTGAGCCAAATCTTCCTCTCTTTCAGTTTTACACTCCCACTTTCTTCTTTTACTCCTAATTTTACTCCAATGTGATTTCTCCTATGTGAATCCATATCCTTCTTCTCCCCTTTTTTCTCTGCCACGTCTCCTCTCTCTCTCTCTCTCTCTCTCTCTCTCTCTCTCTCTCTCTCTCTCTCTCTTACTACCATCCCTCTCCAAACCAAAATGGACTCTTTCTTTGAAATTCCGTCTGTTCACCATAGATCAAGAAGGAATCTTACCAATCAACAACGACAACTAATTTTTGAGATGCTTTTGATGAAAGTTCAACAAGGTAAATTAAAAAGAGGTTCTATTCCAGAGGTTGCTGCTGCATTTGGTGCCAATCCAAGAACAGTTCTACGGTTTTGGCAACGAGCAATGGCGTGTTTCACCAATGGATTGGTTGTTGATGTATCGTCTAAACTACCAAGACATGTTGGTCGCAAGCCAAAGCAATTCGATGTCAACAGAATTGCTGAAATTGACCTTCGTCAGTGAATTAGTCTTCGGTCAATGTCGATGGCCTTGAACGTGCCGAAAACCACACTGTATAGGCGGGTCAAGAAAGGGCATATTAGGCCTCATACAAACGCATTGAAGCCGTATCTTTCCGATGACCTTAAAAGGGCACGACTTCAATTTTGTTTGTCTATGCTCGAGCCATCTAGTCTCTACACCCAACCAATTTTCAAAAATATGTAAAACTATGTGCATATTGATGAAAAATGGTTTTTTATGACAAAAGAAGCAAAGCGATACTATTTGCTTCCAGAAGAACATGAACCGTTGCGGACTTGCAAAAGTAAACGGTTCATTACAAAAGTCATGTTCTTGGCCGCTGTTGCTCGACCACGATATGATCCAAGTCGAAATCAAGAGTTTTCAGGTAAGATTGGAATTTTTCCATTCACTTTCACAGAACCTGTTAAACAAAGAAGCAAGAATCGTGCGGCGGGTACATTGGAGACGAAACCGGTAATTTGTGTGACAAAAGAAATCATCCGCACTTGTTTAATCGAGAATGTTTTGCCAGCTATTCGTGCCAAATGGCCGCGTTGCATTGATGGTGAGACTATTTTTATTCAACAAGACAATGCAAGGCCCCATGTTCATGAAATGGATCCTGAATTTATCGAAGCTGCTTCTAAAGACGAATTTGATATCCGTTTGTCGTTTCAACCTCCTAATAGCCCAGATTTGAACGTCTTAGATCTTGGATTTTGACGAGCTTGTTTCTGCTGTCAAAAAATCATTTGAAGAACTCTCATCAGAAAGTCTAAACCATGATTTTTTGACACTTCAAGCTTGTATGGTTGAGGTCATGAAAGTTTATGGTGGAATCAATTACAAGGTGCCTCATATGGGAAAAAACAGATTGGAGGGGAATGGAAGTCTTCCCATTCAAATTCAATGTGAGCTTGATGTTGTGGAAAAAACACTAGATCACCTACAACAAGGTCGGCAGGAGTTGTGAGAAGAGGTAATTCTTTTTTTAAAGTTCTTTTTTTTTTTTTGTCTTAAACGAAAATTTACAGAGGTTGAAACATTAATTTGTTTTTGCTCTTTTCTCGTCTTCCAGGTCGGTTCCAAAATGGTGGCAGATTGGTTTTTGAAAAATGTTGCAATTGGAAGGAGCTGTTTTTGAAGTATGGTGTAGTTGATTTTGAAGCTTGGACAAATCTGTAAATAGTCTAGTCACTCTTTTTGTTTCTTTTGTTCATCGATCAGGATCTGGCTCTTAATGGTGAAAAATGCAATGTAAATGTAGCTGAAGCCAAAAATGTAAACGTAACTGATGTTTTTTTTGAGGTTGAAATGGGCATATAGAATGTGCATGTGTATTTTTGGGCAATACAATACTTTTTGAGTTAAATGCATTTTTAATGTTTTTTTATACCCAATAGTTGAATGTTGAAAAGTAAGGGTAAAATGGAAAAGTTGCACAAATTTCTTGTTGACTTTTGGAAATGGGACAATCAATATGGAACTTCAAAAAAAGAAAAGAAGGACCAACAAAAAGGAACGGAGGGAGTACTACTTTAAAAAAGGTGAAGCACCAAAAGTGTTACCAAAAAACACGCCCATTCCAAAAACACGCTGCCTTCTCATATCTCGGTTCACACCGTATGGTCCGTACCCCTTCCTCCCCAATGTACCCTTTCCTCCCCATTTAACACACTCATCCTCCATAACGCCTTCTCAAACCAATGAAACAGCACCCGGAAGCAAATTGGGACAATAGTTGTGACCTTTCAACAAACGAATACGAATCCGTCGCACCCGTTCCACAGGAACACTATTGCATCAATTTGAAGCATTCTAAGCCTAAATTTCCCCCAAAACTGTACGAGAGAAAGAAAGAGAGACGGGCCTTAAAGAAATTTCGTTGTCTAACCAAGTTCAAGGACGACTTCGACAGCGGAGTTCATCGGAAGAAAGGTAATCACTACGTCAACCACAGTGAGGGGGTGATTTCAGTGATCTCGAAGCCGAACATGGTAAATCTATTTCTCTCCCTGGCTTCCATTATCACACTTCAAATTGATGAACTCTGTAGGGTGAATAACATCCTCTGCTGCGGTTGTGCACCTGTTTTTTGGAATTGCGCCTTTCAAAAAAAAAAAAGAAGCTTCACAGCCACGCCAAAGGGTAGAATAGTGGGTCTTGCTTCAATTTGACCATGACTTTGTTTTTCATGTCTTTCGATGGAGGCAACATAACCTCATGCAAACTTATGAATGAATTCTTTTCTTGTAATTTGCCTATTAACTATTTGATACAATGTTCCATTGGCAATAAAAAAAATCACCATCACAAATCAACGCATCAAAGAGTTAATTGAGTCTTCCTTCAAGTATGCATTTTCCCCAAGTTCGATGAATCATTGTTCTCCTCAATATACGTGAAATCTACTTTTATGACAATTGCTTTTGAATGCTCTATATAATTCATGAATATTTATACTTTGATAATTTATCCTTTCCGATCCTTATAAATGCATTTCCCCCTTTTTCATGTCCCTTTTGTTCATTGCCTTTTTAACATTTTAATCAATTTAGTATTTCCCACTTAGGCAATTGCATTTGCCAGTGGCTTGGCAATTTTGAGGTTGCCTGTAGTGGATGACTTGACCTCTAACATGAAAAATTAAGTTGTACTAATTCTCCTAATTTCTTTTCTTCATAGATTTTTTTGCCCATTTCTCCAAGTAAATAAGCCAAATATAAACCCTTAAACAGGGACAAAAATAAATATATATTGACCATTATACGTATCAAATACTACTTAAAGTGTACAGCAATTCAAACCATCTGTTTTTGTCCATTTTGGGTTCTTTATGGTTGACCTTAGGATTCAACACTCTTACCGAAGAACTCAATAAGTATCGATTTTCAGTCCTTTAATCTAAATTTGTACTCATGTTGTTTGGTTAATTTGTTTAAGTTCTCTGGTGGGAGCAGGATCAGAGAAACTATGTTGGATTGGAATTACCCATCCAAAAGTAGAGTTCCTTTTTTTTGGCTTGAAGGTGTCGAAGACAAAGGATTCCATCAAGTCGTATCTTACAATAACAAAGTTTTACTAGCGGGTGCCTTATAGTTGTCAAAAACATGAGGATCAAATGATTTATCGCTCAGATATGTCACTTACTTGATAAGATTTAGGAGACTAAATTGGTTACGTCAGTTATGGTAGCTATTAGGAGTTAATGTATCAGTTTTTTTTTTTATTTTTTAATTGTGATCGAGGGCATCATAGAGGATCTAGAACTAGACGGCGTGTTGCAGGCAACAAGTTGAAACTTCGGGTTTCTGCAGCATTTGTTCGATCAGATGCTTCATTTTAAAATCATGTAGTTGCTTAATTTAAGGTGGTGTTTTGTCCATTTCTTTTGATGTGGTGGATTGGTGTCTTGCCAACTACATTTTGGAAGTGGCAAAGTTCAGGGTATATATGTCAACACTATTGGGATGTAGTTATTTGAGAATGATGTTTTTCTCCATTCGTTTCTTTACATCAAGTATGCCTGTGAATGGATCGGATCCGATCTGAAAAAATCCGATATGAAAAAAAAAAAAAAAAAAACTCACTGCTACAATTTCAAATCCCAATTCTTTTTGCCATTTATCTCCCACACAAACCGGGACAATTACAAAGATCACGCCCACCGCCACCAGAGACGCCACCGACCAACTCCTAACTCTGACTCTATCTGTGTCTCAAGAAAATATTCACCTCATTTGTATCTCTCGTCTCCCTCTCTGCTATTACAATTACTCTTTCCGCCAATAAGTCCATATTCTTTCACCCGTCGATGACCACCGTGATCAGAAGACAAAAGACTCCTCATCGTCGACAGATAAGGAATGAGACATCCCAAGAATTGAAGAAAATAAATCTAGCTCTCAAATTGTTTTGTCCATCACTCATCAATCGTCAATAAATAAAGCTGTGAAATCAAAAGGGGAAGGAGGATATTAACGTCAGGTATATAGAGAGACAGAGAGGAGACACATTTCCACATATATGCCTCTTGAAAGTTAGAAAACACCTATTTGATATTGGTACAGGTGCAACGGTTTGGGATTTTCCGAGACACCTTTCCACAGTAATGCATATTGGTACAGGTGCAACGGTCTGGGATTTTTCCGCAAGTTTCATTGCTTTGTAAAATTCTCTAATAGGTTATACCGCTTCGTTAATTTCCTATCCGATGTTAACATTTCCTATCCCATGAGTTGCAATGATTAGAAGATACAGTGAGAAGAGATAGCGTGTTTTTTCCGATTGGGCTGGGCCAGTTATTTGTAGTTTTTTGAAGGGTTATTTTTGGTAGGTTAAGTGTGGGAAACACTTTTTGGGGCTTCACATTTTTTAAAGTAATAATAGTAGATTGATGAAATTAAGATACGAGCTCAATAACGTGGTGATATAAAAGAAGCGAGTCGTTGAAAAATCAATAACAAAATAATGGAAGTATATCCACCTGTTATTATATGTGCACAATCTACACGTGCACAATCATAGTTATGCTGAAATCTTGATCTCAAAATGTTTGTGAAAAAGCACATAAAAGCATATGTTCAGGCATTGGTGACATTATTTTCCTATAGCTAAGGGGCACCTGCTGCATATAGTCGGGATTTCTTTGGATACAACCTGAAATCATTTAATTGAAGAACAACATTTGAGGACCAAATCAAATTTCATAAAATCATCAACTCCCGGAGACGTGGTCTTGGCTCGGATATCATCCGCACACCTGTCATGGTTCCCTGGAAACATGCACGAAACTGCCGCTTCAAACTTGCCGAGCATAAACCTACATTCAGAGGTTATATTACAAATTTGACGAGTTCAAGATCCTATTTTTAGGGGTGATGGGTGTGTTTTAGTTCCTACGTATTTGGTGCTAAGTTTGTTATTAGGTTGGTCCGTATCTATTTAATGGTTTGCTACTCTTAGTTGGATCCGGAGAAAGGATGTGATGAAAAATAAATCTCAGAATTTTTGGTACATTTTGGTGAGAAACTCCGTTCTCTCTCTCTCTCTCTCTCTCTCTCTCTCTCTCTCTCTCTCTCTCTCTCTCTCTCTGTCTCTCTCTGTTTCTTACGAAATCACACAATTCGAAGGGACTATTACACCAAAATGACTTCTCCTTCAATTTTATTTTACACCCCCTGTTATTTTCCAATAGACCAGCTCTTTACGATTGAACAGAAGCGCCCTCTCTCTCTCTCTCCCTCCCCTTTCCGAGATTTGTGGATCACAAACACCAATGGATTTCTTCGAAAACAAAGAACTTGTTCCTCACCCTCTTCTGATGCGAAGTAAGGAATTGTACATATCATGTAAGTCGCATAAGTCTTTTCACATTCATGTTCCATTTGTACTCGAACTTCTACCCATGGGATTCTAATCTATTTTTTCTACTCATATTTTCGAAGGTATATTCTGGGGAGACAAGCATATATAGCACGAGGGTTGGAAAATTTGAACGGGCCAAGGAATGCCACTTCAAATCATCCTACGTAAGTATCTTCTCTCATGAAGGTGTCTCGGTCTTTGGAGCCCTCTCAACCTCTTAGGTTGGTTGTATTACGAGAAGCACAAGAATGTTATAAATCTTTAGGAGGTACACAATTTAGAATACACATTAGGTACATATAGTACACACTCCTTTAAGAGGTCTGTATTATAAACTTTCTTGATGATGATAAGTACTTCCTTTTGAACTTGTGCTAATGACATCATTTAAAACAAAAAAAAAGAAGTGCATCAATAACTCTTTAACAATCCTCTGCCTTGCTCTGTGGAGGTCTGCATTTTTATGAAAAGATAGGAGAGTACCGTAAGTTATATATGGAGCAAAAACCAATTCCACCCAAATTCCGAAGCAATAGAAAACTGAAAATCCCACGCTGGAATATACCACTTTAAATTGCCACTGAGCGAAAAATAGTGAAGCCTTTACGGGGTTGTTTTAGTGATGTTAAGATAATTATTTAGAGAAAATATTTTTTACACTAGCAGTCAAAAACCGCCATTTTTCACCACAGAAATATGTGGGTCCTGCCATGAGTTGTCTCCTGTAGGACCCACAAATAGTATATCCATGAAAAAATTTAGCTTGTTCGGAAAATGGACTGTTATGGTTAGTTTAACTTTAAAATCCAAGACCGTCCATTTTACGATAACAAAATTTAAATTTAAATTTATGTATATGTCTATATGATGCCCGATCATATTATTTTTTACATAGATGTACTACTCTGTGAAAAGGGCGGTTTTCTATCGCCAGTGTAAGAAATGTACTCTCATAGATACATGTCATGACTATTGTGAGTAGTATTTTTTTTTATCTGTTTGATCACTTCGCTTAAAATAGCAATTTCTCATGAATTTAGTATCTAAGCCATGACAAGTGCTGAGAAGAGCTGCATATTTTAGGGAAGAGATCAAATAACAGAAATGCAACTTGCAATAATCATTACATGAATCTGTTACTTAGCATCACTAAAATTACCCAGTAGAGACTTTGTAATTTCCCGCTCAGCCGCTATTTGAAGTGGTACTTCAAATTTCAGTGTGGGTTTTTCAGGTTTCAATCGCTTGGGAATCTGGGTGGAGTTGACATGCTAAGTTTGTTATTTGGTCGGATGGTCCTATCTATGTAGTAGTTTGCTACTCTTAGTTGCATCCTGAGAAAGGATGTGATGAAAAGTAAATTTCACAATTTTTGGTACATTTGGTGCAAGGATTCAAATATCGGTCGATACGCGACGTATCGGCCAATACGTATCAGTTTTTCGAGGAAAACCCGATATTGACCGATATATGGTCCGATATAGGCCGATATCGGCCGACATTTGACCATATCACCTGTACCGTTACGTTCTTGATACCGCTATTTAAAATCTTGATTTTGTGAGAAACTCCGTTCTCTCTCTCTCTTACCAAATCACACAATTCAAAGGATTGCACAGATGGATCTGCCCTTCACGTTTGAAACAGAAGCGCTCTCTCTCCCTCTCTCTCTCTCCAAGGATTGTGGATCACAAACACCAATGGATTTCTTCGAAAGCAAAGAACTTGTTCCTCACCCTGTTCTGCTGCAAAGTAAGGAACTGTGTCATGTAAGTCACACGAATCTTTTCATATTCATGTTCCATCTGTGCTCTAATTTCTACCCACGGGATTCTAATCTATTTTCCACCTTCATATTTTGGAAGGTATATTTTGGAAAGAAGTGTATATATACCACGAGAGTTGGAAAATCTGAAGGAGCTAAAATGCCACCACGAATCATCTCGCGTAAGAATCCTTTCTCGGGTGTTTTGGACATTGGAGCGCTCTCAGGTTGGGCTTGTCGTACCATATGCATTTTTAAAATGTTCTGAGTTTTTAGTATAAAACTTATGACAAAACACATACTAATATGTTATGATTTTTAGTGAAATGTTAAGAATTTTATTGCTAAAAAATTACAAAAAACAAGTGTTAGGATTCCTAATGAAAATATTATGAGTGTTACGAGACGCATAAAAATGTTACGAATCTTTATGAGGTGACACGATTTGAACCATGCAAAAAAGGAAGTGGATCGATGCAACTCTTTAACAATCCTGTGCATTGCTCTCTGGAACTTTCGCGTTTTGATGAAACGATAAATGATATTGCCATAAGTTATGTTACATAAACTAATAAATCCACTCAAATATCCGGACGATAGAAAACTGGTAATCCCACGCTAGGAATACAATTACCACTTTAAATTGCCGTTGGGCGGGAAATAACTAAGTCTTTACTTGGAGGTACTACCGATGTTAAGATATAGATCTAGAAAAAGCATTTTTTACACGGGCAGTGGAAAACCGAAATTTTCCACCACAGAAATATGCGGGTCACATCATTGTTGTAGGGTCCGCAGAGTACTACATCCACGCAAAAAATAAGGTTGATCGGACGTAGATAGGTAAAAAAAAAAATTAATTTTGTTTAGTGAAATGGACAGACATGAAAAGTTTAACTTTAAAATCCATGACCGTCAATTTTACAGAACAAAATTGAAAGTTGATATACTTATAGATATTCGATCTGGTTGATTTTTTGCATAAATGTACGTACTACTCCGTAAACCCTAAAAGATGAACGATTTAGATCAACATTTAATGCACAATATACAAAGGCGTTGGTCCAGAAGGACGGTTTTCCACCCCTGGTGTAAGAAATGTTCTCCACTAGATTCTTGTCATGATTAGTGCAAGTAGAATTTTTTCTATTCGATAACTTCCCTTAAAATATTAACCTCTTATTCGATGGCTTTTGTATGTAAGCCATGACAAGTGATGAAAAGAGGTGCGTATTTAAGGGAAGAGATCGAACAACAGAAATACTACTTGCAATAATCATGACATGAATTTGTATCACTAATCATCACTAATACCTCCAATTCAAGACCCTGCTATTTCCCGCTCGGCAGCTATTTGAAGTGGTACTTCGAATTTCATTGTGGGTTTCTCAGTTTTCAATCGCTTGGGGATTTGAGTGAATTGGCTTCTATGTCATAGTTTATGACGGTATGATTTATCTTTTCTCCAAAATGCAAAGCTCCAGAGAGCAACACAGAGGGTCATTAAAGAGACATTCATTGATCTTCTTCCTTTTTTGTTTTGACTGATTTCACCTGAGGACGACTTATTTTCGGTAAGCCAAAAGAATACACCTATGTTTGATCTTTTTTACTTCAACATAAGTCTAGGGAGCGAGCCAAGCCAGGCAATTGAAGGGGAAGATGAAGAAGGGTGGAGGTCGAGAGCTAGCTGATCGATCAGAGTTTTTGATCGCCTTTTGATGGAGTGAGGGATGGACTTCATAGCAAATTGGCAAAATTTACTGTCCGCCCAATAGGCGGACAATAAGACACATTATGACCGGTCATAAACACATTTTGATTGGTCATAATGTGTTTTTATTGTCCGCCCATTGGGCGGACATTAGAAAGATCCTAGCAAATTTCTAGGACCTTTGGCTGGGGGATGATGAGACTATTGGTCATTCCGCGCCAACTTCTAACACAGCAAACCATACTATTGGGATCATATGTTTGGTCCAATTGTGTTACGTGCATGCATTACGTGACTTAGATCCGCACAAACAATAGAACTTAAGTTTCTTCGTGAAAATGGAAATTGAAAACCATATATGGATATCCCTGCATTATGGGCTAACTGCGTTCGATCATACTATAAATGGGCATAGTATTTGGAATATGGATCCCTGTTGATGCCTCTTGGACGATGAGGAAGGTTTTTATTGAGCACTAAAGACTGAGGCAACCCGGAACCTTTTTTTTTTTTTTGGGTACACAAGAGGGCCTAGACCCTAAGAAACATAAACGCTTGCTGCAGTAGCTCGAGGAATTCCAAGACCATCACGGTTGGTGCATAAATCATCTAGCACTTCTAGTGGTGCTTGATCAAACACTTGCTAGATTCTAGGTGCTTTGTGGATCTTCCTTTTACTTCACATGTTTGTTGTAAAGTCTGGATAAACTACCATAGAACTCTAAGTACGGAACAATTTCATGAAATTAGGTATGGGTTTTTTTTTTTGTATATAATTTGAATTGGAACTGTGTATGTGATTAGATATGGAATTAGGGATGGAATGGAAGTGGAAAAGGATGCCCGTTTTTTTAGCCCTCGCTTGGGTCTGTTGAAGCCAAGAAAGGAATAGAACTAGATATCTTGTATATGAGACAACTGAGACGAAGACGAAGAGGATTGAAACAACATAACTAAGGCAGGGCAAGGGCAAGTTTGGAAAAAAATATTTATTTCGCCAAAAAATTTAACGAAGTGGATGAATTGCTAACAGAAGGGGTGTAGGAGACAAAGTTAAATAGTTGAGGGGGTCTCTTCGTAGCTTAAATTAGTTTAGGGGTTGTCTGGGTAAAATAGGTATAGTGGAGGGATTCTCTAGATCTCTCTCCCCCCTACTTCTTCTTCTTTTTTCTCTCTTTTGACAGGTTTTTTGTAGAGGTGGCGTGGATAGCAGTCTATGGTTATGGATGCTGATAGGCAGCATGGGGTGGTCTAATGCAGAGGGGGCAAACGAGCAGTTCTCCGGGACAGCAACAGGGGCTTATTCCCCGGGTTTCGGCAACGGTGTGGCAGCATCTTGTCTCTTCACAGGTGGCCGGGAGTGTTGGGTACGACAACGACGGTGGCAGCAATGGCAAAGAAGGGGCGGCGGATGGAGGAGGTGAGAGCACGGCGGTGGTGGCGGTTTTAAGGCTTCGAAGTCATACAACAGCAGCAGGCTTTGAGGTGGCGTACCAACGGTATTTTTGAGGTGAATGTGGGTTGATGTGGGGCAGCGACAGCGGCGTTCGGAGGCGTATGTGGGCGGCAGCAGATGGACAGACGCTTTGAAGGGTCTGAATATTTTGATGAGGAATCATTGGGAGTTATTTGAATGGTGTTAAGGGCAACAACGGTGTTTTGTTGGAGGAGTGTGAGGGGTGTTCCATATAGGGCTGGAGACAAGGTTGAGATCGAGTTTTGCGGCGGCAAAGATGGCAGTGCCTGTTGGTTGAGCAGCAACGCGTGATATGGAAGCTGAAGGGGCAAAGCAAAAGGATGGAAGAAGACGTGCTGACATTTCGGGAAGTGGGGATGGAAGGATTGTTGGGTTCAAGGTGCATGCGTTGGTCTTTTATGAGAATGCCATTCAATTTTTTAGATATTTCTTGGGTGTGGTGGATGAGCAAATTGTGGATGTGTTTTTTGAGCATATTTGTAAGATCTGAGTTTTTTTTGGACTCATGGAGTGATGGGCTTAGGCCTTTAGGTGGGCTTGTCATAATGGGCACCCTCGATTGGTTTTTTGACAATCGTTAGTTTAGCAGATTGGACAATTTTTGCTCCTTGAGCTTATTATTGTTTCCTTACTCCTATTAGTCTTGTAACAATTTCAAGATTAATTAAACTTTTTTTGCCGTTCGAAAAAAACACTATTAAACAATCCATTAACTATTTGGACGCAAAATACAACAATATTAAGATTTTGCTCACATATATTTTCACCGACTTTTATACGGTCATAAGTACGTTGTAACTATTCATTTTGTAAAGCTATACATAAGAACTCATATTAATCGAAAAACGATATGACTCCAAATCAAATATACTTTAATCAAACTTATTTAAATTTGGTTCTCTCCTCGTATCTGACAAACATAATACTTCAAATGAATGGTCTTCTCAATAGGCCCTCCGAAATGAAAAGAGATCATATTGTAACGAGTTCATGTAACGAGTTCAGAATATTGTTCAAGCTTGAGTTTTCTAAATAACAGCATTGTAACATCCTAGAATTTTCAAAGAAAGTCATTTCGTGAGCATTCACGGTGGTAAAATTGAATGCTTATTAAATTACACTCTTTACCAAAAACTATCTCTTTTGCAAATATTTCGAGATGAGAACACCTAAAATATCATATTTTTCATTTTTAATTGCTCATTTTTGCTTGTTGCTATTCTACAATTAAATTCACATGTTTATTTTCCCGATCATATCCTGAACCGTTGAGCATTTTGAGAGGGTCAAATTAGGTGTGCAGAGATAAGATGACGTGGTGTAATAATGGTGGCCTGCATGACTACATTAAACCGGTTAATGTGTTGAGCAATCCCATAAAAGTTATTAGGGTCAGAGGATAAGGCATGGAGGTGTTGGTGGTTGCAGTCTGGACTGGGAGCCTTATTGATATAGAATAAAGGTGGTTGGAACTTGGACCGGAAAAGAGAATAATTGAGGTAAGCATAAAGTTGATTTGCATATCCTTGACCGTCGAATAAGAAAAGAAGGCGGCCGTGATGCAAAAGAGAGACAAAAAAAAAAATGTTCTAATGTACACTACAAGAAATCAGGCATTTAGCGAGGAAATTGGTTTCCTCGCTGAAACTTTCCTCGCTAAAGGCACACTATTTGCGAGGAAATTAATGTTCCCTTGGTAATGGGACAAAGTTTTAGCGAGGAAATTAATTTCCTCGCTAAAAATTTAATTTCCTCGCTAAAGACACCTTTTTTGCGAGGAAATAATATTTCCTTGATAAAACTTGTCGCTAAAACTTTGGCGCCAACAATTTCTCACGCCAGACAAGTATTTGCAAGGAATTGCAAAAAATTCCTCGCAAATTGTTACAGCCAATTTGCGAGGAAATAGAAAAATTTGTCACTAAAAGGCAATAATGATTTTTTGTGTTAAATTAATTGGATGCTAAAGGTCTAAACAATTTGCGAGGAATTTTCGTTGCTGCAAACAAGTTGGTGTTTGCGAGGCAATATAAAATTTTGTCGCTAAAAGGCATTTTTATGTTGAAACCAATTTGCGAGGAATTTTGGTTGCTGCAAAAAAAAAAGGGGGGTTATTTGCGAGGAAATTAAATTTCCTCGCTAAAAAGTTAATTTCCTTGCTAAAGACACTTTTTTTTGCAAGGAAAGAAGATTTCCTTGATACAACTTGTCGCTAAAACTTTGGCGCCAACAATTTCTCCCGCCAGATAAGTATTTGCGAGGAATTGCAAAAATTCCTCGCAAATTGTTGTAGCCAATTTGCGAGGAAATAGAAAATTTTGTCAATAAAAGGCAATAATGATTTTTTTGTGTTAAATTAATTGGATGCTAAAGGTCTAAACAATTTGCGAGGAATTTTCGTTGCTGCAAAAAAATTTGTATTTGCGAGGAAATTAAAATTCATCGCTAAAAGACAACAGCGAGTTTTGTGCCATGAGTATGTGCGAGGAAATTCCGAAATTCCTCGCTAATTGTCCCCTTGAAAAAAAGGCGCCAGATTTCCAAGGGGCGGGAACAAGATTTTGGGAATAAACATGTTGCGAGGAGTTTTATTTACTGCAATGATGTTGGTTTTTACAAGGCAATCGAAATTTTGGATGCTAAAAGCCTAAGATGTGGCAAATTTTCCTTATGGATGAGGAGGCTTTGTAAACCCGATTGAGCCCAAATTCTACATGACTTATTAAATCAGCGAGCACAACAAAATCAACGATCTCGATCGTCAGTATTGTATTGCAGTTGTGTAGCTAATGTGCATTCAGCTACTGCACAAACTTAGTTTATTATAAATTGCAACCTGATAAAAGGGCTTTCTAACATGAACAATTCAATCAACAAGCACAATGAACTCAACAATTTTGATCGTCGTGATTATGTTGCAGTTGTGTGGCTACTGTACATTCAAATACAATACAAGATTTAGTAGATTATCAAGTAAGTTGAACGCACAAATTCTAAAGGTCACTACTGAGTATATTTTTTCAATAGTTGATCTGAACCGTTTGGATTTCACGTGTTACTTATGCCATCAGTTTCACTAAAATTGGAGATCATCCGATATCGACACCCACATGATCAGAACACATTAATGCGTCCGGAGGTATATTAAAGTCTTATAATGCATGACCGAGCCCCACCTAAGGTACTTTTTTGCTATTGGAGTTGTCTATCTTTTACATAATATGGATTAGATAATTTTGTACAAGAATGAAGTTAATCGAGTAGCGTTAGACATTTGATCTGACAAAAAAAATTATTTTATTAATAAATTTACGTTCTGATGAAGGGGCTTTCTGAACTCGAGTGAGCTAGAAAATTACGTGATTGGTTACATTAACAAACTAAATCAAATTAACGGGATTGATCGTTAGTATGTGGGTTATTGCGGTCAATTACATATTAGTATCCGAGATATTAGTATCGGTAACAAAATTAATTTTAGTAAGAGGGAAATCTTTTGGTGAGGAATAATTTATCTCTTATTATCCGAAATTTCCAATAAAGCATGGCGGGAGTGGAAAAAACAAAGGGCGGGACGGGAGAAAAACTTTGGGCGGGACGAAAGGAAGAAATGGGTAATGTACAGAAATTGTACTAATCGGCGTGTGGGACCCACTTTTGGATCCCACACGAAAGATCCGAACCGTTCAATAATTTTAAAATAATTTTTCGAGTTTCCCTACAAAAAATCAGCTCAATTGAATATACGTAAGTGCTTCATCCAAACTTCAAGTTTTTCATTTAGAATTCAAGATCCTAACTTCTGAATGAAAAACTTGAAGTTTGGATGAAGCACTTACGCATATCCAATTGATCTGATTTTTTGCAGGGAAACTCGGAAAATTATTTAAAAATTATTGAACGGTTCGGATCATTCGTGTGGGACCCAAAAGTGGGTCCCATAAGCCGATTAGTACAGTTTTGGTACATTACCTTCGGTATCTGTAGCATCGTTCGACGCAAATACGTTCCCAAACTGGCGGGGAGACAAAAAAGGTTCCAAATTTCGTTCTAATTTTTGGGGGTAAAATTTGAGTTGTTTCGTTTTTCCTGAAAACAAATTGCCCCCAAAACCAAATCACTTTTGGCCCTCAAAACCCAAATCTCTCTGTCTTCCTCTAATGTGTTTTCCTTTTGCCCTAAATATGGTTCTTCCAGTCGCCGCCGCTGATCCACTCCTCTAAATCGAACTGGTAAAGCTCTCTCTCTCTCCCTCTCTCTCTCTCTCTCTCCCTCCCTCTTCCCGTCTACATTTCTTTTTGCTGTTGTTGATGGGCTATTTAGATCCTTAAACATGATCTGTTGGGGTCTAGTAGATAAACACTCCTTGAGTGAATCAATTTAAGGTGCATGTGAGTTTTACTTTTGCGATTTGCATGATTGGGATTTATGTTTTGGATGTTCGATAAGTCGGTTGATTTGCAGAAAATTTTCAGATTTTTTCTTTGTTTGATATGTAGATCTGGATTACCCTGGGTAGTTGATCTTGGTATCATGGCTGAATAGAAGAACAAGGGAACATCAATTTGCCGTTGCAACCTATTTGCGTCCGCTGAATAGAAGAACAAGGGAACAACGCAAATCTTGAAAGGGGGAAACCAAAGAACTGGGTTTTGCTTACTCTGGTGAGTTTTGATTTTGATTTTCCCCTTAATTCTTGCCCAAATACAAGGGTTTGTTGGTATTCTAGGGTTTTGGGTTGATTCATTCAAATATATTCTCTATTGGGGCTTCTGTGTCGATTCATTCAAGAGATATTGGAGCCTTGTTTGTTGATTGATTCCATTGTGGTAGTGTATCTTGTTCTCTTCATCGAACGTGTTAGATTGAGCATATCTAATTGTCATTGATGTTTATATTCTCATTGGTGGAACTGCTGAAAGTGGTATCCTAAATTCAGAAATTGGTAGCAATTCTCCTTACTTACAGCCTCCTTATCTTTTGATTTTTCTAATGTCGCAGCTTAATTACCCATGAAAACTATTCCACCAGTCTTCTTATTTTATTGGTATTCCTACATATTCTGATGGAATTTGCCTTGTTATACTTTGTAAATTTTAGCCACTGACCATGGAGTTAAAGCGCAAGGGGAAGGATGGTTGCTAACTGCTGCCTTGATTGAAGGAAGCAATGTAGCGGCTGTTGATTCAAGTGGACACTGTGATCCGTATGTGGTCTTTACTTGTAATGGGAAAACCAGAGCCAGCTCAATCAAATTCCATAAATCTGATCCTCTGGAATGGTGAGTTCATTTCCATAATGTCAACATCTCAATCAACGTTGTCGGAGCTCAAAGTTCTCTATGGTGGATGTGGAAGTTTTTCATTTTGATGGACCTTTTGACGAGCCTACATCCCTGGGGCATGCTGAAATCAAATTTTTAAAAAACAACATATTTGATTTAGCTGATGTTTGGGTGTGGGTTATCGATATTTACATATATCTATCTCATTACAGTTTATCTGTTCATTCACAGGGCCGACTATTCTTATCAGCAAGAATAATAGGTTTCCATGCAGATCTATTTGGACACGACCAATTTCTATTTTCTGCGGGAGGGCATAGAGGCTATTCAAGTAGTTGCTCCTACTTTATCGTCAATGGGTAGTCCAATTGTTGTCATGACTTTAAGGCCTGGCAGAGGTGAGGATGCAAGGCATGGCGCAAAGACACGAGATCAAGAAGGCTGGCTAAAGTTCAATTTCCAGTCTTTTGTATCTTTCAGTGTTGCACACAGGTGCTACAAAGTTCACAATATCCAAGCTTACTTTTCCTTGATCCTAATAAATTGCTGAACATTTTGATTTTTATTTCTTTTGCAGCCTTTTTGTTTAGTTTTCTTTACCATGCATTTTCTGCATTGTATGGGAAATAGATAATTTACCATGGACATATATGGGGATAGAACCATCCTTTTCTCCTAAATCTTGTTTAGTGTCAACGTCAAATGTGTTTCGACATAATTAGATGAGCATACGTAAAAGAGTGCATTACTATATGTAATATATCTAAGCTCTCAGGACTTAATCTGGATAGCCAACTTTTGGATACATATCCTTTTTATCTTAAGATTGAGGGTCTTGCGAGGTGCGATGCAAGGAATTTCGGACATAATCACAATGAGTGCGAGTATTTTTTTGTGAAAAATTGTACAAGATTTCCTCATGCTTTCGCCATTGACTCTTTGCTTATTTTCTAAGACCCTGAGACCTTAAGACAAAGTTCCAAACTGTACTTTGTCTTCTACACTTCTTCGTAGGTGTCCATTAGGCATCATTCAGGCCAGATAATTGTGATATGCACATCTCCTTCTTATTAATATAATTTTAGACAATTAAAGTAATAATTCAAGCATTGTTCGTGATGAAAATGCAAGCATTGTTCGCGAAGTTCCTTAACCTATTGAACAAAATACTCCATTCCAGTTCAATGATTGCAGTAGCATATTGTTCCATGGCGCTAAGTTCCAAAATAGGAAAGAAGGGAGTGTTTCCGTAACTCTTACATCTGTAACAGTAAAAATGGTCTTATGGAAACTTGCATTGGATTACACCATCTTGCCATTGCCGTTGTTGTCATGCTTTCCTGATACACTCATTTTCTTATGGTTGGATTTGAACAAATAAGGTTTAGTGTAGGCCATGCTAGTGGTGGGTAGTCACTCTGGCCAATGCCTTCTAAATTAATCCAAAATTTTGTCTGCTGCTGGATATTTGAAGCATTTTTTTTTCCTTCTGCAGATGTGAAGGCAGTCCGGAACTGCAACGCTTAGAATGGGTGTTTCCTCGAGCAATAAGCGTGCGGAGGAAACAACTGAACAAGCAACTCTGGCCCTTTGGTAGGAATACTACTAGTTGAAAGGACATAACTTTGCTAGAAGTTAATAGGGTGTCACAGGTACTTCAAATTGTCTTGAATTTTCTATTCCTGAGTCACATCCCTTACAGTATGTTTGGTAGAAGGGGGAAGAAGGGGGTAGGAGGGGGAAGAAGGGAAGATTCTTAGAACTTTTTTGGCTCTTATTTGGCAAATATCTATATGAAATTGCTACCAATGTTGCGGCAGCGATCACTTGGATTTGTAATTGCTACCATTGTTCAGCGAACATGTTTTCAATCTGTAATTACTAGCGGCATCCCTCTTTATGTAATGTATTAATAACTGAAAATTGCAACCAACGGGTTGAACCTCCCGTGCATAGCACGGGAGAACTTTCCTAGTATATATAGCGGGTCATTGTATGACAGGAATCAAAATGAGAACAGTTGGTTGCTTTTTTTGTTGCTAAAAGAGTTATTTTGTGAGGTTCCTCGCAAAAAGAAAACTGTTTTTTAATTTGCGAGGATAATTTTTCTCGCCAAATGTATTTTTTGTTTTGCGACAAAAATTTGTTTCCTAGCCAAAAAGTGATTTTTTGCAAGGGAATTTGTTTGGTTGCTACTAAGTATACCATTTTGCGAGGAAATTCTATTGCTAAACATGCACATTTGGCAAGGAAATTTGGGTTGTTCCTTTCGAGTGCACCATTTTGCGAGGAAATAATTTGTTAGTAAACATGTATATTTAGCTAGGAAATTTGAGTTGTTGCTATCTAGTCCACCATTTTGCGAGGAAAATACTGTATCGCCAAACATGAATTTCCTTGCAAAAGGGTTCACCATTTTGTGAGGAAAATTCTGAATCGCCAAACACAAGAAATTCCTCACAAAATGAATTTCCTCGCAAAAGGGTTCACCATTTTTGCGAGGAAAATTCCAAATTGCCAAACACATGAAATTCCTCGCAAAATGAATTTCCTCGCAAAAGGGCTCACCATTTTGCGAGGAAAATTCCAAATCGCCAAACACATGAAATTCCTCGCAAATGAATTTCCTCGCAAAAGGGTTCACTCATTAGCGACAAGTTAAATTTCCTTGCAAAAAAAAATCTTTTTAGCGAGGAAATAGAATTTTGGACGCAAAAAACAATTGGAGACTACCCATTTGCGAGGAACGAACGACGAATGAAAATACCTCGCAAAAAACCTTTCGCGAGGAAATTAAGGCATTTAGCGAGGAATTTATTTCCTCGCAAAAACCCTGATTTCTTGTAGTGGTAGAAAGTACGTGACTACCCATCTTTGACGTGAACACTTTTGTGAATTGTGCACAAAAGTGATTCTCATTATTCACCCTAAAATAAATATTGCAACTGATGGCAGCAAAATACTCCTAGTAGTAATCGAGTAAAATCTATTTGTCATAACCATTACTCCACTATGCATAAAAATCCTTAAAATGTGTACACATGACTTGTGCGCCCACCTTCTAGTAATACAAAAATGAGCTACCCACTTTGGCATGAGCTCTTTTGTAAGACTGTGTCACAAAAGTGATTTCAGAACTCAAAAAAAAAAGAAGTTTTCTACTCTTTAATCACTTACAACAAGAACTAACCGTCATGGTCATAAATGTAAAATCGCTACCACTAACTGACAAGAATACCTCATGGACTATGAGGAAAATCCTTGGTATAAGACCCTTAGGTCAACCTCTTATCAAATATCAAATTGGCAATGGGCATAATACATTTTTGTGGCTTGAGAATTGGCACCCCCTTGGACCCCTGTACGCAAGATTTGGTGAACGGGTTGTCGCTAATAGAGGTAGGGCTTTAATGGCGAAGGTTGATTCCATCATAGTTCAGGGTGCATGGTGTTGGCCTAGGACAATAAACTTAGCCATTCAATCTATTCTTGCTGAGTCCCCTCCTGATTTGATTCCTATGCCTCACATGGCAGATTCCGTTAGATGGATGGCTCATCCTAGTGGTAATTATACTACTGCTTCTGCCTAGAATGCTATTAGGCAAAGGTTCCCTGTTGTGCCCTGGTGGAAGATAGCTTGGGGGAGCAATAATGTTCCTCGATGGTCTTTTATTTTTTGGTTAGCTGCCCAATTTAGACTGAATACTAGAGATAGGCTGCGATCTTGGGGTATGTTGGTTGATGATAGATGTTGTCTCTGTAGCTCTGGCACTGAATCACATCATCATCTATTCTTTGAATGCCCCTTTTCTTTGACTGTTTGGAAAGCTTTAATGTTAACAAATCAGGTTCAAGGGCTGCCTAGCAGTATGGCGGTTGTTTTGGAGTGGTTCTCACTTAATGTTAAGGGCAAAGGATTCTGGTGTATTGGCCTTAGAGTATCTTTTACTGCTGCAGTGTATGGTTTGTGGAGGGAAAGAAATTCAAGAATCTTCCAAGGTGTGTTTACTGGGTCAGAGCAAGTGTCCAATCGTATTTGCACTGAGATCAGAGACTTCCTCAGCTCTAGAAGAAATTTGAAGCCCTCATCGAAGAACAAAGCCCTTTGCTCTAGTTGGGGCTTGACCCAGAGGATTTTTACTTCTGTATAGTTTGTGTTTTTGCTTTGCCTAGGTTTGTCGGCTGTTTTTGTTTGTCTTTGTTGTGGCGTTGTATTGGGGGATACTCCCTAAACTGTGTTTTTCGTTCTTGGTTGAGCTTAATAAATTTTGCACTTATCGGAAAAAAAAAAAAAAAAAAAAAGAATACCTCACATCTTAGGGGGGCTTTTAGAGGCCGGCCCCTTTTGTTGCTTCATATCCATCCCAACCCTGACAAAAATAAAAACCATAGTTCACGTAGCCTCATCTCACAGCTGTCATAGCAAGACAATTCTCATAGCATAAACTTTTGGTTATAGCCAATGAGAATTGTTTACAGTACACAATTCTCATAGCTCATTAATTATTTCTGATAGATAATTCTCATAGCCCAATAGACAGCTCTTAAAGCCTCATTTCACAGTTCTCATATAGAATTCTTAGAGACAATTCTCATAGCCTCATTTCACTGTTCTCACAAGGCATTTTCTGTTACAATAGGCAATTCTCATATCCCAACAAATAATAGTCATAGCCCAATACACAATTCTCATAAACTAATAGACATTTCTTATAGTCTCATTTCACAGTTCTCATAGAGGGCATTTTTGTTACGATAGACAATTCTCTTAGCCTCATACATAGTTCACATAGGATTATGTAGTTCACATAAACAATTCTCATGGACCCACAACAATAGACAGTTCTCATAGACAATTTCCATAGTCCAATAGACAATTTTCGTAGACAATTCTCATAATCCAATAGACAGTTCTCATAGATTCATTTCACAGTTATCATAGACAATTCTCATAGCATGAACAATTGATTATAGTCTATAAGAATTGTTTACAATAGACAATTCTCATAGCCCAATAAACAGCTTTCATAGCCCCATTTGACAGTTCTCACAGAAGGCATTTTGGTTACAACAAACAATTCTAAATGCCTCATACATAGTTCACATAGGGTTATGCAGTTCACAAAGACAATTCACATAGCCCGACCACACAATTCCCATAGACCCACAACATCTAAAATACACAAATCATATAGTTCTCATAGCCTCATCTCACAGTTCTCGAAGACGATTCTCGTACCCAATAGACAGTTCTCATAGACCTACAACACTCCCAAATTAATTTTTTTTTTATACATAATTTCATAGTGAATATGGATCTTAGTTTATAGATCTTGTTGAGTAGATTTCAAAAATATAAATTTTACTGAAAACGGACATGTACAATACTCCCTCTGTCCCAAATTTTTTGTCAGATCCGCAAAACGAGTACTTGAAAATAATAGGACTTTTAAAAGAAAACTTTAAATTAAAAGTACATGTTGATATCTTGTAAATTGTTAAAAACAAATTGAATTTTTCTTGAAAATTTTGTATCAATTTTAAGTTCTCGTTTCGCGGATCGGACAAAAAAATTGGGACAGAGGGAGTAAAAGTTACGACATTTTAAAGTTTATAGTGTAAAGGTAAGAAAAAGGAATGGCATAATCGTAAATAAGCATGAAAACAAGTCAGTCAGTCTACGCGCACGCCAATCTAGTTTCGGTAAAATATTTCAGGGTTGGAATTCAACCGAGCCTAAAAAGAGGGCCAGCCTCTAACTTTCTACAATTTTTTTAGGAATATATGGAATTATAGTAACAGAGTATGGAGCCTTATTAATTTAGGAATATATAGAATTAAAGATTCCCTTTCTTCGTGTATATATATGTATTGCATTACAAATTTTTATTCAATCTCAATTTTTTGAAGAAGTCGGAAATTAGCTAGCAATGGAAAACACAACTACAAAACAGCCATATCATCTCAAAGGAATAGTTAAGACGGAGGAGTTGTATCAGGTACCCTTATTTCTTTTATTTTTCCTAATTAATTATGTTTTTAAATACCTTATTATAGCACTAATTTATTTATATTTATGTGGCAGTATGTATTGGAGACTAGTGTATACCCTCGTGAACCTAAACCCCTCAAGGAAATAAGGGATGCCACTGCAAACCACCCATGGTAATGTTTTCTGTTCTTAGTTTCTCCGTGTAAAAGGTACTGGGAAACTATCTACTTAAGTTTTTTGAAATTTTTTTTTTGAAATGTTTCTGCCAAACTGATTATTAGACTGTAATAGCGTGTTGCTAAAGATACTCTTTAGTGCTCATACCATGAAATCAGGGTGTTCAGTGACAGCTCGTACGGACTTATTTCGTGTTTAAATTTTGGCACAACTCTATCTTGATTTCTATCCAAAATAAATAAATATGTCAATTGGAGCTAGCTTACAAAAAAATTTGAGTTTTAGTGACACCCTAGTGACAACGACGTGTCACTAAAAGTGTGTTGCTGAAGAGTATTCAGTGACAGCTTTTTGTACTAAGCTGTCACTAATTATAGAATTAGTGATACCGCACAAAAAAATTGTCACTAAAACTCTTTAGCAACACGCTTTTAGTGACAACATCATTGTCACTAACGATCAATTTTTTTTTGTAGTCGTACTCAAATGGAATCCTGATACATACACTCCCCCACATACACTCCCAGCCACACCCTCTCTCACATGGGGTGTGGGGCTCACATGAGGGCCTCATGTGAGCCCCACACCCCATGTGAGAGAGGGTGTGGCTGGGAGTGTATGTGGGGGAGTGTATGTATCATTTTTTACTCAAATAACCTTGATAAACTCTTGGAAGATGTACGCGTAAAATATCCCCTCACTGTATCTAAGATACACTTTTTTCCCCTAGTAATTTCAATTTTGACTAAGTTTTGGATTCTATGATGCAGAATGAGAATGAAGGGAGTTTCGACTTTGCTTTTGTTGACGCTGACAAGTCCAATTACTTGAATTATCATGAGAGACTGATGAAACTGGTTAAGATTGGGGGCATAATTGCCTATGACAACACGTTATGGTATGGAACCGTATCAATGTCAGAGGAAATGGTTCCAGAGAATCTGAAACCCTGTAGGGAACCCATTATCAAGCTCAACAAATCGCTAGCAAATGATTCTCGCATTATGATCTCTCATGCTTCAATGGGTGATGGAATCACAATATGTATGCGGCTCGAGTGATTTCCTATGTGCTACATACACACACAAAAAAAAAAAATACCCAGAAACTCATCCAGAATTTAAAACTAATGGCTCAGATTCATTTGAGAGTGAATCTGAGCCATTAATTTCAAATTTTGTGTGATTTTATAGGTAGATTTTATGGATACTTAGCATTAATGAATGAAGTGTCATATTCACTTTTGAGAATGTATGGACACGTTGAAATAATTTAAATCCTCAATAAAAAATTTCTTTCTTTAATTTCGGTTAAATGGTGTTCACTAATTGTCTTAGGTTATCTTCAATGGTATGCTCAAAACAGTTTTATTAAAGATAACAATGTTTGGCTCAAAAAGTGCTCACAATAGAATACTCAAAGTTGGCAACATCTTAACCAATACTCAAATTTTGGCATTTGCAAAGTTACCAACTTTTTCTCAATAACTAAATTTAATGGACCACATCTTCTCAATTAAATACACATATCATTACAAAAAAATATTCTCTCTCTCTTTTTCAACAACGTTTTCAAAACCTGTTTTTTGAAAACTGTTTGTTTTCGAAAAGTGTTGGATTCAAATATATGGAATGATAGTTACTTCAGCAACTATCAAAAGCAAAATATATATTCAAGACCTAGCTAGCTACTGGTCTATTGTATTCAGTGTTTGTCCCTTGCTCTCTGTCTATTCTTTCTCTATGTGTATTCGCATTCTCATTACATTGAATGAATCAGAAGAACCAATGTATAAGAAGGGAAGACAATCACCTAATAAATAAGGTGACTATTACACCAACTTGAATATTGAATTTTGTTCCCTTCAAACTAACCAACTTTGACAAAGTGGTCAGACACATGGATTCATAACAGATCTCCCGGATAACCACACACTAAAACTATGCCTCATTAAAACCTTGCCAAAGAAAACCAAGTCAGAAAAATCTTTGATGAAAAAAAGTAGTATAGTGTTCTTGTGTTCCTAGCAATAATGATCTTTGTCTCAAATTGCCTCATCAAAATCTTGCTAAGAGAAACCCAATGAGACAAAATCTTAGACAAATTAAGGAAAGAGTACAAAAGTCCATCTTCTTAAAATCAATCACTACTCCTCCTCAACACTGCATAATAGGTCTTTGAGTCAGTGCTCTTAATATTGTTAACCAACTTCTTGAATGATGCAGTTTGTAATGCGAGCTTGTGAACACTTTATATCCATCTCAAAACTAATTTGCTATGAGTGGAGAGGTCTCTCAAGTTATTAAGTGATCACCCATTCCATCTCCCTCAATTTGCAGCATTTTTGTTGGTTTGTCATCGTGGGGTGGGGATTGTAAATTTTCAAAATGTGGGGTGGAACAGGTCCCGCTTTGATACCACGTGGAAACTTTATATCTAACTCAAAATCAATTGGCAATTAGTGGAGAGGTCTCCCAAGTTATTAATTGATCACCCATTCCATCCCCAAGCAATATGGGATTGTATTTTCCTTAACATCCCACCTCACGTGCAGTCGCATTTGTGGACTGTTAGTGTAGCCTCTTTTGAGTCTATATATCATTGTGAGGCCTTTTGGCTACTCTATCATTGTGACGTGTGGATTGTAAATTTTTTAAATGTGGGGTGAAATGAGCGCCGCTCTGATATCATGTGAAAATTTTATATCATTCTCAAAACTAATTGGCTATAAGTGGAGAAGTCCATCAAATTGTTAAGTGATCACCCATTTCATTCCCAAGCAATGTGGGATTGTATTTTCCTTAACAATTGTCTCTAAAATGGATCCGCTGAACAACAGTATTTCCGCATTTTTTGAGGTCGTGTGTATTGAAAATTTTCAGCGATATGGGCATGGTTATTTTTCCTTTGATAACAATTGTCACTAGAACGTATCCACTGAACATCAGTATTTCCGCATCTTTGGAGGTCATGTGTATTGAAAATTTTCGGCTTTATGGGCTTGGTTATTTTTCCTATATTATCGGCTTTGATGCAATATACATGCAGCATTATCTTCATATCATAAGGTCAAGCTATCTTTGATTCAAGATAATCCACATTTTTCACGAATTAGTTGCATCATAGATATCACCCAAACACATACACAACTTGTTCCATGGGCCTTGATAACTTCAGAGTAATTAGAAAAAGTAGCTGTCAACGTTTGCTTCACAGAATGCCACGAAACAGCAGTACCACCACAAATGAACACATATCCTATTTGTGGCTAGACTCTATGTGGATCGGATTATTAATCAGCATCTACATACTCCCTCCGTCCCAAATTATTAGTCCTTCTTTCCTTTTTTGGTTGTCCCAAAATAAAAAGGTCAATTAAAAAAGCTAACAAAGAAATTATGCACTTCATTCCTTGTTTGGTACAATTCATAAAAAGGTGAATTCCCAAAGTAGGATTAACAATTTGGGACGGAGAGAGTATTTGACTAATTGTGATATCGATCCATTTGAATTGCAGCAGAACTGTATCAAAACGATACTCTAACATGCTTAAGCATAGTCTAACATGTTTATTTATTTACTACATCTCCTCAATTGTTTTACATGTGTTAATAATTAGTCATTTACGTTACATGTGTTTATAATTAGGAAATAGAAGGTGAATATAGTTACATTTGTATGCGCAAGAAAAGTTTTATAGAGGTTTCCCTTTTGCAATATGTTCTCTTTAATTGAATTGAAAATTATTACTCTGCCCCACATTCACATCTATATATCTTCCATGCAAAGAAATAATTAAATCAGACACATGCTTCTGTCCTACATCTACAACAATGATAGGTGTACAACAAAAGTCTCCAACACACTCGCATGGTGTGTGGAGCCCACACACAATTGAGTGTGTAGTGTGTGTGAGCTCCACACACCATATGAATGTATTGGAGCTATGTTGGAGACTTTTGTTGTACCTCTATCATTTTTGCTACATCTATGTATTTCCGCTCATGCACAATTTTAACTAATCAACTTTCCTTTAAATGTCTTGGCACGTCTCTAATTTAATTGAAAAAAAGAAAAAAAGCAAAGATAAAACAATAGTTAGAAACTTTGTCTTTTGCTTCATTACACTATATCCTTTGAAGTCTTTAGAGAATACGATTCTTTTGAGATGTTTATGATAATAATGCCCAGTTCAAAGAAAATGGGTCGTAGTTTAGAACTACATTTTCTTTTCTAAGATTTATTACTCCATAATAATTAGCTTAGTTAATTTCTTTTGTATTTCTAATTTAATTCTCCGCTATTTAAATGTTTATCTGAATTTGAATCTCTTGTGTTATAGATAATGTCGAACTATACAAAATTGGAATTCGAAGCACTTGATATCTCTGGAAGGAATTATTTATTATAGATACTAGAAATAGAGATCCATCTTGATGCTATGGAAATTGGGAAAACAATCACAAATGGTAATGATGCCTCCGTGAAGGATCGCCCACATGCTATGATCTTCATTCCTCATCAACTCTACGAGGACTTGAAGACTAAGTACCTTACTATGAAAGACCCACTAATTTTATGAAATTACCTAAAGGAAAGGTAAGGGCACTAGAAGGCAAATCCTACCAAAACCTTGTTATCATTGGTCGCAACTGAGGTTGCAAGATTATAAATCTATTAGCAAGTATAATGATGTCCTTTTCAAGATAGTTTCACTTTTGAAACTATGTGGAGAAAAGATAACTAAAGAAGATATAATGAAAATCACATTTTCCACTTTCCACGCCTCTAATTTACTCCTGCAGTAGCAAAATATAGAGAGAGGGTCGATTTGATACTCAGATTTAATATCGTGTCTACTTGTCGTTGAACAAAATCATGAGGAATCACGAGTCTCATCCACTTGACATGTTCCACTTTTAGGGAGTTAGCCCGACAAGAGTCGTAATTCCTCATTTGTTACTCGTTATTTTTTTTTCTGTGACAAGCAGACACAATATTAAATTAGTATATTTCTCAAATCAACCCACTCTATATTGCTGCTGCTTGAGCAAATTAGAGGCTTGAAAGTGAAAAATGTTTGTTTCATCATATCTGCTTCAGTTATCTTTTGTCTACATAGTTTCAAAAGTGGAACTATCTTAAACAGGGCAGAATTTTGCTCAGGTACAGATCTATAATCTTGCATCCTCAAGTGTAACCACTGATAATGAGCTTTGTGTAGGATTACTACTTTCTGGTGCCCATTCCTTTCCTTCAAGTTATTCCATAAAATTATTGGGTCTTTAACATTAAGGTATACATACTTCAAGTCCTTGTGGAGGTGATGAGGAATGAAGATCATAGTATTTGGGCGATCCTTCATGGAGGCATCATTACCATTTGTAATTGTTTTCCCAATGTCCATGGCATCAAGATGGATCTCTATTTCTAGTATCTATGATAAATAATTCCTTCCTGAAATATCAAGTGTTGCAAATTTCAATTTTGTATAGTTCGGCATTAGCTATAAAACAAGAGATTCTAATTCAGATAAACATTTAAAAAGCGGAGAATTAAATTAACAATACAAAATTAATAAACTAAGCTAATTATTATGGAGTAATAAACTTTAGAGAACAAAATGTAGTATCTGAACAACGAAGCAATTACTCTAAACTAGGCATTATTATCATAAACATCTCAAAAGAATCGTATTTTCTAAAGACTTCAAAGGATACAGTGTAATAGTGCAAAAGACAAGGGTTTTAAAACGCTACCATACACACCTCTTATTTGGATGTGTATGATACACATCCCTATAAAAGTTACGAATTTTTTGTAAAAGTTATGAATTTTTTTACAAAAGTTATGAGACACACCAAAATGTTACGAATCATAGAAAATGTTATGAATCATATTGCTGAAAAGTTACAAAAAACTAAAAAAATTTACGTTTGCCAATGAGGTGGCACAATCTGGACCATACAATAGGTGGATATGGTAAAGCCAAATAAGGGGTGTGTATTGTAGCCACCCCTACAATTTTTGACTAATCAACAGCTCTTTTCGTTATGCTTTCTTAAAACGTTTTACCCTGAGGCAATTAATAATAAATACTGTATGTAACTTGCAAAACTTGTAACCAACTAAAACAATAAATCTTACTACTAATCAGTAATATTTTTTTTTTTTCTCAGTTAAATACTTTGGATATTCTAGAATACTTCCAGTTTTCAGTTTTTGGGATGAGTACAATATATTCAATATTGATATAAATATAAAGATGTAGAACAGTGTATGCATAACTGTTTAAATGTAAAATATTTTCTCTCAACTGGATAAAGAGCTCCCGTGCTGATAACGTGTTATATAGGATTAAAGTAACTATCAAGAGAAAAATAAATCTGCCGAACTTACTATTAATTTATTCTTCAGTGTTTCTCCTATCTGCTCTCCGTCATTTCTCTCTCTGTGTGGTTTTCATTTCTCAATACATGACTGAAAGAGGAGAACCCAATTTATAGGCAGGGAAGACAACCACCTCAAAACTCCCTAATAAATAAGGTTATTACTACACCCATTTGAATATTGAATTTTGTCCCCTTCAAGATAACCTATTTTGACAAAGTTGTCGCACACATTGATTGATGACAAAGACAACCTGTAAAGTAATGGAGTAAATTTTTGGAAGGTTTCACTCAAATTTCAAATTTGAGTAAGAAAAAGGTGTAACAAGTGGAGATGCTAGCAAGAAATTATTTTATGCATGCTCCCGAAGTATTGCTCCGCAAGTTCTCTGAAGCACAATATTTATATTGTGCCTACACTAGAGTGTGTAGAGCCCAATGCTCCGGGAGCATGGAATAACCACTCGATGCTCTAAGCATAACAAATGAGTCGTAAATTGTAGAAATTAAATCAAACGTCCTAATTCAGGTGTCATATGGTGGGTCTGCCCAATAGTTTGACAGGAATCCTCACAGAGAAGACACCTTTCTGTATTTCTCCATACTAGTGTTGTGGTTGCGCGCCTCGTTACCAAAAAAAACATGCATTATTCAGACTAAAAATTAAATATTTTGTAGATAATATGGTGCAAAAAATCAAAACATTATGAGTGATTGTACTTTATTTTTTGCCAGAAAATTGTAAATCCAACAAGCTAGCAATGTGAAATATTTCCGTACACAATTTTTCACTATTTGTAGTTTATTTTGGTGAAAAAATAATAATTATGCATGAAAGTACTTTTTTTTAGGAAGAAAATTGCAAAGCCAGTAAGCCACCAATGTAAACCCAAACAAACTAGCAATGTGAAATACTTTCGTACAAAAATTTTCAAATTTTTCGCATCGTATTAAAAATCTCTATTAGTAGTTTATTTCGGTGCAAAAATATAAAAAAAATATGCGCGGAAGTATCTTATTTTTTTATCTGAAGAAAATTGCAAAGGGCTTAAAGGTTAATACAGCCACATGTTGGGTTTACATATAGAGAGGGCAATTTGGTAAAATTGACGTACCAAACAAAACCCTCTCTTTATATATAGTAGGGATATAGTTTGCCAATTGCGGTCTTGATTTGGGTATGTTTTCACGATCCGAATCGTTACATTTGTAGAACTCATTGAGAAGTTTAACCAATGGAAACTCATGTTCATCGGATAATTAATATGATTTAGGAACATTTTTATGTTCGGGTGAAAATGTTCCGGACATATATTGACCTTTATCTGATGGACAATGACTTTTAGCACCGTTAAAGATCTCGACGAGATCTACAAAATAATAAACGATTTGAATTATCAAAATGGACCCAACTAGCCCACAATCGGGCAAACTTCACGCTACAGTTGGGCCCAAACAACCAAACATGGCATTTTCCAGCCCACATGTAAATAGACGGTAATAACCCTCATACTTTAAACGTCTTCTTTACTTATTTCTGATATAAGAGATCAACCAGAAATGGTAAAATTTTATGGAAATGATCAGAATGGACAGAAACTTTGTAGGCTTTAGATTTCGATTTCGTAACTTTGAAATACTAGAATTCATCGGTAGTATCTCGAAAGGGGCAACATTTGCTGCTTCTGATAGAATTTGAGTTGACCATTCGACTGGCAGTGGGCCAGTATGAGCTGGCTCTATCCTCTCATTACTCTTAGCCATTTGCCGACACCCTCTCTCATCCAACTCAGTTATGGAGTTGTCTGGCGTTGGAACAGTGCTAGGAGTAATTGCTACGGGCTTATGTTTGGAAGCGGGACGGTGCAGCGCTGCACTGTGCAACTCTATCACAACTGTCCAGATCTTGCTTCAGTAAAGCTTTACTATCAGTCATAAAGCACTTTGACCTGTAAAAAAACATCTACGAATTCAAACCATTGAAAATACTTTTGGATGATTGGGAGACGGACAGTATACATGAGAGATCGGTGAGGTTACATTGTTAGTGTGAGTGATTATGATATTGTTGGGAAAAATCATCTAAAAAACAACGATTCCGGAATACAGAATAGTAAATAGCAGATTACATCAAATTGAAATAGCGTGAACCACAAACCGAGCGAAAAACAATCGAGTCGAGTCTTGTGAACCACTGTCTCAAAAAATATTCGCCACCTGCCGTGGGTGTTGTAGACTTTGCTGGCGTTTTCCTCCCAGTATAAAACGGCTAGAACCACAAACCACCAGAACACCTCTATCAGTTACCTAGGCGAACTGACTTGCATCTGCTTCTATCTCTCAAAGAACGGTAATCTGGTAGTGCAAATTAGTGCACAAAATTGTCATGCCGAAGCAAAGGCAGGGCTACCTTTAGATATGTGAGGAGGAGCCTCTGAATTCAATACGGGAATCAATGGTGCAATTCAATTTTGCAATTGAATTCTGTAAGGCCGTCTCTAGTGAATTACTTAAAAGAGTATCTCAAAGTGCTCTACATATCTAATTAAGAAAAACTCAAAAAATGCTCTCTACTCCACAAAAGTTTGACTCCCTAAAATCCTAGGTACCATCTCTCACTCCCTAAAGTGCCCCAAGTCACTACCTAAATTTGGAAAAAGACTTAAGGAGAGAGAAAGAGGAGAGAGAGATAATGCACATGTATAGGTAGCCCATTAAAGTGCATTTCTCTCTAGGTAGCTAACTAAGTTTTTAGCACATAAAATACGGCCCCACATTTTTATTTTTTTATTTTTATTTTTTTCAACAGCAAAAGATTTTATTAATCAATGTAAATAATTCAAGGACTAAAGGGAAGTGAGTGCAAGATGGCATCACAACGAAAGGCTAACATCCCAACTAGGTTGGTGCCCTAACCAATTGACAATCATATGCCACACACGACACTAAAAGTTGATAACCAATCAACTTGCAAACTAACAAAAACAATCATGCCATTGACAGTGCACCCAAGAACAAAGAAATTACATAAAAATATCACCACACGTTGGCATCATCCTAAAAAATCCTTGATAGCAGCTTAGGAACCCACCACAGCACCAGATTAAAAGAGGATGCCAAGACTCCGTTGAAAATCTGATCGAGTATTAAGACATTTTCACCTTGAAAGTTACTCCAGAGCTCCAGATTGAAAGAGGATGACAAGACTCCAACACCCAATCAAGCACTGAAATAATTATGCCTTGAATCTTACATCACGACGGGACAACTAAGGACAGGTATCCCACATGTATCCCCCACTAAAGGCTTCATATTAGTTGGAGAGAAACTCAGAGAATGCTCCCAAAAGACCCATAAAGAAAGCCAGCAACATCTGTGAGTAAAACAACATGAACTCCACAGATGCAGGGGTGCCCAGAAAAGAGGCAGATGCAAAAACACAATGGCAGATACCCTTGAGAAAAAATCACCCAATCCCCCAAACACGACAACCCAACCCCAGTGATAAGAAATCTTAATGCTTTCAAGATGCTTCTCAGACTATACATGTATTCATTTACAGAGTAATTAGCCAGCTCCCATTTAGTTCTCACCCAAAGAGCCACCCTCAGTTTAATAAGATCTGACACTTCCTCCTTATCAAAAGATTTACCTTGGAACAGAATTTCATTTCTCACCTTCCAAATAGACCAAGGGTAGCAAAAGGTATGCAGCTCCAAATGATGTTGATATTTGGTTTATGCTTGTAGCCTAGCCACCAATAAAGAAGATTCTCCATAGAGGATGGGGTTACCCATACAATCCCCCACCAATCTAAAATAACAGACCATAAGTCCCAAACAGTGGAACATAACAGAAGAGAGTGATCCAATGTTTCAATGACTTCACCACAAAACTTACAAAAAGCTTGGTTTTGTTGATGAATGACCCCAATTCTCAATAGGTGATCTCCAGTCTTTAATTTTCCTAATTTGACCATCCACACAAAGCATTGAACTCTGTAAGGAGCTACATTTTTCCAAATCTATTGGAAAGTTTTACTGTCTCTCAACTCCACATCAGATGCAGGGACAAGTGATAAGTTATACATAGAGGACACAGAATAACTTTTGGAGTTGCATGCAATCCAATCCAAGTGATCAGGCCTAGCTTGGATAACAATATTTAAGCCATCAAGCAAAGTGATCATACCTTCCAAGACTTCTAATTCTCTGATGAAAAGGTTTCTTCTAAATTGGAAATCCCATCTGAACAACTCTTCTTTTCTCTGAAAAATCTCTGCTACAGATTCTTTTTATTTACAATTGTCCTGAATAAATTAGGGTACAAAATGCATAAGCTTTTTCCATCTACCCATTGGTCAGTCCAGAAGATAATTGTTTTTCCATCCCCAGCCGTGATTCTGACATTTTTAGAGAATTTTGAGAACAGTTGAGTTGAGGCTTGAGATCTTGAATTTGCAAAATGTCTTTCCAAACCACAGAGACTTTCCTATTGATTCTCATACTTGGGAACCATGAATTGGGATCCATGCCATATTTTGCACTGATTACATTTCTCCACAAGGCATGTCTTTCCAAAATATGGCCCCACATGCATGTGCTTAGATGTACACTTTAGCAAACATTTTTTAGCTCGTGCACTAGCGATACTCTAACCCCCCAACATAAAATCTGAAATTGAATTTTAGGCCATTGAATCTCAATCATGGGGGTGTAATGACCAGCCATTATCACATGTATTAGAGCAAGTGCACAAGATGAGGTAAATAGGCATTTGAGCTTTTTTACCTAGCCAACATGAGAAAAATACCCCTGCACCAGACTATGTAAACCCCAAGGTATTTTTCCTTCAGCTACAGTAGCTGGCTATGTTTACCTAGGCACTGTACACTTGCTTTCCATTTCTTTTTCTTTTTTCCTCCTCCTCCTCCTCTCTCTCTCATCAGAAGATGTACTTATTTTATTTTTTTAGGGCAAAAGATGTACTTCAAGTATAATATTTTTTGATATTAAATTTATAGAGAGAAAATAATAGAGAGGCTGGTGGAGGGGGGAACCACAAAGTGGATAGGTAAACTAGAAATTGTACCTTTTTGACAAGGTATTTTGCCTAGTATTGGTGCACTTACTCTTAACCAGCCATCAACACACGTAACTTCCAACTTCGTGGGTCCTTTCAGTTGCCTTGAGTGAATCCGAATTCCGAGAAATTTCTAACAAATATATCCTCAGTGCATCCGCTGCTTCTCGGTGGACATACCCATTTGTGGGAACCACGTAAATCTCAAATCTCAAAGTGTTTGTGTGATCATATTTGAGTGTGTTTTTGGTACCAATTGCAGTACACTATTCCTCTTCTACTTTTTTCAACTTCATACTTGTTCAGTATTTATGCCGAATTTGTACATTCATGGAATCCTAGATAAATACTGATGGTATGCAATTTAAGTAATTTGGATACCGTAAAATGCAGAATGAGAGGGAAGGGGAAGTTTCGACTTTGTATTTGTTGATGCTGACAAGATCAGATACTTGAGTTATCACGAGAGATTGATGAATCATGAAAGTAGTGAAGGTTGGTAGGATAATTGCCCATGACTACACGCTCAGGTATAGAACCGTAACAAAACCAGAGGCAATTGTTCTTTATTCTGACTTTTGAAGATCCTGGGTTCAAATTCCAAAATATTGCATTTAAGTGATTGTTGCCATTAAGTAAACGGAAATGCTAATTGAAGCCTTTAGGGCTCAAGATAAGTGGGACCCAAATAGAATAGAAAAATGCATGTCTGATAGCTTTGATAAGTGGGACCCAAATGGAATAGAAAAATGCAAGAAAAATGCCTTTGTCTGATAACCTTTTTCTATGTTGTCTGGGATGGCGGGAAGTCTCCCCCAATTTGTACTTCACCTTTTCACGTACCTAAAAAATTACTTTACCATTTCCAAAACTACTTTCCCACTTTCAGACACCATTTCGCCCGCATATCATCAGGAAGAAAAGACGAAGAACAACGGAGTGAAGTAGTGAACAGGTATGACCTTGATTATTGCTATTTTTTTTTTCCGATTGGCAATTGATTTTTGCCATAATGGTCTCTTCCCCTTAAATGTATCTCTGACCTTTTCCATTGGATTTTAATTCCTTAAATTTCGTGATGTTTCAATCCAAATTTGGATTGAAACTAATTTTTTAGAATAAAAAGATATGGCTCATTCATTTGATATGTGTGCTTATCCAGTCGAAGAAAAAGATAGTAGCAATTACCAAATCCAATTTTCGGTTAATAATGTTGTATATTGCATTTGTTTTAGTTTTTGTGACATTAGGTCTTTAATTGTAGGTCAATGAATGAGCCATTATTTAACATCGACTTAAACCAGCTTCCTAATGATCAAGAAAGGGTGATAGAACTTGATGAGTACCCAAAAGAAATTGGAGGTTCCAGGCATTGTCATGAATATATTGAGCTCAATGAATTTGGGAAAAAGAAAGATGATCTAGTAGAAAAGAAGATTGAGCCTTTCATTGGTCGATGTTTTCTTAGTGAAGAAGAAGCTTTCGTTTGCTATAAGAAATATGCGTGTGCAAATGGATTTTCAATTAAGAAATATCGCACCGACAAGAAAAAAGGAGAAGTAAAAAGGCGTGATTATTATTGTCAATATGAAGGAAAAGCGCCTTTAAAACTTTTTGATCCATCAAAGGAGCAAAGAAATAGGATATCCGTGAAATGTGGATGCAAAGCTCGGATGCGTATTACTTTAAGAAAATCTTTTGATATTTTCCCTCAAGAATGGCAAGTCACTCAATTTGTGAAAGAGCACAATCATGAGTTGTTGACTCCATTGGAGGTTCGGTTTCTTCCGGCAAATAGGATAATCGTTAAGGAGGATGAAGATCGTATTCTTTTATTAAAAATTCAGTTAAACAGATAATGCGCATTATGGAACTTGAAAAGGGTATCCATCACGGTTATCTTCCATTTTTGGAGAAAGATGTTCGAAACCTCTTTACTAGAGTCAGAAAGGAGCATGGTACCCATGATGCAGCGGATCTTTTACAGCATTGTAAAATTGCAAAAGAAGAGAATGTCAAGTTTCAATATGCTTTTACGGTTGATGAGGAAAAAAAGTTAGAGCATATTTTTTGGTCTCCAGCCCACTGTTTTGATTGGTACCAAAAATATGGAGATGTTGTTGTGTTTGATACTACTTATAAAGTTAACACATATCAAATGCCATGCGGAATTTTCGTGGGAATCGATAATCATGGGAAGACAATACTATTCGGGTGTGCTCTGCTTCGAAATGAGAAAACAAGTTCTTTTCTATGGTTGATGAAGGTAATTGCTACTACTTGGATCTCTTTATCTATTGTAATACGTATTTTTTTTTCATACAATTCTCCAATTTTTTTAATTACTTAATTATTTCATGTAGACTTGTGTATCTTTAATGAAGAAGCATCCCAAGACCATCCTAACCGATCAAGACCCATGGATGACTGAAGCAATTGCCGATGAACTTCCAACCACAAAACATAGTTTTTGCATATGGCACATTACTAGCAAGTTTAGCGGTTGGTTTACGGCTATTCTTCGAGACCAATATCAAAGTTGGTGTGCTGATTTTTACAAGTTATATCACGTACACACGCCCGAGGAGTTTGAGCATGAGTGGCCTCACATGGTTGCAAAGTACCATTTGCATGACAACAAGCATGTCGTTGGGTTGTATGAAATTAAGTATTTTTGGGTGCCGGCTTACCTTCATAATTATTTTTTTGGAGGAATGACAACCACGGGAAGATCAGAGAGTATAAATGCGTACATAAAGCGATTCATCAGCTCTCATACAAATTTGGAAAAATTTATTAGGCAGGTTAGTAACATTAAATTCTTGAACTTCTTTTCAATTTCCGTGATACGTCAATACATGATTATACTTTATTGTTTAGGTGGATCTTGCTATTGAAAATATTCAACAACGGCAATTGCATAACACAATGTTGCAAAAGTATAGAGGTTCTGCCTTAAGAACAATGTCACCGTTGGAAGAGCAAGCTTGTGGTGTTCTTACACCTTTTTGTTTTGAGAAGTTTCAAGAGGAATTTGGAAGAGCAACTTTATATTCATTAGTACATGAGAGCGGTTGTGAATTTGTGGTCAAGTACCACGAAAATACAATGAGCAAAACTCACAAAGTGTATTGGGATGGTGAGACGACTACATGTAGTTGTAAGCACTACAACAATTTACACCATTCCCGACTAAAATCGCCGACTAAATAATGTTTAGTCGGAAATTGTTGTTCATTCAACGACTAAATAAACTTTGGTCGGAAAATATCACTTAAATTTCCGACTAAAAAATTTTAGTCGGAAATTAGTATGATCACCGACTAAATTTTTTTTTGTCGGAAAATATTCAAAGGTTTGGCCGACTAAAATGATTTTAGTCGGTGCTTCTTCTATCAATCACCGACTAATTCTATTTTAGTCGGAAATTATAACCTAATCGCCGACCAATAATATTTAGTCGGAAAAAAAATCATTTACCGACCAAATATTTAGTCGGAGAAAAATAAATAATTCACCGACCAAATATTTAGTCGGAGAAAAGCAAATAATTCACCGACCAAATATTTAGTCGGAGAAAAGCATACCATTCACCGACCAAATATTTAGTCGGAGAAAAACATACCATTCACCGACCAAATATTTAGTCGGAAAAAAACAAATAATTCACCGACCAAATATTTAGTCGGAGAAAAACAAATAATTCACCGACCAAATATTTAGTCGGAGAATATCTCTAATTTGCCGACTAAAATTTTTTTAGTCGGGGAATAATAGTTTTCCGCCAATTCAACGATTTCCAAAAATTTCGCGAAAATTTCGGCGGGAATTTTTATATTTTCCGACTAAATATTTAGTCGGCAATTCATTTTTTAAGCAAAATGATAACAAAATGAAAAAGAAAAAAGAAACAAAAGGGAAAAAAGAAGTTACATTTCTTTTTTTTTTTGAGAGAGATAGAGAGAGTCAAAGAGAGTTTGAACAAAAAAAAAAAAAACTTGTAAAATATTTTATATGATTAATAAAGTTTGAATCAAAATTCAAACATGAAAAAAATTATACATTGCCTTTTATCTAATAACAATTTTGAAAAAAAAAATATCAATTTCTTTTGGTGAAATATTTTATTGAATTATATTTTAGAAATTACTCCTTATAAGTTAAATTATAGAAATTATAGAATTTTTTTATTAAATCCGATTATAGAAATTATAGAAATTAAATTCGATTCTTTTCTAATCTCTACTTTGTACGTTCCGAATAATTGTGGACCTCCACTTTCTGGACCAAATTTCGACGATCGGAAAATAATCACCGACTAAATTTTTTTTTGTCGGAAAATATTCAAAGGTTTGGCCGACTAAAATCATTTTAGTCGGGAAAATTTAGTATTTTCCGACCAAATTTTTAGTCGGAGAAAAGCATACCATTCACCGACCAAATATTTAGTCGGAGAAAAACATACCATTCACCGACCAAATATTTAGTCGGAGAAAAATATACCATTCACCGACCAAATATTTAGTCGGAAAAAAACAAATAATTCACCGACCAAATATTTAGTCGGAGAAAAGCAAATAATTCACCGACCAAATATTTAGTCGGAGAAAAGCATAGCATTCACCGACCAAATATTTAGTCGGAAATTATCTCTAATTTGCCGACTAAAATTTTTTTAGTCGGGGAATAATAAATTTCCGCCAATTCAACGATTTCCAAAAATTTTGCGAAAATTTCGGCGGGAATTTTTATATTTTCCGACTAAATATTTAGTCGGCAATTCATTTTTTAAATAAAATGATAATAAAACGAAAAAGAAAAAAAAATAAAAATAACTCCTTATACCATTGAATCAGGCTTGCAAATTTTTCCAATACCATTGAGTTATCATTAAATAAACTTTCATAAGACACCAAAAATTAAACTCTCATTACATAATTATAACTCCTTGTACAAAACGATTAAAAAAAAAATACTAACTTCAATTTCTACCGACGGGCGGAACGTGTAAAACATGAGCATTGAATGGTTAATTTAGTTATAAAACATGAGCATTAAAAGGTTAATTTGGTCATCGTAAGATTTTAGGTGAGTGAACGGTATAGGTCATTTTTTTGTTAAGTTACTGTTACAATTCTAATTTGTTAACTTCATTTTAGTCGGGGAATAATAGTTTTCCGCCAATTCAACGATTTCCAAAAATTTAGCGAAAAAATAAAAATTTAACAAAATGATAATAAAACGAAAAAGAAAAAAGAAATTTAGGGAGAGAGAGAGAGCGAGAGATGGAGAAAAAAATAAAAAAAGTTATAAATTTTTTTTAGAGAGAGAGGGAGGGAGGGAGGGAGCTAGGGAGGGAGTTGGACAAAAAAAGAAAGAAAACGTTACAATTTTATTTTTAAAAAATGATAGAAATTTCAAATTATAGGAATTAAATTCTTTTATTAAATTAGATTATAGAAATTATTAGAAGTTAAATTATAGAAATTATAGAATTTTTTTCATTAAATCCGATTATAGAAATTAAAGTCGATTCCTTTCTAGTTTCTACTTTGTACGTCCCGAATAATAATGGACCTGAACCTCCACTTTCTGGACCAAATTTCGACGATCGGAACCGTTAGATGTGTTTAAAACGTGTTTTCAAGGTCCTACGCGAGGATTTGGCAAACAATACTACCCGAAAGGGCTTGATCGGAGTAGGTTTTCGTAAAACTACTTTACGAAAACCTGGCCCGATCAAGCCCTTTTGGGTATTTTTTTTTTGCCAAATTATTGCATAGGACCTTAAAAACACGTTTTAAACACACATCTACCGGTTCAGATTTTCAAGAAATATATTAGATGGTCTTTAGTTGGTGCATTATAGTGTTCAAATGCCACTGGAATCACTGAATGTGTTCCGATCGTGTGGTTACCAACATCGGATGATTATCAATTTCGGGGAGAATAATAGAATTGATAAGATGTTAAATCGTATCGGTTTAGATCAAACATTCAAGAAAACGAACTAGTATCCACCATTCAATGTTACACATTGAACATACTTAGTTATGAACCAATATATGCTGCTATAGTCTAATGTACGTTAGCCACACGATCTCAACACAATTTCGACGATCAACACCGACTATTTTGTTTTTCTTGGTGTTTTAATGAACCTCACTAAATTTTGGACCAATCGGATTTTTAAAAACCCTTCATCGGGAGATTCCGGATGTGAGAATAATTAGTAGGCAAATATTTGTTAACTTTGATCGAGCATACAGAGATCATAAATATACTTAATTTTTGACATGAATAATATATTCTATCCTACAAAAAATATAGACGGTTCCGATTTTCAATATTAGTCTCGAAAGGCACTCGAATGATGTATCGTAACTTTACGAAGATTTTCCATACATGTTAATGCAATGCACTGCACACACACAATCACAAACACCATTTTCGGTCCAAAATTGGCTGAATTTATCTTTTCCCGCTGGAAATTCCCCCCAAATTGCTCTCATGGCAAAAGGGGATCTCTGAGGAGATGTTATTTGGAGCTTTTCCATGGTTTCTCTCTCAATCGAACAGAAAACCCACTCTTTCTCTCTCAATCGATCTGCTCTCTCTCTCTCTCTCTCTCTCAACCTGCTCCCTCTCAAAATGGAGATGCTCACCTTCAATGGCTGATCTCTGTCTATTTATCGATTTGCTCTCTTGTTTGCCTTCGCACGAATCCCTCAATCGTTGTTAGCGATCGTGTCTAGTCTTTGCTCTCTTACAGCAAGTTGACGTTGGTGCTGCAATCTTTGCCGTTTACTACCCCACGACTGGAGAAATTATTTGGAGCTTTTCCATGGTTTCTCTCTCAATCGAACAGAAAACCCATTCTCTCTCTCTCGATCGTAGATTCGCAGCCTTGCTGCAAATAGCAGCCCTACACCGCTAGTCCGACCACCACTCTCTCCAACAACCACGCTGTGACGCTGGTAAGTCTCTTTCCTCTCTCTACTGCTTTTCTTGGGACGGATTTCCCATTTTGCTTGGCCGATTGTTTTTGCATATGTGTTAACTTTGAGTTTTGATCGATAAGTTTGTTTTTGCCGTGGTTGGATTCTGCGAGTGTTTGGGTCTCTCTTCTCTTCCAGTTTGGTGGAAAAAACCAATCTCCCCTATCAACTGTTTGTTGAAATGCTTGACCTAAAAGTGACTTGCTATAAGAGGGCTGTTTTGTTTATGTCCACTTTACCCAACTGTATGGTTGCATTAGTTTTGATTAAAGATGTGCTGTGTTAACTTTGAGTTTTGATCGATAGGTGACTCAATAGACAAAAGTTTAACATCAAATTGCATGGTAAATAGAGATGATCTCTACTCGAACACTTTAAGGGCCGACTAGTGATTATTTGGAGACAATGTAATATTTGGTGCGACACTCATTTATGAGATGGTATATAATATGCTTGACGCACAATAGACACACTTTGTTGTATTACTTTCCTTTTAATGATTTGTGCAAACCGTATTCCAGGCATGTGAGGTCAAATTGAATTCACTACTACAATAATCCATAAAGATCGCACTAGGAAAATTAAAAAGATCACGCTTTTAACAAAAGATAATGCATAAAGAGAGGAATTCTTTGAATTTGATTTAGGGATTTTAGAATTGTGCTTACTGCATCTTGTACCAATTGACTGCTTGTTGATTTTTCGTATGGAGTTTCTACATGAACTCGTCTTGAAATGAAAACGCTTCAAGCCCATTTAAATTCAGGCTCTTCCAGGGGCTCTATGCTAATTTCCTGAGGCCACGTTTCATGGTTGGTATATACAGGGGCGCCGAGAAATAGAGAAGTGCGGATTATATCTCGAGGTGATTCTTTTCAACTCTTTAATCTGCTGCATCCCCCGTTCAGGTTTGGCTGCTTCTTTAGAAAATCTCTTTCTTAGTACGTGAAACTTGCAGGTTAATTTCTGTATTCCCATAATTTATCAACACCTTTTGGAACTTCAACTATTGCAGTTCTTTGTAGTAGTGTGTGCTAATCTCTGCACTTTGAATAGTTAGGGTTCAAGTGAATCCGTCAGCAAGGCCCTCATGCCTTTTCACAGATTGAGAGGCCAGGTATCTGAAATTTGTACGATCACCTTAAGAAACATCTGGTGATGCGGATCACTATTGAATAAGCTATTGAACTTTATCCACTCTTAGATTATGTTAAACATTGCGCTGATATTGTGGAAGGTGATTATGAATGAGGATGCCGATCTCTCGACTTAGTTAATTAGGTTGTCATTTTGTTGAACGTAAGGCTAACACCATATTGAAAGAATCCAAGAAAATAATAAATAACAATAACTACTTGCAAACGTGTGGAACAATTTAACAAGGCAAGCCATGGTGATTTGGCCACTACTGAACCCAAGGAACGATAGGTACGGAATAAGCTATTGAACTTTATTGGTTATGTTTTCATATTTTGTTTCCTAGCACAAGTAAATCTTTTCTCATAGAATTGGTTTGGCTTACTAATAGCGATTCTTCTTTGTAACGAGTTATGTTTTTTCGAAAGGAACCAACTTTACTTTTAAAGAAAAGTGCTCGAAAGTAAAAGTGGAATGGCTTAGAAATCATAAAGACAAGTGCTTGCCCTTGCCCTTGCATAAACTGTTCTCTGAAGCATAATCTAAACATTAAATATTTTTTATCTGGCTAACATCGAACCTGGCGTATGGCAGGTGTTGATTGACTTCCAGAAGAATCCCAAGGCTAACATTCAAGAAACCCTCAAGTGATGAGCGAAAGGGGAATGCGGTTGCATGAACAAAGCCTCATCGGTTTGATGCAAACTAATCTTCCTCTCGTTAATCTTGTGACGTTGGGTTTCTTTTGACAGCGTAGTTTACAGATTCCTCATCTGCTTTTAGTGTTGTATACTGTTTTGATAATGACGATTGAAAGATCAAGTTTAAATTCAGATTGACTATGATTGAAAACATCAAGCTTAAATTCAGATCCACTATGTTTTTTGATCCGGTGATTGCTAGATATAAAATCAAATTTCTTAGTAAAGTTAGATTTTTTATATTTCTCAAGTAGGTTTCTTCATCGAATCCGCACATTAACGGGCGGGCAATACGTGCAACGCATGTGTCGCAGCACCTAGTTTGATTTAATCGATGGTTAGAAACCAAGTTTGACAAATTTAACGATTCAATACGTGCTCGGATTAAAATTGCAAAACAAAAAAAAAAAATCATTTACCAACTAAATTTTTAGGTGGACAATAAAACAATTTCACCGACCAAATAATTTAGTCGGAGATAAAAAATATTCACCGACTAAATATTTAGTCGGAGAAAAATAAAATATTCACCGACTAAATATTTAGTCGGAGAAAAATGAAATATTCACCGACCAAATATTTAGTCGGAGAAAAATGAAATATTCACCGACCAAATATTTAGTCGGAGAAAAATGAAATATTCACCGACCAAATATTTAGTCGGAGAAAAATGAAATATTCACCGACCAAATATTTAGTCGGAGAAAAATGAAATATTCACCGACTAAATATTTAGTCGGAGAAAAATGAAATATTCACCGACCAAATATTTAGTCGGTAAAAACAAAACTTTTTCCGACCAAACTTGTTTTGGTCGGAAATTACAATTTCCGACCTCATTCCGTCGACCAAACGGGCCGACTAAATGTTTGGTCGGAAATTCCTATTGCCGACTAAATTACGACATTTTCCGACTAAAATTTTAGTCGGCAATGGGGAAAATTGTTGTAGTGAAGCATTTTGAATTTTGGGGGATCCTTTGTCGTCACATACTAAGTGTCTTTCTTCATAAGGATTGCTATAAAATTCCATCTATCTATTTACCTTCACGTTGGTGTCGTGAACAATCCCAAAGTGAGGAAGTAGCACAAAGTGTGGAAGGATCACCAAGGTTGGATGGGGAAATTTTAGTGGATAAAGCGATCGGCGACATTCAATGTCCTCCAATTTCAATAACCAAAGGGCGTCCCAAGACGAAAAGATTGAAAGGTGGAAAAGAAGCAGGAAAAGTGACTAGGAGTTGTGGATGGTGTAGAAAGGTTGGCCATAATATCACCACATGCCCGGAAAAGGAAAATGTTGAACATGGCATTGCTTCACAAAGGAAGAAAAAGAAGATATCCTCAAGTGATATGGGCTTGAATCCTGTGTTCTCTTTGAAGTTTTAGGTAAGCACAATATCAATTTCACGTTTTAGGTTTTATTGGTGAGATGAATGTTCTTATTATTTAACCTTTTAATTTATCACAGTAGAAAACTAGAAAAGTTGGTGGACTTCTTTTGCCTTTTGCTCTTGCTCTCGGAGCAAGCATCTTTCAAGCTTAGATCAAAGCTTAAAGCTACTGGTGGAGTTATCTACAACAATGATGGAGTAATATGAAGGTGAGTTTGTTTTCCAATTCCCGGTGTGCCATTTTGTTTTTTCTAAGTTCTATATAAATCGGAATATTCAATCTTTTTTTTTTTTGGTGTTTAAAATGAAAAATGTTCCAAAGGTAGAGCAATATGTAGTTTCTCACTTGGAATTTTTTTTCTCTTTGCAGATGAATTATCAACCAATTTACTTGCAACTTTTGCAATCTCTTCAGCCAAAAGAAGAAAGAGATTTTTTATGGTTGTCTAATTCATTCCCCTTTTATTTGTCAATTGTTGCAATACATGTAATTGGTTTGTGCAAAGTTGTGATGTAAATTATGGGGGAAAAAAAAACAGTGCTGTAAATGGAATTAAAGTTCTAATCCTATATTTTGGGCATTTTCAATGCAATATGTATTGAAAATTATGAGTGTTCTTTTTCCCTAATTACATGATATTGCTACCACTTGAATCACGTGGGATTGTAATTGCTACTACTTTTTCTCTCAAAGGAGAAGCCCAATGGAAGGTTCACCCAAAAAATGGGCCTCTCTTCATTTACTACCTCAGGGCGGTGTGCATTTGGAGTGCACATGTGGTGTACCCATAGTGTTGTTTTTAATTACGTGTGATTTTAATTGCTGCTACTTGAATCCCATGCTTTGCTTCGAAAAATCCAAATTCTTCGTAAATCGTAACTTCCTGATGATATGCTGGTGAAATGGTAAGGAAAATGGGAAATCAGTTTTTGAAATGGTAAGGCAGCTTTTTGGGATATGTGAAAAGGCAAAAGACAAATGGGGAGAGATTTCCTGCTATCCCAGACGACATTGATAGTTATCAGACAAATGCATTTTTCTATTGCATTTGGGACCCACTTATCTTGAGCCCTAAGGGCTTCAATTAGCAGGATCCTTAAGTAAAAAACTTCCACCTGGGGTTGCTGTTGTGCAGCCTCTGCACAACAGCTGCTGCGCGCAATTCGGGTCATTCATTGCTTAGATGAACGGCCTAGATCTCAAACAAAAGAGAAGAATTGTTCGCGCGAACAATTTGTTTTCAATCCGAACCGTTAAATACACTTGTGGACGGCTGTAATTGTGCACAGCAGCTGCTGTGCAGAGGCTGCACAAATAACTTGAGTTGTATGTCAAGAACAATCTTGAGCTGTTTTTATAGTAGCAACAAACAATAGGATGAATGCATAACATCAAGAGTTTCTAGTAGCTTACTAACATATGGCAAACTTCACACAAAAAAATAGCTGCCCTTCTTTTTCCTTTACAGTGATGCACAGTTCATTTGTACAAAAACTGAAAGCACTCAAATGTTTGTTTTTACAGTTATACATGACAATACAGTCAGTAGACTCAATACATGCATATGCAGAATATATATATGTTGTAAAACATAAATAAATAAATAACCCTGGCCTGATTTTGCGACAAACTTTTTCTTATGTCGTCGATGCCTCATATTCTGGACATCGAGAAGCCAAAAAAATTGTTGTAAGTTGATAAAAAAAAATTAAAAAAAAAACCTTGCATTCTTCTTCCATGTGCCCGTGTTCGTCTCCTTTTCTATTTTGTGTGTGTGTGTTGTTGGGAAGAAAACAAGAAAGACTTGTTCGAATATTTTTGTGAGCCTAAATATGAGGAAAATCGATTTTAAAGATGAATGAGAATTGGGGAAGTGTGACACGGGGCATGCCTGTATCCAATGGAAAAACCCTCTCATGCACATGACTTATTTAGGAGTGAAAGACAAAATGGGGTTTGGACGAAAACCCCCACAAAAAGTGGGGGCGGTTGAAATTTACCGCAAATCATATGAGCCCAATTACTCTTATAATGTTGCCTCACCAGTTCTAGTCGCAGACTTTGGATATTAGGTTGTGTTTGTATCAAGTATCAACCTTTTTTTTTTTTTTGTCATTCGTCATTCTTAATCTATTACATGGGGGAGGAGATATGAGACTCGATCCTGGGATACAGTATGAGGCATCCAACAGCCACCAATTGCAAGCATCAACCCCTTCAGTAGTGGTGTTAACGCAAGTTAAGTGAGTTCAGAATGACACTCGAAGGAATTAATGAAGGCTTACGCAAGCAGAGGAGCATGTGATTTTAATTCAATGCCAAGTGAAGAAAATTAGTATGGCTCGGCATGTTCAAGGCCGGCCCTGGTATTTTAGAGTTCTGAAGTTAATTTAAAAGAAAGGCCCCATGTTTTTAAACAAAATAAATTAAATATAGGGGACTAATATAAGAGGAAAAGATTAAACATGGTATTTTCGTTTCGTAATTTAACAAAAACAAACTTTGGTTAAAAACTCGAGTGTTAGGGGAAAAAAATGAATCAAACATAATGGCGTATACTCCGCGTTTCTCTGACGTTAACCATGTTATTAATTAATTGTAGGAATGCTGTATTTAACAATAAAATCATTTATGTTAACTTTTTTTTGTATCAAGTTTGTTGAGCGAAAATAAATTATCTCGGTTAGGTTATAATGTAGTGTATTTTTTATTGTGAATTTGATATTAAAATTTAAATGTAACATCTAAATTATCGAAAGAAAATAAATACATAAAAAACTTATCAAAACATTAGACTTGAACAATATACACCATAAATCACAACTAAACTTATCAAAATATTTGAACCTTAGACTTGAACAATATTTACAACCATTAAATCACAACTAACATTATACTTTCAATTCCATTCCGATGTGGTTGGATTCTGTTCAACAGCCCAAGGACTTGGAGCACATCTTTTGTTGTTTCCACTACTTGAAGTGATTGTTACAACCACGAAGAAACGACAAATCCCAACTACGGATATATAAGAGCCAAAACTGCTAAGGGAATTCCATCCACCATAAGCATCTGATAATCTAGAAAGCGACGAAATTTCCATAGCTGGAAGAGCCTGTAGGGATTCGACCTAGTGACTAGAGAGTTCCTGATTTATACAGTTTGAAAAAACCACGAATGCCAGTATTGTGTCGGAAAAAAAAAAAAAAAAAAAAAAAACTTCCTAAGCTAATAGGGCCTCGTGGGATTCGAACTAGGGGTTTTCAAAATCAAAGAGTGTCAAAGAACCACACAAGCCAGCACTCCATTTATGTCGTGATATGGATTGAGTTAAAATGAAAATTTGAAGTTAGCTTACTCTCGTTTGTAGGACACCCTTTGTCCTAGCCGTTGCAGCACGCGTAAACGAGTGTGTGCCTAGAATGCAGGGCGAATCCACAGGAATTGATTAAGTTGTACAAATGGTGCATAGATCAGCTTGTTGGGCCCTACACAATAGATCTGAGTCGTTCATTAATTTTAAAATATGTTTTCATAGTGATCCAGTGAAAAATCAGCTCAATCGGATAACTATAAATGTTTGATCCAATGTACCTATTTTTCATTCAGAAAGTTGGATCCTGAATTCTGAATGAAAAATGTATACATTGGATCAAGCATTTACCGTTATCCGATTGTGCTAATTTTTCACTGGATCACTTGAAAAAATATTCAAAATTAATGAACGGCTCAGATCTTTTGTGCAGGGCCGTTTGAAGGCCCCACAAACCGATTTGTGCACCGTTGTGCAAATTTGATCTATACAAATAGTAGGGCTGTAGAATATAATTAGGAATTGCAATGGGGCGGGCCGGGTTTTGCCATACCCTGCCCCTAAAATCTATCCCCACCTTCGCCCCTAGCCCTTACCCAACCGGGTAATGGATGGGTACCCGGCCCCTACCCCGCCCCCATTGGGTAACGGGTTTACCCGCTCCTATCTTTTTTTTACATATTAATATCATGTAATTTTTTATTCCAAAAGTAGTGAGTACAGACAATAAAAGTTCACAAAATAACAATTATAACTTAACCAACAACTACTATCTGTAAGAGAAATTAAAATAATTTATATATAACGTGGGATTCTAGTTGTAATGGTAAAAGTATAATAGAACGTGCAATAATTTAACCAACGTAGGTCGACTTAGTCACCTTGAATTTCTCCTTAACATTCGAATCAATTTTCTCTAACAAAGAAACGTTCCTATAGTTCCTCTATATAAACATTAAACCTATGAGCTATTGATACATACAGAGAAAAACCAACTTTGTTATTCCTCTTGTGCTTTGTTTTCACAACAAAGCAAATGTGCTTCATTTATCATCCTAATTCACTGCCAAATATGCTGATCGGTATTCATTATTAATTCTGCGGTATATTTGCTGCTGGATTTTGCTCGGATTTTCAATACCCGGATAGTATCGGTTCGAGAGTTTTCTTGGTTACTGCACCAATTTTTTCTCAACTTGGCAAGGTGAGTATTTCCCGATCACAACCTTTTATTTTATGATTTTAGTCTCTCTTAGTAAATTTATTGGCGTTCACTGTTTTTCTTCTCATTTGATCCAAAACTACTAGTATTATATTCATACACATATAGGGGTGACGAGAACAAAGACGGAGCCAGGATTTTACATTTGTGGTGGCGAAAATATATACTTAAATAATAGAAAGACAAAATTCATTATGAGGATGAAAAATTAAAAAAATCTGGTAGTGGTGAGTCTACATAATCAGGAATAAAAATTAATTTTCTACATAATAATTACATTTTTTGAAAACTTGTGGTGGCGACCGCCACCACTTGTCGCCTAAACCCAAAGTGCCTAAACCCACTATATCCTACCCCAAAGAGCCTAAATCCCCTAAAATTCAACCCTAAAATTAACTCTCCAAACAAGGCCTATTGAAGTGTACCAGGAAAATGAACAAAACTACGTTGTTTTGTCGCACAGCACGGCGCACAACATATACTGCACAACACCTCCCCGGATTCCTTGGCTCCATCCTTGGACGAGAAGTAGGTAGTAGAGGGGTCAGTTGACCCAACTAACTTTTATTTCTCACTCGAACATTTGAGTATTTGTAGCCAAATTTTGTAGACTTGAATTTTTTTTCTTTCTAAATTGCCCAAATTTGCTTCAAATGAATAAAAATCTCAACCGTTCTCTTCTCTTACCATTACAAATGAGACTACCATTAGTTAATTTTTTTGAAGATAAACTACATCTTTTAGACCAATTGTAAAACAAAGTTAAGTTTATAAAGGTAGTTCTACCTTCAAGTTAACCTCTTAATTTAATTATTTCCTTAGATTAGCAAATAGGAAAACATAGTTGTATGTGGATCTAATTTTTGAACCACTAGCCAAAAATCCTTACTACACTCACACGTGTATGTGTGTGTACAAACTTACCCTTCTTTTGTGGATTAGGTTTACATAACACCTGAATATGATAGAGAAAAATAATATTTCGGGTTGATAGAAGGTTTGTCTATTAGAAATTTATTATGTCGCGAAAAAAATCTATTTCTATAAAGCGCAAAAGGCCAAATGGGCATATAGAAATGGCTGCAAAACTTTAATTTTATGTGTTCCAGGAGCAATTCTTCTACCACTACTACTTTGCAAAAGTTAAAATTGCATCTAGGCGCGCCGTTCAAATTTTTTATAAAGAAAAACTGAACAACAAAACTAAACAACCACAAAAAAATATACAGAAAAAATTAATTAGGAAGTCATATATTAATTAGGTATTGTTATACATGCTCTCTTTTTTTTTTGAATAATAATAAAAACTTTTTCCAACTCTCCTATATATGGTATACAAATATAAAACATTACGATATTAATTTTTCTTGATTCCAATCAACAAATATATATATACCCGCACTTTACTATAAAAATATTGACAAATTTTATGAATGCCAGAGCTAATAGAAAATCTCTCTTTTCATCTATGTGTAAAAAGTTGAGTAATCTATAAATTATAAACGCATATGTAAATCGACAAGTGTGTGATTTCGTTTTCATTTTACATTCATACCATCATAGTCTGTGAAAAAATATGCAATAAAAATGATGAACTTTGAAAAAAAATTAATGTTTGAATTTGTCATATTCCTCTCCAATTATAGTAAAGAAAATTTAGGGGGGGGGGGGGGGGGGTGGGGCGAATGCCATCGTGCACACAGGGACTCGAACCCAAGCGGATAGTGCACTTTGCCAGCAAGTGCACTTCTGCCATACTGGCAATGCACTCTTGTAAAAGTTCCCTATTTTATATTTATTATAGTTATTTGGAAATATTTTTTCCTGGTAATATTTTTGAAACAGAGGTGGCATGTGCCACCTCCCCCCTCCCATCTCCTTGTTCCCAGTATAACCAAACCCTTAAATCGTAGCCGGAAAATGCGTCCCTAAAGCCCTTAAATCTCCTTGTTCCCAGTATAACCAAACCCTTAAATCGTAGCCGGAAAATGCGTCCCTAATTAAAGCCCTTAAATCGTAACTCCCAAAAACCCTCAAACGAACCCCTCAAATCACTTGTCTAGCGCCAAAAATTCCAACCGCCAAAAGTTTTCACTCGTACCCCTCAAAACCCCGATGCACCATCGCAAATTTCAAACGAATGGGAAAACCTCAACTAGGAAACACAAAACTAGACTGAAAGAGAGATAGTACTGATTATGACAAACTAGGAGGAAATGAATTGATAATGCTCGTAATCAAAGAATTACAGCGTACCTTTTAAATTTAAGGTTTCTTTGTATTTATAGATGATCGTTTGTTTGTTCTTCAAGCTACTTTCCTTATTAGGATCATTCTTCGCTAGGAATCCCTTTCCGCTAGGGGTTCGTCCCCATTGCTTAACAAAATCTTCATGGCACTGGACTCCTTACTCGTTAGGAATCCAAGCTTATACTGGAGTGTTACCCCGATTATGGTACCTCAATCTCTTCCCCGATTCGTAGAAATTGTGCATATCTCGTAAGCATTGTCATTGGGGAATATTCTGGAATATCCACTTCTGCCTTAACTCATAAGGCAGTTTGGATCCAAGGTTTGCCCTCTGCTCAACAAATGTTGTTACAACACTTGACGAGCTGACATCTACTCATCCAGGTCATGTTTTTCTCAAGTGTCTCTTATTTACGTTAAACCCGCCATTCGAGGCATTTATGCTAATGTGGCACGTTCCCCATACATTTCTAGGTCACTTTTAGGATTTCAAGAAAACACTCCATAGAACTGCTCCCCAGCTAAGGTTGTCAGTGCCTCATAGTGCTTGACGAGCTGAAGCTTAATGAGTTGGAATCTTGCATATACTTGTTGCTATCTGAAGCTTCGTGATTTGCCCAACTCTTGTCTGGGGAAAATTAAGGTTTCTCGATTGTAACTGGGAATTTCAAGCCAGGGATGCTAACGGTGAAATTATCGGTGACCATTGTCACCACAAGTTCGGTCGTCCACGTTAGTACTTTTCTTTTATCTGCACAATTTCTTTTGGCCAAAAATTGATTTTTGCTCATGTGCTGATTCTTTCTGCTTTGTTTGTCTGTGCAGTGCCTAATATCAACGAAGGTCACTTGGTTGCTCATGAGGGTAATAGGGTGTTAAGGTTTAAAGGTGTTGAAGGCATTCACCCACCTGGTTTAGTTCGTGTTGCTCATATCTTGCTCACGTACGATCATTTCTATCGTGAAGGTGTTTGTATTGAGGGCTCCCCATCATTGCCCGGCAACATGATCCAATAACCCGTGGGCAAGGTTAAGGGGAAAAGGTTGTGCCAGAGTAAGATGTACCCCTCAACAAAATCTGTACCTTAAAAGTCAAGTTGCCCGTGGTTTTCATACTAATGAGTACACGTATTGGTATTCTTTTTAATCTCATTCGTGTTTGTCACCATCATGCCTCGTATTGAGCCGGATTTTTCTGACTTCATATCAATTGAAGATGATGACAATCAAGACTCTGTTCCTGGTACTTCTACGGTCTCTCCCATTGTTACTACCACTGCTCCATCCCCTACTGCTGTCATCGATCCATCTTTGGATATTATACCGATGAATGTTACAGCCAAGCGTGCTGCTCTTGCAGCGGAGAAGAGGCCCAGGGAAGTAGCCTCTTTCGAAGAAAATGTTGAACCGCCACCACAGCGCCGCCCCAACACCAAGACCTCCCCTGATGCACACCCAAATGCTCTTCCATGGAATCCTCCCATGCTAAGGGGAACCCGTCCCATCCATGTGTCAGACAGTACTGATGATGTTGAGGTTGCGTTTGTTCTGGGACGAGCTGCTATGCTTCCCAAAGATTTAGAACAGGACACGGGAGTGCCTTACAGGCAGTTGATGAGGTCTTGCTTTCAACACAATGTCAAGGTAATTTGTTCTGTGCTGCTTTAGTTTTATTGATCATCCACCTTTTGAACCCTGGCCACTGTTTTTCATACAGTCTATGCAGAAGATGTATGTTGCTTGCGATAGGGCCTTTAAGGACAACAAGGCTTTTATTGGCGAGAATTCCAAGCTAACGGAAGAAGTCGAAAGTTTGAAGAAGACCATTCGTGGTCTTAACAAAGAAAGGGATGATGTTGTGGCAGAGAACAACAAATTGAAGGAGGAGGTTACTGCTACTGCTCGTCGTGTGAATGAAGCTGAGTACAACTTTAACGATGCCATGACGAGGATAGGTGTTTTAGAGAACAAGCTGACTACTATGAAGACGAGTCAAAGCAAGCTTGAGTCTGAGCTGGCCTCAGCCAAAACTGAAGCTGACGACGCATATAATCTGGGGGTGGCCGAGACTAAAGAGAAATTAAAGGAGAAAATGCCATTGTTTGAGGATTTGATCTGGTCCAAAAGTTGGAAGCATTGCCTAACCAAAATCAATTATGATAGAAGCTCTCCTGTGTGGACAGAGATGGACTTGCCAAGCCAGAGAGGAAGAATTGCTGCTGCTCCCCAGGTTGTTGTTGTTCAAACTTCAATTTCCGATCATAGCCATAAGGAAGCTAGTGACGGTACAACCACCCAAAATGAGCATCATGTTGGGCAACAGAATGTTGATCTCCGCCCTAACTCCACTCCTGCCACTGTGGTTCCTAAAGCCAAGTGAAAAGGCCTTGTGCCTGTTTGAAAGTCTGAATCTCCACCGTAACTTCAAAAATACTTTAACAATACTTTGAATTTTGGTTAACTTCAAAAATACTTTAACAGAATTTTGTTTGGTTTTGTCCACAACCCTGCATGGCGATTTGGACTCCTGGCCCTACGTGGTTGTTTTAAACAAGTACTTAACGATTCTGGAGGGTGCACCTTTTGTGTTACTAATTAAGTTTTTTGGATATAACTGCACTGTCTGCACACTTATGCGATGGTTTTGATCTTCTGGGTTTGATCACACCCTGACTTTTATCTTGGTAATCGTACTCAGGTTTCTTGATGGGGCTTTTTGGCTAAGTTTCTCTCATTTTTAAAATTTTGAGAAAACACTCCACACAATAATTACCTGTGATTTTAAGGAGATGTTCACGTGTGAGTCTTAAATCAAATCAATCTATTGGCCTCTATTTCTCTGCTTTCTTTTGAAACTAGCATAGTATGTAAAGAACCCAAACTCCTTTCACCCCAGCTAAATATGCAAATTTGCACGAAATTTCACGTCCTAAAATCGTCGAAACCTCATCGATGAAAACCAAAACAAATTTCTTTCACCATCCCTAAACAACCGAGATCCTCACCAAACCTTGCCAAGCTATCACAACTCTTTCGTTCTTCGGCCAAATTCTCTATCAAAACTATTCTTCATTTTCCTCATCTTGTTCCTTTGGGAGGACATTTCTCGTGGTGGTAGCCACTTTTTTCATTGTGAAATCGGTGTTCCAACCACCAATGGTGGTAGCCAGGTGGGTAGGGTACCTCATATTCCCAGGGTAGACGCGGTTTTGAGTCTTGGCAATAGCAAGGGATTGTGAGGGTACACACTTATGTCCACATGTACCTAGGTGGTGCCGTGGTGAAAACTGCTCCTCACGAACAATAGCAATGGCTCGAACCGGAGATTCAACTGGCGGGTCAGGAGCCCCTATGGTCATGCCTAAGGGGGTTGCTACGCTGGATGCCCCCACGGTCAAGAATAGAAATTAATTTCTCGTCCTTGAGTTAGCGAAATGATTTTCAAAATAAAGGTCACCAACTCACCCTATCATTGTAAGTCAAAATAGAACCTCCAAACATTGTAACGGTAAAAATAAAAATAAAAAGAAGGCATTTTTATCATCTTGTAAAGCTCGTTAATTAAAGAAACAATCTAGTTGCATTATAACAAATTATCATTCATACATAATATCCAAAGCATGACTTTGTAAATGAAAAAAGAGTATTAAGGAAACCAACTACATAAAGGTTAGGTCTTTTGTTATGGGTTGGTTTCTTGTCAACTTGTTTCTTCTTTCCTTCCAGCCCAGAAGTTCAGGGTCCAGCGCCATAGGTAGATACACGTACGTTTGAACATTTCCTCTCCCACGGTGATTTCCTTTGCTTCACATTGGCTTAGATCATTAATTGGTGGTTGGGCATCAGATCCTAAGGCTCAGTTTGTTTCAATGTAAAATATTTTACAATTCAAACCATCTTCCATGAAAAATAATTTTGCAGAAAATAATTTTTCTTGTTTTGTTTTCTGTGGTCGATCGCTAATTAGAAAATAAAAATAAAAATCATAACCAAAAAATTCCTCAAACACAGTCCGAGAAAAACATTGCAAATATTACAAAATACTATACGTACAAGTACACAAGTAGGCCATATGCCCATATGTACAGAGATTCTGTCTCTCTCGTTGGAACCCCAACTTGGGATATAGTGATGGAGAAGCAATCTTCCAACGACTGTTGGTAATGCAAAGGGTTGTTGGCTTTCAGTCCAAAAGTCGAACAATTCGGGCTGTGGAGCAAAACGACTTACCGCCGATTTGGAATTAATGAAATCATTTGCGCTCGTATAATGAAAAAGATTTTACTTTGAAAATTATTTACTTATTTTTATTTAACCAAACAACAGAAAATGGAGAACATGTTTATAGGAAAATATTTTACGTCGAAACAAACGGAGCCTAATATTTGTAGTTCATCCCGCCTTTGTCCCTGATGGTCGATCATGACGAGATTGAGAAATCAGGACGAATTTAAATTTGTTTGCGCCATGTCGCACTACTCCTGAAATGTAATCGGGTTCCAAAAAACTCCACCTCCCTGCTTCTTTGGGATTTGGTTTCCAATAGTGTCCCTTCCACCCATCATCTTTTGATTCATATTTGTCTCACTAGCGAGTAGGGTCTCGATGATGTATTGTGAGAATAATGCATTCTTAACATGGTAGAAATACTTCTCTCGGCAAAACGAACCTTCTAGCCTCTTCATGAAAATAATCTTTTGGTGCCAATACATCAACACAAAAGAACAACATTTCGGAGATATCATGGAATCAATGAACGGCCAATAAGGAAATTAATATTAACCAATCAACTGCAAATATTTCAATTAACCTTGTATGCCAAAGGGTACGTCAATCATCAATAAATGTTCAATGAACAAGATAACATTTATCCCATCACAACGAATGAAATAATCTGTCAAGAATCGATAGGCTCAAGAGGAATCCAAATGAAGGGATCACATGCTTAACCACTCACCTCGATCAAAACGATAGATCGCAAAACGCAATGCTCGGTGTACTCACTAATCTGAATTAAAGAGAATACAAATAAAAATAATAAATTAGCATGAACCCATATTGTTAACCTTAAATCAAGGACTTGACTACTGTATATTTATTACCTAACAACTAATATGAACAGCCTCCCTTATCCCGACCCCCACAGCCACCGATTAACCCCTAAACTAATCCCATGGATAACCTCATTTTAATATACTGGAAACTTGATTAAAATAATACAACATCCCAATTCCTCTACACATGCACACTACAATCGACCACTATATATATATATATATATGCAAAGGAAATTTGTTTAAGCACATGCACACACCACAGTACCCCACATGTCAGTCTCTCTCTCGACCCATGAACCAAACAAGAACCCATTTGTTCTTTGTAAAAACTACTAGAGATCAATATATAGCAGGAAAATAATGTTTAAGAATGGAAAATATACTTACCCAACGAAATCAATTGGAAACTGTCTCCAAAACTCCACGGCTGGTAGAACCCTTGCGGCTCTATCCCACTCTCGCCCTTATGGCGGCTGCTCTCTCTCTCTCTCTCTCTCTCTCTCTCTATTCTCTTGCGGTGGCTGCTCTCTCTAATCTCATATCGCTGTAGCTTATTACTAACTTATAAAACCCTACTTTAACAATAAAAATACTATCTAACTTGTATGCAAATAATATGGCCCACTCTCCCACTACCCATAAAATTCTCTCACATACAAATAAGTGCACCTATCTGTATATCTAACGAAAATTAGTATAATACAAATTATTAAACAAGTAGCCCCAATGATATGAAGTTTAATTTAAAACTAAAAGTGTTTATTTATTTATTTATTTGGAAATCGATAAAAAAGAGTAAAATGGAAAAACTGATTATTTATATCAAAATTAAAATTTTTTTTTTTAAAGAAAAGTTGGGATGCCACAAAAGCCTCATCAAAACCCTCCATCTTCATCACTTAGCGCGAAGAGTATGCAAATTAAAATTGTTTACATGTCCTACTCATCATTAGTATCCTGGTTAAGCTTGCACAATCTTTGCTCACCTCTAAACCCCAATCACCACAGATCAATCTTCTTGTCAAGATACCGCTCATGACGTGGATGTGCCTATTTCTAAGCAATAATCGTCAAATACTAACTAGTTTGAAAAGAAAACACAAAACTCAAAGCCACAAGTGATTTATATGATCTAGGAATCGTCTATGTCCTCAAAATGAAAGCTAAATGGTTTTCATGATAACTATGTTTTGTGCTCCACTTCAATCTTTCTCCAACTACGCATCAGCTTCTGATTTGTTGTAAAGATGCATCAGAAGTAATGCGTCTTGAGCCAAAATTACACCAACTTCCACCCCGAGAAATAGCCTTTTTATTTTCCCGGATTATGGTTATAGCCACCGTCATAGTAACCAAAACAAAACCCAGTAACGTTGACGACCACCAGGAGTACAATCTTGTAGTTGTTACAATGCTATCATGCTAGGATTGTACCAAAAATATAATTTATAAAAACAGGGAATTAACAATTATTCCCAAGAACAGTGGTTAAGTCTGAGAACGTCCACGGGGAATAAAATGCTAAGTTGCGGTAGATTAAATTGATTTTTAATTCAATTCAAAGGGTAAATGGAATATTGGGTTTCAATTATTTAACCTAAAATCAAACTAGGAAGCAAATACAGGTTTCAAAGCAAGGGAATGAAGGGACTAGGATTTCAATTCAACCTATCCCTCATAACATGATCGTAATATAAACTAGCGCGAATTCACCGTTAGGGTAGCGCTCCCTACCATCAAGAGAATTCACAGGACACTTATATCGTAAAGACTATCTCAACACAGCATGGACCGTCCACGACCCTCTTACGTCGTATAGCCTATCTCAGAGACTATCTTGGATCATCGAAAACTGTTGTATAACGGTGTTTGGTATCATGAATACAAATTAATTCACAAAAGATAGATTCGAAGAATAATGAATCTCACAAAAATAAGAATCGCCTAAAAAGTTACTCCATACAACTACTTGTTGAATGAAAATCCTAAAATCTACACAATCATGCTACTCGGAGATAAGCATCCTCGTTACCTTAGCCGGAGCGTTTAGCCAAACATTGAGAAATTGGATCAGTCCCAACCACCGTCACAGACTCACAGCCGTGAGCCCTATTATGCGTCCATGAGAACTCTCTTTATAACGAATTCTCTAAACCAAAATTTTACATTAGGAACCAAAACAACTAAACGGGCCGACCAACAGATTACTCAATATCACCCAATAAGCATAAATGGGCAAACATTTACACACCTATCAAGAACCACAATCAGTCCAACCACGATGCACTGCTTTGCAGCGACGAAAAGACTCGACTCCTTGTGGTCTTCAACATTGCTGGGTTTCTGGTGCTTTGAGGGCTGCTAACTATCCTTTGGATAGACAAAGAGGCTATTTCTTAAGGTGGAATTTGATGCAATCTTGGCCCAATCCAATACGCCTTATTTTTTTATGTACCCTTACATAACACTAGGGCAAGCATTTATGTAGAACAGGGCAACTTAATTTTCAGGGCAACCATTTAACCTTTCATCTTGGATTTATTAATTTCTTATCTCTGAGGGAGTGGAACCACTTGATAGTCTTATAAGATTGGGAACGGGAATACTCCCTCCCTACCCTTCTCAGGAAACGGGTTTACGCATTCCAAACCGCCGGCCACATGATTCCACAAACATGAAAAAAAAATATAAACTAGACACAGTTATTCAAGAGATCATTTATTCAACAAAAGTAATAAAAGAAGAAAAACAAAATCAATCTGGCTAAAATTGAAGGGCGCCTTATGAACTATAAAAAAGACGTGCAACAATCGAACACAAACTGGATAGTTTAGAGAAAATACTCTCTAGACTCTGTTTTTCATTCAATAATAATCATAAACTGTCCTACTTACAACTTATTATATAGGAAATCGGAAACCCTAATTGATTTGCTCTGAAAAGAAAGCCAAAGCAATAAAAAAAAACGCAAAATTACCAAAAATGAAAAAATCGAAAATAATAGCAAAATAAAAAACTAGAGAGAATTCTAGAATGTTTTCCAAAAGCGCAGCTGAATTCGGATTTTCCTTGCCCAAGTAATTGGCAAGTCAAATCTTTCCTTAAACGGCAAATTTGGCCATTTGGAGCCCTAAACATCGACGAAAGCCCAAAAAATGACGTATGCCATGGCCGCAGGCGATGGGTCTTGATCGTTGGGCAATTTCGGGTCCGACCCAAGTGGGCCCAACGCAACAAAATTCCACAGCAGCCCAACGCAAATTTCACAGCAGCATAATTACGATTTTGCCACCCTATGTTTAAAATGCCGAAAATACTCTTCCTTCATAGCTACTGCATCACTTAAAAACTACATCAAAACAACAAAATAATAATCAAATTACAGAAATAACAAGTATACACAAAAATGTCTGGAGTGCCTCACACACATTATGTATGTGTGTGAACCCCACACGTTTATGTATGTATTTGTGTAATTGTGTTTGCATTTTCTGCGTGGTTATAGATTTTTGGGAAACTATTGGTTATTGTCGCTGCAAAAAAACACTTTTTCGTTCGTCGTTGCTCAAAAGAACTTTTAACTTTTTCCATCTTGGCAAGGTAAGTCTTCTCTGATTTCGACTTTTTACTTTATAAATTAACTAGTTGTCGTAAATTTACTGGTGTTTGAACTGTTTATCTTCTGATTGGTTCGATTATGATATAATAGTACGTACGTTCACACACAGATGGAGTTAGGAACTTGGCTCGGGAGGGATCAACTTGAAAGACAAGTTTTTATCTCAACGTATAATTACTATTATATATTATAACACTTACATGCTTATTTTTAAGGGTAAATTCTAGAAATTGTTCCTCTAGTTTATATGAACTCTCAAGTTTGTCCATGTAGTGGTAATTGTGTCAATTTTAACCTCGTAATATAGTCACCTACTTAACTTTTTAATACTTAACTTCCAGAAGCATGTGCTTCCTTTTGAACCGCAGTTGTCTGCTGAAAGCGAGATAAAAGTTTCCAAAACTCTTCATCAATGTGTAACTTCCCGATGTGCTTCCTTTGACCAACGTAACATCCAAGAAAGTAGAAACTTATTGCTTGTAACCACGGTTTCTATTGAAAGCGAGATCTTTCTGAACAAATAATTACGGTTGCGTAGAAAACTGTGATTGTATCCTAAAGAAAGATTACGGATTTTTTGAAAACTGAGACGCGTGCTTTAATAGAATTAATCTCAGTTTTAAGGGCCTAACATTGACTGAAAAAAGGGAGTTTTGATTACACCTTGGTGGCCAACGGTTTTGCAAGCATATTAGAATTGAAAGATTACACAAAATGACCAATATCTTTATTTATTTTTATTGTAGGGGCCAGTCGAAGAAATGAGCCAAAACTCCATTTTCCAATACTATATCTATAAGTAATATTACCAAATAACTTTAAAAAGAAATCCATTTTAAAGAAATTGACAAAACAAGTTTGATTTTGAGACAAAACTACGCAATAGTCATAACTGCGTAAGCATGCCATTTTGAATAAATCTGACAAAACAAGGAGTATGTCATAATCTTGACAGCTTGAGACCATCTACTGCGTAGTTTATCATACTCCTTCTTTTGTCAGATTTAGGGAAAGTTTTTTTTACGCACCCTCCTGAAAAGGGGGTTTACGGAAGGCAAAAGGGGCCCCACCGACATTGCATTATAATGATTTGAACCGGTCCTTTTGTAGGGTCCGCCAAAAAAAACAATTGACCCGACATCAATGGGTGTGTCAAAAATTAAATTTTGGTGCAAAAAAATAAGGGCCTGGATCATTTCAGAGATTAAAACCCCCATTTTATTTTTGTACCAAAATTTAATTTTTGACACACTTATCGATGCGGGGTCAAGCTGATTTTTTGCATATACACACTACTCCACGGACTTTATAAGATGACATGTTCGAATCATTGCGATGAGGTGCCGGTGGGATCCCCAATGGGGGCTTCCGTAAACCCCGCTTTTCAGGAGGGTCCGTAAATTTTTATTTTTATTTTTTTGTCACTCGATAAAAGAGAGATCAATTACATCACATATGAAGTACAAAGTACCAATCCGGGACACTACATGAATTATATGTCCACGAGACAACCAAACACAACAATTTAATCAATACAAAAAATAAGTCCGTTACATGGTCGAAATAAATAAAGAAACAAAGAAAGGAAAAGCCCATGCAAGCAAACAGGGAGATTCGAACTCCTAACTTTCTAGTGAGATGCAAGAGTCCTGGCCAACTGAGCTAGCTCCGTTGGTTAAGGCTCTTAAAATATAAACAACCTCAATTATGAGATGTACTATCTGATTTGTATGCTGATGTATACTAAAAGCTGATTTGCAACCACTCATTATTGGCTGATGGCGTAGAGAAGTGGTCCAACTGAAACTTTAATTCTGGATTGTAGATAGTCTATACCCTTCTTTTTCATTACTTAACTTGAATTTGAATGAATCATGAATATTTTATTGCTGCCATGGGGAAAAATTAACCTTCACGTTTCTACACTCCCTTTTTTTTTTTGCACGGCAAAAGAAATTTATTAATCTTTGAAAATTGATTACAAAGATTAAATGGAACCATGGGAAGATGGCATCATAACGCAAAAGAGACATCAACAGGTGCACCCCTCTCCGCGACAATTATATGCCACCATGGACCCGAAAGGGAATAACAAAAGGCTAACAAGTGGTCGGCCTAAGCAAAATGGATAATCCAATCCAAGTTGGGATACAATTACACTTGTGAGATTACAATACCAGCTATACAACAGCTTTCACCACAACCATCTAAGAGGCAACTCCAAGGTTTGGACCAATAGCAGCAGTATTTGAGCTCCAGTCAAGCAAATAAGCTCCATTTCGAAACCGAACTGTTCAGCAACACTCCACAGCAAGGACACCAACAATAGATGTAAAAATGTGACGCCAATTATCTCAGATGCCAACAGCAGTCAATTGCATAAGATTGAATATAGAAGCCTCATCACTAAAAATCCTCCAAATGTTGGTTTCCAGCAGAGCATCAAGTGTAGCAAGAAATGAAATCCGAAAGTCTAGTGTCTGATGTTGTTCGGTGGGAAGTGAATAGGTCCAGGGTCAGCAGCAATCCAAGGGAATTGGACAAAAATAAGGTGGTCCAAAGCAGATAAATAGGATTTCAGAGAGCTTGAGAGGTATATTCCTCTCACAATTGATTACAGCAGAGGTGGATTGAGACTTGAACAAGCATAAAGCTGAGCCAAAACTTGCTCCAAAGGGAAGAATCAACTCAGTAGCATCCATAAAGCATAGATAAATAAAGCTGAGCAAAGTGTTGCTCCAAAGGGATATTAATTCAGGAGCATCCAGAAAGCACATTAGCATCCAGCGTGAAAAGGACTACCCACAGATCCCCAAAGCATAAGAGTGAAGGACAGACAGCAAGACCAAACAACAGCAGCAAAGACAAAAGACCCCCAGCCAGCCACAAGATCACAAGAGCAAAAGACAGAGACTAGACCAAAAATACTGAGGCAATCAGACACAAACTTAAAGCTAAACATGCTCAGACACAAAATGGTAACCGAAAAACACCCCCATAACACAAGAGAATGAGAATAAAAATCAAAAAAGAAAATGAATAACTACGTTAATGCTCGCCCCCATATTGTTGGGATGAAACCTGTTTTAGGATCTCGGAAGAGCTTTCTGTAGTTCTCGGCTGGATGGTGGCCAGGCCATCCGGACGAAATGTTCAGAGAGGTGGCTTTGTGCAGGTTTTGCTCGAGCAAAAGTTCTGAAGTTTTAGTCTGCGCGTGTATGCAATTTTTAGGGTTTTTGATGTATTGTATCTTCTTGCATTATTAAAGGGACAAATAGGGCGGTCTCCATAGTAAAACACCCCAACACCCCGTGGAGTACGATTAAGCAATCAACTTAAGACAGAACCACGTAAATCTCCATGTCTTACTCTTTTCTTCCTTGTGATTGTTTGTTCTTTCTGCCTTAATGTGATGTGTTTGTCTGTGGGTTTGAGCGCGCGAATCCATAATATCGGGAGAACCACATGAATTTAGGGAATGGATAAATGTTGGAATAAACAGAGCAAAAACATAGAATTTCAAAGAAATGACTCTATTGATACGATGATGAAATTGCAAAGTACAGTAATCGAAATACAGATTGCAAGAATGAAACTCAATACATAATGCAAACCGAGTCTGTAAAACCACACTCTCCTTGAAATTAACAGATTCACCACCTATTAAGTGTTGAAGATATAAATAATAAAATTATCATTCTCTCTAACAGCTTAAGCTTTTAGATGAGTCGGTGGTTAGCAATTCAATTTGCCTACCTGATGATTAAAATACTTGTACGTGTTTAGCCCAATTATGGATGAGAGCTTGGCTACACCTGAGGGGGGACTCTTAAAAATATAAATAATAAAGTTGTCAATCTCTCTAACAGCTTAACTAATTCAATACTGAGAGTGTTGATGCACTGACGTCTGTCTCCCTGAACAAAATAACTAGACCGCGAACCTTGAAACACCACTGATCGATGAACGACTTGGCGAACTGAACTCTCTCTCTCTCTCTCTCTCTCTCTCTCTCTCTCTCTCTCTCTCTCTCTCTCTCTCTCTCTCTCTCTCTCTCTCTCTCTCTCTCTCAAAAACAAGAACCGAATATTAAGTATGATCAATTGGAATATGAATTTTTGGCGATGAACACAAAAACGAGATCTTATAGAAATTAAAAAGATTTCCTCTGAGTTGCACATCAAAAATCATTTGTGAAACTGACGCAGCGGAATTCACGAGAAAATAGTTGCGTACTAGTTCAAACGAAAATAGGTCTCGAATCCACGAGGTCCTTGAATCCACAAGAAAAAAGAGAAATAACTATGAATTATATTTGATTAAAAGCTGAATAATAATAGAGGTTACATGCCCTTTTATAGGGAAAACTAGCAAACCCTAGCAAAAACTTACCAAAAAATAAAGTATCCCGAAAATTGGGGAAACTTCAAAAAATTGAAAACTTGAAAGAAAAATAAGAAATTCCCAGCTAGAAACAACGAAATCAGAATTACACGCTAAGAGTAATTCGTAATCTAATTATTACCTAAAATAGCAAAATTACTAAATTGAAGGTCTAAACGAATGAATTTGGCCGAAATCCACCATCAATCACGATTAGGGTGGTGAGTCTTGATCGCAGCGCGATTCTGCTTCAGCCCGCCAAGTTTGAGCCTATTCCGGGTTCGTCGATAAATTGCCGAAATTGGCAATTTTCAATTAGAAGTTGTTTGGGCCTCTTAGGCTTTGACCGGTCCAATTGATTATAGAATTGAGCCGCTACTTGTTCTGCATCAAAAACTCCTGAAATAATTTCTACCATCAACATGGGGTAATCCGGGGTGCTCATGGGTAATAAGTAGTCACACTTTTCAATAGCCTCGCCCAGATTTGTTGAACACGGAGCGGACTTTTCAGTTGCCTCGTGAGATTGCCGATTTTATTCTATTGCACACTTTCCGAGGATCTCTCAATGCTTTTCCTTTCTTATTGTACCAATTTCATTTTTTTTGTCATCGTGATGAATGAAATCTTTCTTTAGTGTTCAAAAAAAAGAAAGGAAGTGTTCGAATTGATCAAACTTTGATTCTAGATTTTACAGTCTATTCCCCCTCTTTTTTTTTTTTTTTTACATTACTAGAATATTGCCTGAATATTTTATTGCTGCCATTGGGAGAAACCTTTATGTTTTTACACTCCCTTTGTTATACAAATTTTAGAAAATAGATAAATATGCAGAAATGGCTATAATATACACCCATTAAAGGTGTGTACCATATGCACCTATTGTATGGTCCAAATTGTGCCACCTCATTGGCAATCCTAATATTTTTTAGTGTTTCGTAACATTTCAGCAATATGATTCGTAACATTTTTTATGATTCGTAACATTTTGGTGTCTCGTTGTTTTTATAAAAAAAAATCGTAACTTTTGTAGGGGTGTATATGACACATACCAAATAAGAAGTGTGTATTGTAGCAGTTTCCTATACTTACCTCTATATAAGTGATACACCAGTCCACGAGGTGTTGCAAACAAAGGAAGCATGACAGTCCAAAATGTTCTTCACATGAACTCGGGCGATGGAGAAACTAGCTATGCCAATAACTCAAGCCATCAGGTCCCTCTATCTCTCTATCCCTCTTAACAGTATTAGCTAGTCACCAAAATTTGGAATATTTCTTGCTATACACTTTAACCAGTGTAAATTTATTTTTATTTTTTTTTCAGAAAAAAGTGATATTGACGGTTCAACTTATTTTAGAAGAAACCCTAAAGAAGGTGCATGCTCACTTTCAAGGCAAAGATTGCTTGCGAATAGCAGATCTCGGCAGCTCTTCAGGACCAAACACATTTCTCGTCATCTCCGAAATCGTGGAAACCCTTCAAGCTTTGTCCAATCAAAGTCAATATTGCGAACCTTGTGAGCTCCAAATCTATCTAAATGATCTTCCAGAGAATGACTTCAACTCCATTTTCAAGTTGCTCCCATCATTTTACAAGAAACTTGAAGAAAATTATGAGGAGAAAGGAGAAGACGAGTTAACAGGATCAGCAAATTGTTTTATTATGGGGGTACCAGGTTCTTTCTATTGTAGGCTTTTCCCAAGGAACAACTTGCACTTTGTTCATTCATCTTATAGTCTACATTGGCTCTCTCAGGTAATAATGGAGCATTCAAAAATTGAAAGTACCTAAAAAATAGTCTGGAGCAAATTTTACTATTGTTATGGGCCTTATGGCTCCTACCATATCAAATTGACAGGAGTGTTAATTTCCAGTCCTTAAAGCCAATAAATTGTATACGTTGGTTTCAAGCCCATTATTGTATATGTTGGTGTAATCATTAATATGTAATTACAGGCTCCAGAAAATATACAAAATCCGGGGAATATATACATCTCAAAGATAGGGCCTTCAACTGTGTTTGAGGCTTACTTGAAGCAGTTCCAGAACGATTTCTCAACATTTCTAAGATGTCGATCAATGGAAATGGTAGCTGGTGGGCGCATGATTCTTACATTCAAATGCAGAAATGGTGAAGATCCAACTTGCGGAGATTGTTATATAGTGTGGAATTTGCTTACAAAATCACTTCTTGACCTAGTGTCTGAGGTATGACCTACTTCTCATGGCAATGATTTTCGATCTTGATTTTTAATTTTCAAATAGTAGAACTATATAAGTATGAATTATATCAAACTAGAAACAAAGTCCAAAATTACTATAAGCCCAACCCAATTAAAGCCAACAAACTGGAAACGAAGGAATGAACTAGTATTCCTGTTTGATTGCCATTATTCCAAATGCACTCATGCAAAATGCTTTTTAAAACTTGATTTTAAAAATTCAATTTTAATAATTTTATATCCTTTTTCGGAAAAGCTTTCCAAGGCTTCCGAATCAATTGTTGGGAGTTTTGATTTTCATTGTATTTGTTTGGAAAATAGGATCCAAGAATGGCAATAAATTAAAAGGGGCAAATTGTCTTTAAACAAAATGGGAAATTAAATTCATTTATGTATACTACTCCGATAGAGGACAAGGTAAGAGTAATTAGACACCCCAAAATTTTGATGTACGGTATGACTCTTTTTTGTATTTCGATCCAAAAATTTTTGTAAGCCACCTCCAAATCTTGTAAACAGTATCACAAAATTCAAAAAAAAAAATAATAATATTGGACGACAAAATCTGTAAACAATACCATACCTTGAAAGATCATAAACAACAGCACCAAAGTTTATAAAAGTATCCAAAAAAATACATCAAATAAACCACCACGAAATTCATATCTCGGCCACCATACAATGAGCTACAAAGTTTTGAGATGTGTACCATACACCCAAAAATAAAATAAGCCACAAAAAATTGGTAAAGGGGTATATACTGATTACTTTTCCCTCTATAAAAGAATAGGAATCTTTTTCTTGCCTTTTATTCATTTATATCGACAATACTCATCATTTTATATGCTTGATATTAGGGACTCATTGAGCAGAAAGATGTTGATTCATTCAACGTCCCTTTTTATGCACCTTACAAGGATGAAGTGAAGGCAACTATTGAAAAGGAGAAGTCCTTCAATCTTGAAACCCTTGAAGTTTTCGAGCTCCATCCAGACCCCAAAGAGGATGAAGACGTGCATAAGAGTGGCAAAAACATTGCAAGTGCCGTACGAGCTTTTACTGAACCTATGTTGGCTGGTCATTTTGGAGACCTATTCGATCTATATGAGAAATTTGCTGAGCATCTCGTTGAACATCTACGCCATGAGAAAGAGATGGCTACCAGTCTAGTTATTTCCTTGTTGAAGAAGTAAAGCGTTGGCATTGATATGGCCACTACGGGTTACGTATTCTTCAGATTTCGTGTCTCTCTGTTTCTATGCAGTCTAAGTTCGACAATTATGTGTCTTGATAACTAATGTTTATATTTTCAGCACCAAAACTCATGTCTCTATGTTTTAATGCAGTCAAAGTTCTATAATTGTGTGTGTCGAAATTCGATGGTTCTAAATTTTCAAAAAGATACTGCTTACATTTTTTTTTTTTTTTGATGAGCAAAAGGAAAATTTTATTAACCTCTAGAGATCAATTACAATGATTAAAAGGAGCCAAACAAGGGGATGAGACATCTCGGACATCCCAACTAGGTTGGCACCCCCAACGATGAAACACACACCAAGCAAGGACCAACAAGGAAACCAAAGTTAGCAAGGACCCAACTTACGGAATACACGAAAACAAAATTACAACAAAAACAAGGGGCAGACTACAATCCTTAGATTCATCTTCAATGGACCCAAATCTGATTCTAACCTTCAGTGCAGCCCACAAAACAAGCCTTATAATAGTCCCAATTTTATACCCGACAAACCAAGCTGCAGAACAAAACCAACCATTAGCCACCTGAGATATATATCCCAATTCAGAAGTCCCTCAATTTTGGCATCTTCAACTTTCTTATACCAGGGAGGCAGCTTTTGAAACCTCCACAGTGTACGATTTGAGATCATAACAAGCCTTTGACCATATAGCAACCAATGTTTTGCAGTTTTCTATAATTTCCACTTCATCTAGAATTCTGAATATGATGTGGTTCCTTCCAACCAAAGAGTCAATAACATAGCATAATAGCTTATATCCCAACATGTTTTCTCAACATTTTTAAAATAGAATGATGACCACCAACACATTAACTCGTATAGATTTGAAGGACAGACCACTTTATCCCCCACCATTTCACGATTAGAGACCATGTTTTCCATGCTATTGGACAGTGTAATAATAGATGAACAGTTGATTCAACCTCCCTCTGACAAAGTGGACAGAGACCAACCAACTCCTCCCCTTGTTGAAGAATATTTCTTTTAATCAATTCACTACTTGTTACTATCTTTCCTTGCATTGCTTGCCAAGAAAAGATCTCCACTTTGTGTGGGCAAACATTCTTCCAAATCAGCATGCATTTTGGGCCTATGGGATTCAATGCATTTGTTGTTTGCTCCCATTTCTCATAACAAGATTTTACACTGAATATTCCGGAGCTATGATCCCACCTCCATCTTAATTGATCCACCCCTTGGTTCTGAATAGCTTCATCAGCTAACAATTGCTTCAGGATAGACAGTTGATCCACTTCCCATTGAAAAAGAGCTCTCTGATACTGCAGATTCCAAGTTAAGTTTGAGAAGTCATATAACTCCCACACTTTTGCTTGCTACTGAATGGACAAAGAGTACAATCTGGGGAATGCCTTTTCCAGATTAGTGTCACCTAACCAGGTATCAGTCCAGAATGCAGTTGTTTGGCCAGATTCCACTTTTATGAAAAATCCATCTCTGATAATTCCAGCTACCTCAAAGCCATCCCCAATTAGAGAAGCTATGTCACCCCAAATCTGAGAGAATCTAGTTAAGGTGGAAGGTTTTATAGGCAGCCAAGAGGAATCATCTAAACCATATTTTGCCCTTATTGTCTTGCCCCAAAGTGATTCTTTTTTAGATCCAAACCTCCACCACCACTTTCTTAACAATGACACATTCGGAACATGAAGTTTTTTAATTCCCAAACCACCACTTTTTTTGCTCAGAGTTACCCTATCCCAATTCACCAAGTGGATTTTTCTCTTATCTGCTGAATCCCCGGCCCCACAAAAACTGTCTCTGAATTTTCTCCAATTTCTTAACCATAGTTTTAGGGATCTTAAAGAGAGACATATAAAATTGGGGTAGACTACCAGGGGTGGATTTAACAAGGGTCAACGTACCACCAAAAGTGATGTATTTTCTCTTCCAAAGGGCCAATTTCTTTTCGTATCTTTCAATCACTGGCTTCCATGTGTCAATTCTTCTTGGGTTAGCACCCACGGGAAGACCAAGGTACTTTATTGGAAGAGATACTATTCCACATTCCAGAACATTAGTAAAAGATTGATTAGTTTCCTCAGGCACACCAATACCACATAATTGACTCTTTGAGAAGTTAATTTTTAGCCCAGAGAGTTGCTCAAAATTCCCAACAAACCTTTAATGGCAACAACTTCAGCCAACTCACATTTACAAAAAAAATTATTGTATCATCAGCAAATTGTAAATGGGAGATAGCAGGACTTTTGTTTCCAATTGAAATTCCTGAGATAACTCCTTCAGCCCTAACTCTTTCAAATATAATATTAAGACCTTCAGCAACAACATTGAAGAGAATGGAAGAGATAGGATCCCCTTATCTCAGCCCCCTTTCCGTTTTAAATTGGGAGGTAGTAGAACCATTGATTAAAATAGATAAGGTTGCAGATGTAACACAAGTTCTAATCCAGGAAATCCACATATGACCACAACCCATATTTTTTAGCATTTTGAAAAGAAAGACCAGCAGACACTATCATAGGCTTTTTCAAAATCCATTTTAAGAATCAAACCTTGATTACTTGATTGCTTCCATTCATCTTCATTTGCTATCAGGACACCATCCAGAATTTGTCTACCACCCATGAATGTTGCTTGAGTTTCCCCTACAAACTTTGGCAGCACCTTTCTGAACCTGTTTTCCAGAACTTTTGAGAGCAATTTGTAAAGCCAACCCACCATACTAATGGGTCTGAAGTCTTTGAAGTTTGAGGCCCTTTCCACTTATGGAATGAGAACAAAAAAGGTAGCATTAATACCTTTGGTCAGTTTACCATTTTGGTGAAAATCCCAAAAAAATTCTAATACATCAGCTTTGATTATCCCCCATGCTTTCTTGATAAAAGCAAAATTGAAACCATCCGGCCCAGGAGCCTTAAATGAATTACATTCCATGATTGCTTGTGTACGGGGATAAAATCCACGTGGCTCTAGATCACGTGCTTCCTTGTGCAACCCTAAATCTGCAAGACAGAAAGAGGGTTAGAGCACATTTGCCTCTCGTCGGCAAAGGCCCTCCGATGCCTAAGTTAGTATCTCGTACTCACAAGTCACAATGCGTATGAAAAGGGGGTTTCACCGCGTACGTTATTTCATGGGTTTGACGTTATATTTATAGGGGAGATTGTTTGCTCATTAGGGCATCACGTTGCCCTTGTTTCATATTCTCTTTAGGAATCCTTTTCCTAATAGGAGTTTCCTATTAGGCATAAACCTCCATATTCTGCGAGATCCCATCTTGCATTAGTCCTTTCCATATAGGATTCTTTCCTATATGGGGTATATTCCTAATCTCGTTAGGAATGCTCATAGTGATCCCTATATTCACGGGATTGCTTCCTATCAAGTAAGGAACCGCCATAGAATATTCTGGAATGTCTCACCGCCCTACACATAGCAGTGTCGTGCTTCCACGTAGCTCGGAATAACCCGTACATAGCTCAGCTCATTACGCCGAACTGAATTTATGTATTCCAGAATGTTGTTTAAGCCATGTTCGTAGCCTACCTAGCTCGGCTATGTCAAGGGCATCCCTGTATGTCTCATACCGAGCTAGTGCATCCTGATTTATTAATTTACTCTTATCATCTTGGCCCTATTCATGGTCAAACCAGATCGGCACAGGGCTTAAGGACTTCCTATGTGGTGCCGAGCTATTCACCCTCCTGTGGCGACTTGATTAGGGCACGTACTTTGCCCTTGCCAAGGGTTATTAGGATTTACCCACTCCAGCTTGCTCTATTTATTCAGAATTGAAAGGAAGTTCCAACTCTGTCTTGCTGTTATCCTAATTTTCCTTTGGAAGTTGCCACCAAGTTCAGGTCTCCTCCAAATTTGATTCTTGAACCTTTCTTTAAAATACTTGACTGCCACTTGTTTAATTTGCACAGGATCCTCATATATCACCCCTTTAAATTCTATTGATCCAATGAAGTTTCTTTTGTACCTGCTATTTACAGTGATTTGAAAGAACTTGGTGTTCCTGTCACCAAGTTTTATCCACATGTTCCTTGATTTCTGTCTTCACAAAGACTCCTTCAATTTATCCACAGACCAAAAATCTTGTCTGCATTTGTTTCTCTCATCTTTTTCCTCAATAGTCAAACTTCTACTTTCAGTAATCAGGTCAAATTGTTGCAGTTTCAATTTTAACTCCTCAGATTTGGTATTCAAATTGCCAAACTCAGGGGAATTCCATTCTTTCAGTTAGTTCTTGATTACACTTAGCTTTTGAAGAATTCTGAAGCTAGCCCACCCAAGACTTTTATCAGCTTCCCACCCTTCCTTGATAATTTGAAGACATTTTGGATGAGCTAACCATGCATTTATAAATCTGAAAGGTTTTTTCCCCTAGTCTTTCACTTCATCAGCTATTAAGACAGGACAATGGTCTGAAATTAATCTCTGTAAACCCCATTGGGACATCTTGAAATGGTCTAGCCATTCTTGAGAAAACACAAATCTGTCAAGCCTAGATTGGATATTTGATTCCTGTAAATTGGACCATGTAAATCTTCTTCCAATTAGAGGTATGTCCCTTACTTCCATTTCTGATAAGAAATTCTGAAAGTCTCTCATTCCTCTATCCACTCTAGTACATCCCAGCCTTTCACTGATATTTCTAATTTCATTGAAGTCAACACCAATGCACCAAGGTACGACTGATGTTGTTTTTATTTCCACCAATTCATTCCCCAATGATCTTTTCTCCATGTAATTATTAAGGGCATAAATGTTGACAATTATGCAAGGGAAAGAATCTGCCAATATACATTTTATTAAGATAATATGCTTGTTAACAATAATCTCCTCATCCTTCAAAACATCCAAGCTCCAGATGGAAATCAATCCACCAGATGATCCTTCTGCTTCTGAAGCTGCAACCTTAAATTCTGCATCATACCACAACTTTTTCAACTGAATGTCCTCCAAATGTCCTATCTTTGTTTCTTGTAACAATAGGATGTCTGGTTACCTTTCCTTGACAAGATTACCACTACGTCTCTTCTTAACTACACTTGACATTCTTCTCACATTCCATGTTAAAAGCTTCATCCTTGATACCTCCCCTGACTTTTAAAAGAGAGCTTAGGCTTGAGCCAATCTATTGATCACAGCTTCATCACTTTCATGAAAAACTATCCCAATTCACTTGCCAACTTGAACTGCCTCTTCAAAACCTTTTAAGATAATGTTATTTCTTTTTTGGATATCCTCTGAATCAATGGATTCTGAATGTTATCTGTCATCTTCCCACACGTCCCCAACCTGAGTACCTTCATCCAAAGAATCACATATGTCTCTAATTTCCTTCCTTAGTTTAGCTCTCCTTTGTCTTTCCTTTAAGACTTTTGGTGTTGGAAGCTGGAAATTTAGATCACTTTGACCTTGTTCATTTGACGTATTCCAATACTCCACAGGATAATTTTTATGGTTTGAATTTTCAGAGATTACAACTGCCTCCACTTGGCATTTACCACCCATGTCAAGGGACTCATCAACAAAGGACTCTTCATCTTCCTCCATAATTGGCTCCAGTTGTCTGCTGTAGATCTAGGAAATAGGATTTTTCCTAGTGCCCCCATTAATTAATGGGACATGTCACTTTTCTTTAGCCATCTGATTCCTTATATCCCCTAATGAAGCATTGTATACAATTAACACATTGTTATGTAGACTATTTCCCATATCATTTGACTTTTGAGCTTCAAAGTCTTCCCCCATTTGTTGTTTCCTTGAGCATCTCGCCTTCATTTCTATTATCCGCCTCATCAATTTTATCTAACTCTTTATTATTCTTTTCTAATAGTACCCTGCCATCTTCAGGTTGGTGTATCTTGTCCACCCTGTCATCTTTGTCAACACCATTTTCTTCCACCTCATCCTCTTATTCCTTGGATTTCTCCCTTTCTAGTTCGATTGCTCTGAACGAGTCCACTTCTTTAACCCAAACCATGTATTTCTTGCCATTGACCATGACTTGGATCTGATCATCAATCTTCTTATCAGTATCTATAGCAATGAGCATTTTGCCTTTATCAAATGAATTTCCATATAGAGTATCTTCATCCACCTTCAAAAATTGACCCCATTTGTTTGCCATGACTTTGAAAGATTGAATATTCCAGCTATTCAGTGGCATTCCATAACATTCAAGGCCACACAAATCTCTCAATTTGAGCAGGATCTTTATTCCATGGCTTAATTTCTTCAAACCAATTCTCTAACCATCTTTCTTTGATAACTTCATCTCTCATCTTTTCATGGGGAAAAGTAATTAACAGAAATCTTCCGCCTGCTGGTTTGATTTGACATTCTTCTACTCCTTCTTTAGAGAATACATCCAATAAGAACTTAGGTGAGACTAAACGTTTGATTTTACCCAAAGCACTTCGGTATAGCCATCCACATCCTGATGGCTGCAACTCAATTGGTTGAAACCCAATATTCCCTTGTGTCTTTAGATTTGAGAGATTTCTTTCCTCACCTTGTTTACTGCTTTCAGGCACTCCTTTTCTCCTCCATATTTCATTACCTCTTTTCCCTACAAATTGGAGGTTTTTGCCTCCTCTCTGAGAATGATTGATCTGACCACTTACCCCTCTACCTTTGGGGTACCCACCAGCATATTGATTATCAAACTCTTTGTTATCCTTTTGCATAAAAAATTTAGGCCTTTTGACTATAACACCAAGTATTATTAGACGCAGCTGTTGCAGAACTAGCATCATTCTCATTAAAGAATCTAACAAAACCAAAGCTCTGACCTGTGACTTTGCTTCTCTTGTTGGGGATGAAAACTTCTCTGATTTTACCAAATCTTGCAAACAGATTGTAAACCCAAATTTTCCTGATCTGGAAAGGGAGATTGTCGACAAAGATGGTTGAAGCACCCATGGAATTTCTATACAGACGATGAATATGGCCCAGAATCTCCTCAGGTACAGCTTGCCCCTTGAGTATTTGGAAATCAATCCTCACCAAGCGAAACAGGCGATGAGATGCCGGAGTAACATTCACCCCGATCCTTATCCACAGGCTTTTACCGTAGCCGTAGGTGGAGGTCAGACCGATGATCCAGTACCCTTGATCTCCTAACAGCCCGTCGCTCTCTTTCTCTAGCAATCCAAAGTTTATTTCCTCATGCAATACCCGTCTAAATATTCTGCTTACATTAGTGCTTAGATATTCCAAATGCCTCTACCCTCGAACCTAAGGTTCTGAAAAACGATTCTCTATCCAAAATTTTCACTCATCCCTCTCTAGAACCGCTACAAGCTTAAATTTTATATATATACATACAAATTACCCACCACACAAAGGCTTTTATGCAAATACGTATCTAGCAATGTGCTTTCCTAAAAAGAATGGAGGCATTATATCATTCTGTTTTTCTACATGATATTTTTTCAATATACTCATTTTTCTCATGTATTTTGCACTTTCTACTATGTCAAGCAAGAGTTTATGGTGAGTTTCCACTTTGGGATATTCCATATTTTTGCCATTTAGAATGTCAGGCGAGAATACCAAAAATATCGAATGTTTTTTAATTTTTTAGTGAAAATTCAGCATAACTACAATAAGTCCATCATGGACTGTCCATGCAGAAAAAGAAACTTGCATATAGCCTTCATTCAATTTGGTTCATTTGGTTGGCGAGAAATGAAGCTATTTTTCAAAATAACTCATTGGACACATTTCAGTTGTTACTGATTTCATCAAAACTAGAGTTGCTTCTTGGGTTAAAGCTAATTATGATTTCGTTCATTTGGTTGGTTGGGTGTATCTTTTGGAGTTGGGCTGTGTCTCTTCCTGGTTTTGGTCTGTCTTTTGGGATTGTCTCTAGATTGTGGTTTTTTTTTTTTTTTGAGTTTTCTGGGTGGGTCTGTTTCGGTTGGTTTGTGTCTTTTGGTGTGTCATCTCCTGGTTGGGGTTTTTTTTCCCTATATTACTATCTTTTGTCCTTCCCGCTTAGGCTTTCTGCCCTTTGATTTTAAACAATGGGGCCTTTTTTGCCCTCACCAAATAAAAGTGAACAAAATCTTCTCTAATTGGTGAAAAAAAAATGTTTCAATGTTTCATTTGGCTTGTTCTACATGATAGAGTTAAAACTGCAGACTATCTCTTTAATATTTGCATTATTCATAGCGTGGAGGAATCCTTATGCAAATTCTGTTCATTGCACATTGAATCCTTAGACCATCTCCACTACAAAAAAAAATTGATCTCTACTGACAATGATTTTGCACTAAATTGTCACTAAAAGTGTATTGCTAAAGGATATTCAGTGACAATTTTTTTAGTGAGTTGTCTCTATTCGTGTAATTAGTGACAGCTTGGTACAAAAAGCTATCACTGAATGCCCTTTAGCAACACACTTTTAGTAACACGTTATTGTCACTAGATTGTCACTAAAAGTACTCAATTTTCTTGTAGTGCTCTTTCTGCACTGTGTCCCTGTTTGGATTATGTGGTCCAATGTCCTATCTTGGTGGGGAGTTAAATGGGTAACTCCACCCTTTGCTATATACCTCCTCACTTGGTGGAAGGATTGGAAACTTAAAAAAGTCAAGAGAACTATTTGGGATCTCATCCAATGGTTGTTATTTGGATTGTATGGAAGCTAAGGAATGCTTTTGTCTTCGATAGATCAATCACAAATTGGGACAAATCCACTGAACTTTTGAAGATGAGATTTGCCTTGTGGGCAAAATCCAATGCTGGAATCAAAGACTTCTCAATTGATGATCTCCTGTTTAGGCTTAAAAGCATTTTGGATTCTCTTCAAGTAGCTATTGCTTTCCATTTTCTCTGTTTCACTGTATTTTGATTGCTGTTGTTGTTTTTGATTTTCTCTGTTGACATCATGCCAACATCTGAGTTGTTTTGGGAGTTCAAGTGAGGCTTTGTTCCTCCTAGTCGTGTTGTCTCCCTTTCTTCCTACAAAAACAGCTAAAGATCTCAATTTATTTAGAGCGATCTTTCATTTTATTCTTGCATTCAAAATCGTGGAATGGAACTCTGTCTGCCACGATGTTGACATTGGCAATTGCCACAAAACCAAACAGGTACTATACTACATCTGGGGATACTTTTAGAGTATATTTCATATAACTTTTGTTCTTTTTTTTTATTTGGTTGCTCCAATCCGAGGGTTACCCAAGCCCGCAGGCTTGTTGGCTTACCTTGGGCCGGCCCTGAGCCCAACTGCCCAAGCATGGTTTTCTTTTTCCATTTCTATGGGTTTGACGGATCCGGGGTGGGTGCTATGCGGTAGGTGTTGTGTGCTGTGTTGTGCGGCAATACTACGTCATTTTGCTTGATTTTTGTGCACACTTCCAAAGCTTCCAAGGCCTTGTTTGGAGGAAGAAAAACCATTACAAAGTGCCTAAACCCTAAACCTGAATGCCTAAACCCAAAGTGCCTAAATTCAAGTGCATAAACCCACTATACCTTACCACAAAGAGCCTAAATCCCCTAAAATTGAACCCCCAAAATTAAACCCCACACTTAACTCTCCAAACAGGGTTCTTGGATATGCTAAGAAAATGAGCAAAACGACGTAGTTTTGCCGCACAACATGGCGAACAGCACCTACCGTACAACGCCTCCCCCGGATTCGGGTTTGACAGAGTCAAGCTCCTCTCCGATTGCCCTTCAAATGGATTATGGATTGGAGAGAAGAATTTCAACCAGGAAAATTTCTTTACGATATCATTTTAATAATCGGGACCGTTCATTTTGTTTAGCTCATTGAGAACATCAAATATGTCAAAAATCAAGTTTATTAGATATCATTAGATATGATTTTGGAACACTTTTTTTTTGCGAAAAATAAGATTGCAACACAGGAACAAAACCCATTTATATTATTTTTGCAACGTTAATATGTGTTTTGAAATCATTTCAACTGATAATTAATCAACTTTATTTTTGACATGCTTGATTCTCTCAATAAACTCAAAAATATTAAAGGTCTCGATTATTGAAATGGGATCGGGAAAATATTTTGCTTGACCGGAATAAGAGAGAGAGAGAGAGAGAGACTTGTGTTGGACAGTAGCTGGACTCGGTTTGATAGATTAGATATACAAGATTTGGTAATGCGTCTCTACCCCTCTGCAATTTGCCATGATTGTCAAAGCAAGTAAAATCCCTCGTTCAAATAATTTGGATGACTAGAAACAAAACAAATTTGCCCATTTAACGGTCTTTGGTTTTGTTTATTCAAAGTCAATTCCATTCAAATAAAAGCCTAAGGGCAATACAGCCTAAGGGCACTTCTAACCTTCCGATTGAGCTGAAATTTTGTGGGGCTTCTCAGAAAATTGTTTTAAGAATAATGAATGGTTCGGATCACTCGTGTGGGACCCAAAAGTGGGTCCCCGAGCACCCTCTATACATTTTCTATGCATTTTGTTCTGTATGGGTACCATTGTCCATAATTAACTCTGTCATTTTGACACGTGGCATCATTTAATTGATCCTTTCACATATCTCTGACTTTTGACTTATAAACACGTGGCAACATTTGATTGGCCACTTATTGTGCTCTGACTTTTGACCTACGGACACTTGGTAGCATTTGATTGGCTCGTCCGTAAAACTTTGACTTTGACATGTGGACACTCGGCAATATTTAATTAGCCAATTTGTGTGCCCTAACAACACGTGGTGATTTGTGATGTGGCTAGAAATTTTACATGCCTACAATTACAACTAGTGAAATTTAAAGCTTGTTTAGCTCCGCAGCCCTATTTGCTTCCCTCCATATACTTGGTAATTTTCCCACGCAGAGCATTGGATCATCTGTTTCCGGCAATCATAAACCAAGGCGCCCAAATGGTGATTTGAAACATCATCAGAATTGATAAGAGCAATAAAATTTGCTGAATCCATTTCCACTAGTAAAGCCTGTATGCCAAAATGTGTAGCCATATTGAGACAATTATGTAAAGCCCAAATTTCTGCTGCTAGGACATTTTCTTTGCCAATTTTTCTTTGAAAACCTTGTATCCAACAGCCCTTAGAATAAGGGGTTATCGATGTTATTGATAGAATTAAAATGACGCCAGTTGCGATTCGCCAGTGGTGGTGGCATGCTCTCTCTCTCTCTCTCTCTCTGCGCGTGTTTGGTCAAAATGAAATGGGCGCGAGGGAGGGAGACTGATCTGGTTTTGAATTTTTGGGTTTTTTTTCTTTTGTTTGCTGGGTTCAATTAACCGGGACCCACCTGCTGACGTGGTGTGCCACGTCAATATGTTAGACCATTGTTGGAAACAAATGTTGTACATGTATCATTTTTGTTCCTCATATTACGCCACAAAGGATAGGGTTTGTGGTGATGGACTGAGCGATTAGTGTATTGTCCCTGTAAGCCCACAAGGAGTTCAAGTCTCCAATTGAGCTTGGCCATAGAGACAATACTAGCGAGAGGCCCGCGAGAAATGATAACTTGCCCATTCTTTTTTTTTTTTTTTTTGTCAATAGGTAAAGATTTTATTCAACTTAACGAAAGAGAAGAAACATCAATAAGTACCTCCCTATAAATCCAATTCGGAACATTCTCCTGCCAGATTATAGGTTCATCTAAAGATAGGGCAAACTTGGCTATCGCATTAGCCACCCTATTACAAGTACGCGGAACAAAATTAAAAGAACAGGAAAGAAACTTATTAGCTAAAAGAAGTATGTCCTTGATGATGACATCCAAGCTAGCCTTGATAGTAGAATGCCCATTCATAACTAACAATACTCCTTTACTAAATTGGGTAATTTCAAAACAAAATTTTGATAATTCTATTTATTACATTTCTATTGTTCAAATAAAGCGCAAGGGGCAACCAATAACCCAAAATCAAAGATAAAGGGAAAAGAAGCAGGATAAAAATTAAAGGCAGTAATATAAATGAACAATGAAACTCGCCAAATGAATGTAAGAAAAGGAAAACAAATTAACTTAAAAATCTATGGGTTTTGTTATAGGAGAATTGACTACATTGTGCAGTCAAATAAAAAAAATAAGAGGAAGAAACGTATTTTGATTCAATTTGAGGTCTAAAACCAAAATTGAGATCACATACTACCATTTCACCCTCTTGTTCACCACACTTGGTCGTGGGTTCATACACTTACTATTGAGCTTCCTAGAAATATATGGTGAAGAAACTCTTGTTAGGGCACCACATGGCTATGCCCCATGACCAACTAATAACTTTTTGTATCTGTGTGCCATAGGGGGGGTGATTTCCACACCCTCAGATTGATATCCACACCCTTTTTTTTGTCTTTACGTATAATAAATTTTTATGTGTAAATTTTTTTACTAAATGACGAAAAAGAGAGTGTAGATATCATTTTGAGGGTGTGAAAATTAATTACATTTTTCTTTTGTTTCTCCCCTTGAAATCAGGAGTTGACTTTACTCCTTTGAATAGTGAAGTCAAGCCAACCCCAAGGGTTTCACAAAGTTAACTTAAGGTTTGCTATCACCTTATGTCTTAAGTTCGATTCTCGTTGCCCGGTCATTACGTCTAAGACTCCGGAATTAATCGACATGCGCACAAGGTGGCCTGAATATTCAGTTATTATAAAAAATAAATATAAATAAAAAAGTGAAGTCAAACCTCTGTCTGTACATATTTGCATGATTAACTTGCCACATTACCTCAAATGCATGGAAGATATTATTTGATGGAGAGGAGAGGAATATCCATTCCTCTCAATCACACACACCCCTTTTATTTGATGGGCACTTATATTGTCCTGCATCAAATCGATCACCAGTTCAAAACCATACCAAATTGTTTTCCGTTGTCAAAATCTGGTCCCAAACAAAATAGCCAAAGGCTTCATACCAAGTCGCTATATTTATTAATGCTAATTTCAGAGTGAAACTAGTGAGGATCTTGCGTGCAAGGCGTGCGATTGGAGGCCCGATACGTAGATGTTGGTAGGAAGAATTTGTAATGTGCAACTTTGAAAGAATTATGAGGACAAAATTTGCAAAAAGAATTAGTCCTTTTATATTTTGTTAACATAATCAATTAATGAGAAGCAACTTTGCACTCCTTTAACTTTTTTGGTAAAATAAACTATTAAGAGAATTTCACACATTGATTTCTTAATTTGAAAAATGATTTGTTTTGTGTTGTGTTGTGTTGTAACATGACATTAACAAAAGTAAGGGCTCTATGTTCCTAATCCGTTTGTTTGAACAAGTTCCAATAGCATTTGGAGAGTCATCAATTATAGTGGACTCATCATCAGCCAAAACGGCCACGGCATCGATCGGCGATATAGTAAGGTTCCAGTTTAACATGATAGATGATACTAAATCAACCCTTAGATGGTAACTTAATAGTGATTTCATAAATTAAAAGCTCTTTTCCATTGAGCCAGTTTCAATGGAAAGCTTCTTGAACTTCTTTGGCAAAATTGAATTCGATCGCTTTCTCTCTTATGTTTTTTCCAAGAAATTAACTCACCTTTATATATAGTAGATAGATTTTTGTTACCAATAATATTAGGAATTAATTTTAAACCTCAAAAACTGACTTTGAATAAGCCTTTCTTCAATCATATAAGTATTCATTAACAAACCTAGAAAGAAATCCTGAAAAGAATAGATTTCAAAATCATCACCTTAACATACTACCCCAAAAATATAAAAGTGTAGATTGCAAGATTTCAGAGCTTTATTTAAAATATCACTCTTCTTGTAGTATTATCATCCTAGCTGACTAATTATATTGCATTTTACGAGACGACAGTCATCGATCCTCTCACAATATGTCAACTTAAAATTCGACTTAAGCAAATTCCGGACTTAAGTTAGGAGTTGGAATGACCATATATATCCGCGTGATGAATTTTATTGCTAGCCCCTTCACATTTCAAAGTTCTTAATACATTCTCCAACATTCATCACCTGTAGAATTTAACTTGTTCGCGTCAAATTATAGAGCCTAAAATGTTCTTCACATGCATCTCATTATGCATAACTTTCCTTTGGATTTGAACTTTTACATTTGGTACCACAATGGAAGGAGCTTGTAAAATTTGAATTTTCAAGAAGCCTTAAGTAGCCGCACAATAACTTTAGCCCCAAGGCCGACACCAATAGAAAACAAATTCAATATGAACACCAATTTTTAGGAAGTCCACAAATGACAAAACATATACTCCATCAGTCTCAAAAAAAGATGTCCAGAAGCACTATCTACAGTTTTCATAAAATTATTTGCATTTTTTTATTTAGAATGCTTTGTATGTACAATATGGATCTTATTTGATAAATTTTATTTAATTTTGCTAACTAAAGTTTTTAAAATCATAAAAAGTGCTATTATAAATTATCAATAATATGTTTTTCAAAGGTGTGAATAATATTTTTTGGGAGGAGGCTAGTGGTGGCTACCATAAAATTTTCATTTTGTGTTTTTAATTGTCGAAATCTGGGAAATAGAGGTTGCCCCTCGGAGTAATTAAAGGAAGCGTGTATTTTCAATTGCGTTTTTTAGTCCTTGCCCTCAGAAAATAATAGGGTAATGACAAAGGGCAAGATGGTAAAATTGGTAGGGAAAAAGACAGTAGCTACAACTGACTCTTTATAGATATAGTAGTAGAAGTAGAAGTAGAAGTAGAAGTAGATTAGAACTGTAAATCTCTAATAACCTAGCCCCCCAAACCACAGGTGCTGCGCAGCGTGCTGTGTGAGGACCGATGTCGTCGTGTCGGTGTTGATCCGATGATCAGAGACATTCATCCCGTAGAGCTTGTCGAGTACTATAAGTGTACTAAAAATCAGCTCGATTGAATATTGTTGGGTGCCTCATCGGAACATTATTTATCTTCAAATGCATGATTCCTAATGGATCCGAAACACTAGATCAAAACTACAGCAACAAGTTATATGTGTTCCGATGGGGCACTCAGTGATATTCGAGAGAGCTGATTTTTGATACTCATGTAGATCGAACCCGACTAATTCTACTCGGTGAATATCTCCAATCGAGGGCACGACATCGGAATGCACTGCGCAGCACCCACCCCGCGTTCCAATTCTTTAGGTATCGTGAAGGCAGTCCAACCAAACGCATGGACTTTTCGTTTATCCTAAGAAGAACCCCAAAGAAAATTTCGGTTGATTTTCTCAAGTTGTCTAGTGACCAATGGTAAAAATTTCGTTTATCATCATTTCTTTATGTTTTCTTATTTGGGAATAATTTTTCATTCAACGGAAGAAATCAGAAGAAATATAAAAATATGAATAAAAGTTGAATAAAATGGCGTTCGGTTTGACAAAGTCCCAAAAGGACAGCCGTGCCCTACAGCCCAAGCATGGTTTTTCTTTTTCCATTTCCATAGGTTTGACGGAGTCCAGCTCCTCTCCAATCCTTTCAAATTGATTGGAGTAATGAATTTTAACTCCGAAATTTTCTACACGATCTCACTTTAATAATTGAGACTGTTCATTTCATTGAGCTCGTTTAGAACATTCAGTATATCAAAGTGAAATAATAATGTCAAAACCATATTTGTTTGTGCCAAAACTATAGTGCATAAAAGGCTTGTACCTTGCATATGGCACAAACAAAAATAGTTTTGGCACAAACAATAACGGTTTTGGCATTGGCACCACCCATATCAAAAACTAAGATTATTAGATATCATTTGATATGATTTTGAAACACATTTATCTTGCAAAACATAAGATTGCTACACTAGAACAAAACCCATGTCGTTTATTTTTGTAATATAAATATATTTTGAAATCATTTCAACCAATAATCGATCAATTTGATTTTTGGCATGCTTGATGCTCTCAATGAACTCAAAAATATTAACGGTCCCGATCATTGAAACCGGATCGGAAAAAAAAATTGTTTGGCCGGAATAATTGTAGGATAAACCTATGGGTACCGAAACCCCATGTACAGAAATTGTACTAATCGGCGTGCGGGACCCACTTTTGGGTCCCACACGAATGATCCGAACCGTTCAATAATTTAAAAATAATTTTCCAAGTGTCCTTGCAAAAAATCAGCTCAATTGGATATGCGTAAGTGCTTCATCCAAACTTCAAGTTTTTCATTCAGAATTCAGGATCCTAAGTTCTGAATGAAAAACTTGAAGTTTGGATGAAGCACTTATGCAAATCTAATTGAGCTGATTTTTTGCAGGGAAACTTGGAAAATTATTTTAAAATTATTGAACGGTTCGGATTATTTGTGTGGGACCCAAAAGTGGGTCCCGCAAGCCGATTAGTACAATTTCTGTACATGGGTTTCGGTACCTGCAGCATCGTCCATAATTGTAAGAGAGGTTGTTGTATTAGAGAGTATCTGGACTCGGTTTGATTGATTAGATAGACACAAATAACCTGTCGTTGGTAATGTATCTATCACACTGCAATTTTTCAAAGATTTTCAAAGCAAATAAAAATTGATTCAAAGCAAATAATTTTTAAAATTTTTCGGGCTTCGTGGTCTCTTTCGCTTTTTGATTGTTTGCTTTTGGAATTTTTGTCGGGGGTGGTTCGGGTGGTGTCCTTTTTTTCCCCTCTTGGCTGCTGTTGGTTTGAGGTCGTTGTTATTGGTTTAGGGCTTTCTTATTTTTTTTGGTTGGCGTCTTGGCTTTTTTTTTTTTGGATCGCAGGTGGCGTTTTCGCTAGTGTGTCCTTGTCCGTTTAATCTTTGTTTTCTTATCAAAGATTAGTAAAAAAAATATGATGATCAAAAAAAATAATAATAGTTTGGATGGATCGCAGGTGGCGTTTTCGCTGTTGTGTCCTTGTCCGTTTAATCTTTGTTTTCCTATCAAAGATTAGTAAAAAAAATTTAATGATAAAAAAATAATAATAATAGTTTGGATGGCTAGAAAAAAAACAATTTGGCCCCATTTAACAGTCTTTGATTAATATTAACAATGTTTTTAGCATGTGATTAAACAGTGCTTTGGCCGAAGATCTAATCAAACACAAGTTTTTGGTACTGATTGCCCTTAATACAGCCATTTGCTTTGGGCTACAAGAGCAACTCCAGTCCTTTCTCAAATAAATATGGGTTACAAGTCTAGTCTCCATCTGTTACTCAAAATTTTACGCAAATTTTTACAAAATTTGAGTAAAATCTTTTTAATGGAGAAAATAAAATTTAAGCACAAATTTGAATAAAAGCTTTATTAATGGCTTATTCATAACTTTGAGAGAGAAATAATAGCCTTTCAAAAATTTAAGTAGAAAATTATGAGTCTCCCATTGTTTGAGTAATTGGAGTAAAACTTAATTTGGTATTAATTTGAGTGAGTGGATTTTTTTTGAGGGTATTACTCAAATTCTGAGTTTGAAAAAAAAAATGTAAGGGTAGAAGAGAGGAATCTGGGGGAGGCGTTGTACGGTAAGTGTTGTGCGCCATGTTGTGCGGCAAAACTACGTCGTTTTGCTCATTTTCTTAGTATATCCAAGGGCCCTGTTTGGAGAGTTAAGTGTGGGGTTTAGTTTTGGGGTTTAATGTTAAGGGATTTAGGCTCTTTGGGGTAGGATATAGTGGGTTTAGGCACTTGGATTTAGGCACTTTGGCCTTGTTTGATACAAGGTTTGGAGGGTGGGATTGGACTAATAAGGAGGTGGGACCTCTTATACTATGTTTGGTTTGAGAAATAAGCCAACGACTAATAGTCCCATGGGCATGCCAATCCCCCAAATTGGCCGGATTCGTAATACCTGGGGGTACTTGGTATTGTTAACAACGGGATTGGGATTGAAGGATTTCTCTCCTGTGCAAACCACCAAACTCCATGATCTAATCCTATCCTAGACAAAACAAACATGTTATTAACAATCCCATGATCTAATCCTGTGTAAAAACAAACATGGGAAAGGATTTGTCTCCTCATTAATAATCTCACCTTATAACCAATCCCAATCCTAATCCCATCTCATTACCAATCCCCCCAAAACGAAACCTCGTATCAAACAGGGCCTTTGGGTTTAGGCACTTCAGGTTTAGGGTTTACGCACTTTGTAATAATTTTTTCTTCCTCCAAACAAGGTCCTTGGAAACTTTGGAAGTGTGCACAAAAATTAAGCAAAATGACATAGTTTTGCCGCACAACACCTACCGCATAGCACCCACCCCGGATCCAAAAAGGAGGGAGACTGGATAGGAATACCCGGAGGGCCGAAATGATCGGGGAACTATTTCACTTTTTAGACCTCGTTGAAGAGATTGACCAAATAAAAAATTATTGTTGTGGATCAGGAAAGAGCCTATAAATGGCCAAACGGGAGGGAGTGAACTTGGACTGGAGCTCAGTCCGGGCCAGAGATACTTAGAATCGGGGGCCCTATAGTGAGGGGACTCACTACAGAGTGTAGTAAGCATCTAAGTCGTCTATTGCAACAATTAACAGTTCAGATATGTTTTTATATTTTGACCGGTAAGAATTCTTAGTGAATCTAAACCATCGATTGCGAAGATCAACGGTCCTTACACTACATACCTTTAATGAGAAATGTTAGTTTTGCATCAATTTTTTTTTAGATTATTGGATTGCCTTTTTTTTTTTTGTCTTTCTTCAACTTTTTGCACATTTGTTAGTTTTGCATCAATTTTTTTTTTTAGATTATTGGTTTGTCTTGACAGAGAAATCTAAAAAGTAAAAATTAATGTTTTTTAATAAATATGAAAAAATGTCCAATTATTCACTATTTTTGTATTTATTAAAAAAATCCAATTTCTAACATTTTTTTTTTTTACCTTTTTTTATATTCTCATCAAGACGACCCAATAATCAATAAAAGAAAAGGCTAACCCCAGCCTACAAGTGGAGGATAGTGCGAAGAAAATATGTCGATGTCAGAGAAAATTGTATTAATATTCGTGAAATATGTCTTGATGTCCAAACATATTTGTCATTATATGATTATTAACATCCACCTAATCGGTGGACATTAGCAAGACTCGTCTATAAAAAAATAAAAAATAAAGCAAATTAACAAATGCAAAAATATTTAATAAGGAGACAAAAACAATAGAACAATTATTATTTGACTTTTATGTTAGATTTTCCAAGTGTCGTGCATTTTTTGTTAGTGGTGATTTCGGCCTATTTTGGATAGGCCTAGCAAAAGTCACTTGACTTTTGGTTTTATCTTTATTTGATTTTTTTTTTCCCGTGTTTTTCGATTTTTCATCAGCTTTTTGTGTATTATTGATTTATCTATATGAGAGTAATTAAAAAGTAAAAAAATTATGATCCAAGCTTAAACTTTTTTAATAAAGACAAAAATAAGTAAATTAAAAGACAGATTTTTTTTTTACTTACTTTCTGTTTTATTCAAAAAATTGAGAATTTCAATCATAATTTTTTAATTTTTCAATTCTTCTCGTCAAGACAAACTAATCATACATAAAAAAAATAAATTTGACTAACGTGGAAAAAAATCAAATAAGGGCAAAAAATAAGTCAAAGTGACTTATTAGGCGAAAATAAGCTAGGTGGCGGATGAATTTTATATCTTGAACACTACACCAACCACCTCGGGGTTGGATTTGTCACCTAATACTATATGGTTGAGTTGTATCCTACAATCGGCCTATAAATAGGTACTCTTAGTCTTAGTTTCAAAAACACCAGGAGCTAGCAACTCCTAAAAAATCAGCTCATTAAAAAAATTATAAGTGATTCATCCGCCTTTTAATTATTCATTCACAATTTAAGATTCTAAATTTTAACAGAAGTTTGAAAAAAAGTTAGACAACTGGATCAAGTACTTATAGTTATACAATTGACTTGATTTATTTATGGACGACTCAAAAAATAATTTAAAAAATAATACACGGCTTAGATCATTTGTGTGAGTCTTCGAAGTGGACCCCACAGATCCATCTCGCATAAGGTATACATTACTGTATTATTGCTACAAATGTAGAAGAGAGAGAAACTAATGTCAGTTGAAGGCGGAAATGGGGGGTGTTGTGCACTGTGTTGTGCACCCCTCGGCCGTTGGATCGTGTTTTGGATGGCTCAAATGTGTGTCAATTTTTTACCGGTAAAAAAAATCAAAATTAAAGAAAAATTACCGAACATATCCTGGCTGTCCAAAACACGATCCAACGGCCGAGAGGTGCACAGCATCCCCAAGTATGTTGAGGGCCCCACGGAGGAAAAGTGAGGGGGTGTTCCACTTACAAAAAACTGTTTTTTCCAAAAGCTGAAACAAGTCATTCTCTTATAATACATCACATAAAAAACCGTCAAAAGCCAATTTTTTCAAAAAACCATCTTACTAGAACACCTCCTGAATACACCATTGCACCACTCTAGAATAATTTTTTACTTTTTTCATTTCTGTCTTTTCCTGTTCCGTTTCTTAGTTTTTCTGCATCGAACACTTTCCCCTCTCTCTCATCTACTGTTCCCCCCTTTTTTTTTACCAACTCTGTCAAAGTCGTACATTTGCGAAAGTGTCATCCTCATCTCCGAATCCACCATCGGAGAACGTCTCATTCATCGAAGTAGATTATCGTCACCAAACCATTCACAAACTCGCCGCTGGTAATATGATCTGCACCTTTGAAGTTTTTCTCTTCCTCTGTATGATTTTGTTAGTGGTGATTTCGGCCTATTGTGGATAGGCCTAGTAAAAGTCACTTGTCTTTTGTTTTGTGTATTATTGGTTTATCTATATGAGAGTAATTAAAAAGTAAAAAAATTACGATCCAAGCTTAAATTTTTTTAATAAAAACAAAAATAAGTAACAAGACAGATTTTTTTTACTTACTTTCGGTTTTATTCAAAAAAATGAGAATTTCAATCATAATTTTTTAATTTTTCAAATCTTCTCGTCAAGACAAACTAATAATACATTAAAAAAAATTGATGAAAAACTAACACGAACAAAAATCAAATAAGGACAAAAAATAAGTCAAAATGACTTATTAGGCGAAAATCGAAAACCTACGGGTACAGAGAGGAGTGCACAGAAAACGTACAGAGCGCTCTCGGGGACCCACTTTTGGGTCCCACACGAGTGATCCGAACAGTTCATTATTAATTTTTGATTGAAACGGTGGGACTTTGGTTCAAGCACTTTTAACCTTCCGATTTAGCTGAAATTTTGTGAGGCATCTCAGAAAAATGTTCTAAGAATAATAAATAGTTCAGATCACTCGTATGAGACCCAAAAGTGGGTCTCCAAGCGTGCTCTGTGCATTTTCTGTGCACTCCTCTCTGTACCCGTAGCATCCTTCTGCGAAAATAAGCTAGGTGGCGGATGAATTTTATATCTTGAACACTACACCAACCACCTCGGGGTTGGATTTGTCACCTAATACTATATGGTTGAGTTGTATCCTACAATCGGCCTATAAATAGGTACTCAAAAGTCTTAGTTTCAAAAACACCAGGAGCTAGCAAATCCTCCTGTCCTAAAAAGCTTTTCCTTCTTTCTAAGTTTGTGTGTTCTCTCACGAGTTTATTTTTTCGAACACATCTTTGGAAGAGTGAACAAAATACAGTTGATCAGTTTGTCTATTCACAAACTCGCTGCCGGTAATATGATCTGCTCCTTTGAATTTTTTCTCTTTCTATATGATTTTGTTAGTGGTGATTTCGTGGGTACGAATTTTATGTTGCACGCTCTGAGAGCATCTTCTATCAAGTTCAAAAACTTTATTTCAGAGACCGGATATGAAATTGTGAGGGGAAATTTTGTGATTTACCTCCTTTTTTTTCCTTCAAGTTCTCTGTGGTTTATGGAGGAAATCATCGTTCTTTTTGGTGGGGATTTATGTATCTCAAATCCCACTACAACGAAAGCGCACTACAAAAAATAAAAACACTCAAGCACAAAGAACACACAACTTTTTCAAACTCACAACCGCGGCAATCTCCACAGGGGCTGCCCTCCCTCGTGCCCTTCTCCGGTCAGAGATCACTGTTTTTTCTCCTCAACTCTTTGCACAAAATCCCTTACCCATTATATAGGCACTACACTACAAGGGGTACCCAAAAGACTCAGAAATACAGAGATCAACTGCCCTAAATGTTCTTTGAAACTTGAAAAATGACATCCCAAAGCCATTGACAATTCCACCGAAACCATGCACATATAGGCTGCCAATTGGGTACACTTCCCATTCAGTAAGTCTGGGTGCCTCGAAAGGGGACCCAGAATTGATCTCGAAAGTGTAAATTAACGGCCCAGATTCACTTGGATTCCAAGTGAATCTGGGCTATTGATTTTCAAATTCTAAATAAATTTTAGGTGTGTTTTCTGCGTATGTAGCAATCTTACTTCCCATTACTCTTTGTTTCCCACACGCCTGCCTTCTTTCTTTTCACACGTGTCTATCCAGAACATCTCCTTTGCACCTTTTCTTCTTTTGACTCTTCTTTTCCTTTTTCAATTTTCCATCTACCGAGGAGACAACACCACAGCACGTGGGAGAACATATTGGCAACTTTTCAAAGTCCATCCAAAAAGTATGCAAAATTAAATAAATAAGTCCCCTTTGTATATCACATTCAGTCTTTAAAATAGAGTTTTAAAATTTTATTGATTGCTACTAATTGAGTAGTGCAGAATTTCAGCCTGAGCAAAAAAATTGGAACATTGGATCATGAGCTTATAGTTATGAAATTCTAGTTATCCAATTGAGCTAATATTTTATGAGATCACTTGAAAAATTTTAAAAATTATTTTAATATTAATGAACGATTCGGCTCATTTACACCCCACGGACCGATATGTGCACCATCATCGGTACCCATACGTCAGGCTCTTGTAAAGTTACCCTTGATTGCAAATCTCAAACATGAAATGATCTATTTCCTTCACTTCGAAATGAGAATAATGGTCCATCAATTTCTGTAAATAGTTGGAAAGCTATGGAACACGCAACATTAAAGGATGTGACTCCAAGGAAGGGAATATTGCTGACTGAGGAGTTGCATCAGGTACCCATTTTTCCATCCTTTTTTCTAACCTTCAATTTTTTATGTTCATAAAAACATTTAAATTGCTTATTGTTGCACTAATTTTATGTGGCAGTATGTATTGGAGACTAGTGTCTACCCTCGTGAACCAGGGCCCCTCAAGCAGATAAGAGATGCCACTGCAAGCCAACCATGGTAATGGTTTTTTATAAGAATTTTCCCTTCTTTTATTAGTGTGAGCTGACACAAGGTTGGTGGGACAGTATGGATGTTGGCTGATCACGGCTGTCCGTAGTCGGCTATGAATGACTCAAATCACATCTTGTTCAAACAAATCTAAACTGTTCATGACCGAACAGATTTGAGCCGTCCATGACCGACCACGGATGGCCATGATCGGCCCAGCATCCATACTGCCCCAGAAGGGAGAGCACCATCCCCTGTTACTGCTTTAAGTCACTTTCCCATGGAATGATAATTAAATCTTTGTCTTGTAGGGCGTTTATGGGTACTTCTCCTGATGGAGGTCAGCTAATCGCCATGCTTTTGAAGCTACTAAATGCCAAAAAGACCATTGAACTTGGAGTTTTCACTGGATACTCACTTCTTCTCACTGCCCTTTCAATTCCAGATGATGGCAAGGTTTGTAAAATTTTTGAATCCTATTGATTACTATCAATTATTCAAAATTCATCAACTACTTCAATAATTACATGAACATAACTAGTTTTTTCTTTCAGATTACGGCCATAGATGTGAATCGGGAGATGTACGAAATAGGGTTGCCAATTATTAAAAAAGCCGGCGTTGAGCACAAAATCAACTTTATTGAGTCTAAGGCTCTACCGGTTCTTGATAAACTCTTGGAAGATGTAAGCGTAGCATTTTTCTCGTTTATCTAATATGCTTTTATCCTCCTAATAAAAGAATTTTTATTTTAACAAATTTGATATCTATGATGTAGAATGAGAATGAAGGGAGTTTCGACTTCGCTTTTGTCGATGCTGACAAGCCAAGTTACATGGATTATCACAAGAGATTGATCAAACTAGTGAAGGTTGGCGGGATAATTGCATATGACAACACACTGTGGTATGGAACCGTAGCGATGCCGGAGGAAATGGTTCTAGAGGGTCTGAAACCTAGTAGGGAGAGCACGATGAAGCTCAACAAAATGCTAGCAGCTGATCCTCGTGTTATGATTTCTCATGCTTCAATAGGCGATGGGATCACGTTGTGTATGCGCGTCCAGTGACTTCTACCTGGTTCAAAACATGAACACTTTGCTCGCTGAATCTTTAAATTTGTCCTTTGTTTTGTTTTTTAAGATTGTGGTAAATTTAGGGGTGAAAAAATAAACAGGTAAACCAAACCGAAATTGGACCAAACTGGCAATTTGGTCTAGAGTTTGATGTAGCCGCTTTGGTTCAGTTTGTGCTTTAGCCAAACCAAAATAAATCGGTTCGGTTTGGTTATGCCACCGTCCAATCCGGTATAAACTGGACGTGACCAGATTTGTGTGTGTGTGTGTTTTCTTTTCTAATATTGTTCCGAGTTGTTTTACTGTTTTGCTTGGTTGGCAAAAACGCTTTGCTACTGCTCCAATTTTATCGGATGTCCCCGGAGGGGAGCTTTGCCACTGCTAGTTGGCAATAAAGTTTTTTGCTACTGTCGCCAATAAGTTTGACTTAAAGAGAACAATAGTAGTTGGTCGCCCCATGCTACTTTCTTTTGTTGCTAATTCAACATATATGTATTGTTAAGAAATATTGTCCCACATTGCCTAGGAGTGGAATGGGTGATCACTTAATATATGCTGGGACCTCTCCACTCATTGCCAATTGGTTTTAAGTTGGATATAAAGTGTTCACATGGTATCAGAGCGGGGCCTATTCCACTCCACATTTAAAAAAAAAAAAAATCGCAATCCCACACCCACGAAGCCAGACCAGCAAAAAGGTTGCACGATGATAGGACCCAAAAAGTGGTCACACGTGACAGACCTCAAATGCGGCTGCACGTGAGGAGGGATGTTAAGAAATATTGTCCCACATTGCCTAGGAGTGGAATGGGTGATCACTTAATATATATTGGGACCTCTCCACTCATTGCCAATTGGCTTTTAGTTGGATATAAAGTTTCCACATGTATGGCTTTGTAAAATGTGGAGTTAAATTAGCTTCAATTTGGACGCAGATCTGCTTGAAAAAAGAAGACTCGTCTGAATTATATGAAATGGGCAGAAAATTTAGTTGAAGAATATGTAACCCATGTATCATTTTGCCCAACAAAAAATTTACATACAGAATTCGGTACCATTTATCCAGAAAAATTCAGAGTCCCCATGATGTGCGGTACTGTATGGAATATGAAAGGAGAGAGGGAGGGAGAGAGCGAGCACGCGTATAAATAGACATTAGCAGCTTTCATTGATTGATACCATATAATTCAGTAATGTCGAATTCAAATCATACTTTCTGAATGAAAAGTTGAAACATTGGATTAAGGACTTATAGTTCTTCGGTTGAGCTGATTTTTACAAGACTTCTTCATGATTAATTTTAAAATTAATGAACTATCCAAATCATTTGCATGAGACCTGAAAGTGGGACCCATGGACCAATCTTTGCACCGTCATCAGTATCCACAATCGTCTCTCCCTTTTCACCTTCTCTCTTTCTCTTTGATGTCAAGATTCTAGTTATGCAATGTTCACCTTCTCTCTTTCTCTTTGATGTCAAGATTCTGGTTATGCAATGTTCAAAATAATGAGAATTTGATCAGTCCAGAAGATTGACCTTAATAGTTCTTGAAGAACTATAGTTCTTGAAGAACTATTTCATATACATATTGTTTCCAATATTTGCCTCACTTTTTATGCACTTTCTTTTATTATCAGCTTAATTTTTATAACAATGCTAAAATGACTGCGCCAAAGCGATTTCATGAGTTGTTACAATGCTGAAAAGGAAAAAATAGCAGTATTGATATATTTTGAGAATATATTTAAGTCATCTCAGTTTTTTGATATAGATATGTTGATCTGAATGAAGTTAGAATTTTCCTATTTTTATACAAAAATTACATGTTTTTTTCTAGTGAACTAACTTTTTGAGATGGATAGAGCATTATATAACAATAATTTTTAAGTTGCAAGTAAAATACCTCTTTGTGAAAATGGGGGGCGTGCTCTTCCTTGAGGGACAGCATGCGTGCTGACCTCATCTGAGCCATCCGTGTTCGGCGATCAACAGTCGTATTCTACAAACTAACTTATTAGCAACTAAACTCAGTGGAACTACCTTAAGTTGGTTTTTTGAGTTGATGGATTATGAAAGAATGACTTGTCTCCTAAAATGCATGAGTCAGTTTGGGGAATAAGTTAGTTTTGTGGAACATGTTTAATCTTGACAACCTAAATACTAGGGGGTGAAACCGGTCCGGTTTTGGGGTATTTTTTAGTGAACCGAGAAAACTCAGTTTGGGAAGAACATGGAACTGAAAACCAATTTTACATAGCTCGATCAATTCGGTTTCTGTTCAGTCCGGTTTTGCCGGTTCTCTGATTTGGGGGAGAGAGAGAGAGAGAGAGAGAGAGAGAGAGAGAGAGAGAGGAATCGATGTACTCCATGGAACACACACACACACATATACACATATACAGATCAAGAGAGGGACAAAAACGTATAGATCTCGGTGAGAGGATGACGATGACCATGATGGGCGGAGTCAACGACAGTTCGACGTCAATTGGTAGATATCTCAGTGAGAGGACGACGGGACGCGAAGACAGTACGACACAGATCGCAAAGAGTGGTAGAGAGAAAAAAGGGGGTCAGAGTCAGTGGCGGGCTTGGCGGCGTTGCTGTGATGGTGAGAAAGAGAGAGAGAGTCGGTGTGGAAGGGTTTGGGAGGACTGGGCAGTGCAATAGCTAAGAAGTATAGTATACATAAAAAAATTGCGGTTTGGTCCGGTTCGGACCAACTTAAAAACCCCCCAAACCGAGAATTGGACAAGTTTTTTAATTTTTTGAAGTTACTGAACCGGACAACAAAAAAAATGTGAAAAAATACCGGTTCGGTCCGGTTTTCTTTTTTATTTCCCACCCCTACTAAATATATACCTATGAACTTTCTTTAACCACTGATTTTGATTGACGGGTTTGGTGAGAAAAGGAAATAATAAAAATGAGATTTTCCCCACTTATTTGGATAAATAGCAGAGAAATGATGAGAAATGTTTGTAATTTCAAGACCTAATTGGTTTCTCCCCCTTTCTCATGAAAAATAAAATGATGAGATTTTGTGAGAAAGTCAAATTCTTCCTTTTCTCAATAAATCACTCAAAAAAAATTTCTTAAACTGATAAATCACTCAATCTAAAAATAAATTGTCCTCTTAGGGCATCCTCATCAAACATATCAAAAAAAAAAAAACATCAAATTTAACCTCAAAAACACCTTTTAGCAAGTAACTTTTCAAAAAACTCATAAAATCAAACTCTCTATTATAACTTCACTATATTAAATTATGGGGCACTTAAATAATCATCCTTTTAGTCACATGAAATTAGAAAATCATCCTGAGCTTATTTAGGAGTTATGTTTCCATCCCGAAATTCAAAAAAACCCTAAAATGCCCTCTATATATATAATTATATAATTGTAACATATTAATGGATTAAGGACTAAATTAAAAGTTGCATATATAGGCAGAGATATTTGGATGTTTTTCAAATTTCTGAGGACCATTCCTATAATTAAGGGATTGGGAGATAAAAACCCAATCCCACAATCTACGCACAATCATCATCCCCATTTTAAACCAAAAAGGAAAATCTCTATGTCATTTTTGGGGACCAAAACTTCACACCGGTTGCCATCCCAATTCGTCGTTCACGCAGTCCCAGATCGCCGATCAAAACCTTCACCCATGGCGGTCCAACGTTGCTGTCGACAGTCCTCTTTCTCGGAACAAGGAGTCGACGTCCTCCACCGCCATCTCTGACCACCATCCTCATTAGCAGCCGACCACCTCACCACCATCCATCTCTGACCACCATCCTCATGGCTCGACTGTGCTGTGATGCGGCTCAAGTTCGTATCTTTATTTTTCGATTTCTTCTTCTTCTTTTTTTTTTTCGATCTAGTTTGGGTTTATCTTCCCTTGATTGGTCCACCATCCTCATGGCTTGATTGGTATTCAAATTCACCGGGTTTACTGGTAGGAACATTTTTTTTAATCATGTTTACTTGAATTTACCATGTTTACTGGAAGGGACATATTTTTTACCATGTTTTAAGGATGCATGATTTGTTTGTTTTCATAGTAAAAATTATTTACCATGAAATTTGATAGGGGGTATTCATAGTATTCAAATTCACCATGTTCATTCGTAAGGACATTTTTTTTAACCATGTTTATTTGAATTTACCATGTTTATTGAAAGTGACATATTTTTTTACCATGTTTTTAGGATGCATGGTCTGTTTTCAAAGTAAAAATGTGATAAGAATTTTTTTATCATGATTCCGTAGTAATTTATTAACTAATTTATCATGTTTCCTTATTAATGTATTAAATTTACCATGTTTGGATGTAACATGGTAATACGAGTTGAATGTAACACTTCATATTTACCATGATTACTGTTGCTCATTAACATTTTTACCATGACTACAGATATTTTACCATGATGCTTGTATAATTTTTCAATACAATAATTATGGCAAAAATGATACGTTTCTCTCCATTAATCATTATTTATGGAAACCAAATCATTCCATTTTGAAATCCCTGATTATCCGAAGTAATATCATCCCATTTTTGAATCCGTGATTATCCAAAATCATTAAAAGAAATTTGTTGTAACTAACAATATTTGAAAAATCCATTATTCCCTAAAAAAAAAGGAACTAGATTTTAGGAAGTCCTTATTTCATTGAAGAAAGGGTAATTATGACAAATCACATTACAAGAAGATGAAAACATAACCCCGTAAAAATAGGAGGATGAAAACATACGTGATATCCAAAATCTGGATGGATAATTAATTACCTCTTAAATTATTTTTTCTTTCTACTCCTACCCCCAAAAGTAATTTTAAAAAATGAACAGTGCATGAATAGTGTGTGAACAGTACGTGAACAATGCCGCACCAAATTTGTTCAGCTACTGTAGCAAAGTTAAAAAATCTGCAAATAAATTGGTGAGGTATTTGTGAGACTGATTTTTTTGAGAGTTTGCTCTCTACTTTAACTTAAAAGTTAAATTGTTGAGCCACATATTGATGCTCTAAGTCAACAAATAGGATAACATAAAGAAAATAAAAAAATCTTTCCGCCAATAAATAAAATGAAAGTCAATTTTGACAACTATATCCCCAGAATTGCACAACCACCTGCACGACGGCTTAGATTCGGGGATCTTGTAGTGCGGAGCTATTGATTTAAAAAATTAATGGCTCAGATTTCATCATGGCAATAGATGACTCAGATCATACAAGTGTTGAGAAATGAAGATTATTGATTGGGCGATCCAGTAACGCGGATGCAGCCCCATAGGATGCCCAATTCTGTCTTTTAGGGGGAAAAAAATTGGGTGTCGAGTGCCACTTGGTACCCAAGCATGATCCGAGCCGTCCGAATGTGTTTTAGGCGGTCCAGATTAATTTCCTCTCTCTCCTTTCACCCAAACATTCTCTCTCTTCTTTTTCTCTCTCTAAAATCCGGACCGTTATATCTCGTTATGGACGGCTGAGATTGTCGGGCGGGTACCATGTGCCCGTGGGCAATACTCACTCGGTACCCAAAAATTTCTCGTCAATCTCATTATGGACAGCTGAGATTGTCGGGCGGGTACCACGAGCTCGTGGGCAGGTACCACGAGCTCGTGGGCAGGTACCACGAGCTCGTGGGCAATACCCACTCGGCACCCAAAAATTTCTCGTCTTTTAGTAACATTTGTGGCACGATTCTACTACTATACAGTATCCACGAACCTCCAATTCCATCACCTGGACGACCTCCCCCAACCCCTACTCTCTGGCCCATTAACCGATTTACGTTTTTTTTTTAACTTTATTAAATAAAATGCGTGTATTTTAACTTTATTTTCAAAGTACGTGAAAACGTGTTTCTATTTCATGCTTTAAGACGGATTAACTAAAAAATTAAGTTAATCCTAATTCGACTTGAAAATGTGTTTGACAAACACACTTTCTAAAAACGTGTTTTGTAAACACGCTTTAGGCCCCGTTCCGCTAAAAAAAAAACAGTTTTATTTTAACTCAAAAACTATCTCATTCCAATAACAAAAAATTACTTAGTTTTTTTGCAAAACTAAAAACCAAAAAGCCAAAAAAACTAATTAGTGGAACAAGTTAGTTTTTTTGCAAAACTAAATATACAAAAAAACTAGTTTAATGGAATAAGTTATTGGAACAAATTAGTTTTTTTGCAAAACTGAAACATCTAAAAAAACCAAAAAATAAAAAAAACCAAGTGAGTGGAACCAGTTAGTGTTTTGTTCAGTTCCGGCCTTCCCTCTGTCTGGAGATGAAGAATCTAAAAACTATCTTCTCCATCTCTCTCTCTCTCTCTCTCTCATGGACGACCTCCCCCCACCTCTCCTCCTCGAAATCCTAACCCGCCTCAACTCCTCCGTCGACCTCGCCCGCTGCCGCCTCGCCTCCAAAGCCCTCTCCGCCATCTCCACCGAGGTCCGATCAATCAACCTCCTCTGCTCCTTCGACCGCTACACCAAATCCCGACAAGTCCCCTCCCTCGTCACTCCCTTCAAGGAAATCGTCAGGAACCTCGTCGTCTCCAAATCGAGCCACGTGGACTCCGTCTCGATCGGCGTCGAGAAGCCGCTGGGGGGGCTGTCGTACGACGATGTGGAGGACGAGTCGGACGATTTGTACTTGTGCGACGTCGGGTTTGTGGGGGAGTGGTTGCCGAGTGTGTGTGCACGGTTGAGGTCGATTGAGATATCGGATTTCTGGATTCAGTCTTGCTGGAGACGGTCGGAGGTTCTGTCTTTGATTTCTTCGTGCTGTGAGTTAATACATGGCTCTCTCTATAAGAATTTTGTCTTTTTTTAATGTATTTGGTTTGCTTTGGTGGAATTGGCAAATTGTAGGAGTAGTGCTTAAATGGAATCAGATTAGGTTATTTGGAGCTTAGAGCATCCACAATGGGATGATAACGTTTTACATTGTTGAAAGTGTCCATGTAACTAAATTTAGAGTTAAGTTCACTTAGTCAATGTATGAGTTAGGTAGTGAACTCATGTGAAGTGTTATGGGCTAGTTAAAAGGTTTGTTAGTTAAAATAACTACCTCCAATTAAAATGCCCATTCTCGAATGGCTAGAATGTTGGCCAAAAAAAAAATGGCCTATATTTTATCGCTTGCTAGATTTAATTAATGTACTAACCTATGCAATGCATGCTAAAAATGTCAAAACGATAGCTATAGATTTAACTTGTTGCACCAACTTACTCCTAATCTACTATTTAACCCGTGACCCGTCCTTAGTGGAGGCTCTATTTAGGACCTCAAGTTTCCTCCGTGCATCCATTTGTGAGCCCTTTTTTTGGTGATTCTTGCAAAAGACTTGACTTACGTTCCACTATCGAAACCAAAACATTTTTCATAACATGTTCGAAAAGCTTTTTGCTCTTTTCAATATATGTACAAATTTAGGCGAAGAACTAAAATCAATACAAGCAGAGCAGACAGTGTTTTTGCTCTATCTAGCGACACTCATTGCTTCTGAAAAGAGAGAGAGTACCTGGCATTTTCAACGAAGGAGTCATCGGGTCCACCAGATTCGAACCGAAGCGCGATAGATAAGCAATGTGGAGCTGAGGCATCGGTATTGTACATCATAGATGGAGGAATGGCCATGACGGCAAAGCAGAAAGAAGTTTTATTGTATAAAGGTATCACAACTGACAATCCTGAACCATAAATACACGTTTCACTATGATTATCATACAAAAACTCGTTTAACCTAGGGTTCTAGACTCACGAAAGACAACTATGTAACAAAATTAGGTAAAGAATTTATTGGAATATCTGTTGTGACACCTTCTGATAGCCTTCACATTTTGTCTATTACTGTTGTCCAAAATTACACTTTGTAGACGCGGACCATGGAAAGGGAAATTGGGCCTCAGATCACCTGTTCCCACCCCACCCATTGTACCCTTTCCCATAATAGGACACCTATCTATAATCTCCATCCATATTAAGAGCCGTTTTAGTTTGAAATCATACACGACGTCAATTTCTCTTGAAAAGTGAATTTGATTTTGCATATACAAATAATTTTCAAGAGAGACAACTTGTATGATTTAAAATAAACTGACCATCGATATAGATGGAGACTTTGGGCAAGTGTCCTGTTGTGGGGAACAGTACAAAGGTGGGGTCGATGTCCTGTTATGGGAAGGGGTACTGTGAGTGGGATCGGAACAGGTGATCCGAAGCCCAATTTCCCTTTCCATGGTCCACCTCTATAAAGCATAGTTTTGGACAACACAAATGGACAAAATGTAAAGGATGTCAAGGTGTCATGATAGATTACTCTCTTTAGTGAGTGTAGGTTAAGCAAAGTTAGTGGACGATAATCAGGGTCTGATGAGAGTGGAAGTGTGTATAAATAGCGTAGGATAGTTGTTATCATTATTCTATACACAATAGAGCAAGTTGGAGAATGAAACTTCTTTTTGCTCTACCGTCATGGCCGTTCCTCCACCGTCAGTCCTCCATTTACGACGTACAATACCGGTGTCTCTTTACATAACTTATCTCTTTTGCTCTGGTTTGGTGGACGCGAGGACTCCACCGCCAAAGACGCTAGTTACTCTCACTCTCTCTCTCTCTCCAGAAGCAAGGAGTACTGTTAGATAAAGCATTGTTCATATGTTGAAAAGAGCAACAACTTTTTCAAAAACTCGCTGCATTTACCTTTTATGTTTAATATGTTATTGAATATGTGTTATTTTTTACGATGGAATGCAAGTCAAAAGGTTGAAAAGAATCACCGGGAAAAAGTTGTACAAATGGATGCATGGAGGAAAATTAAGGAGCTAACGAATATGCTCCAAAATATAAAAACCTGATGTTCACACCAAAAAGATTCTCCCTTTTGTAATAGTAAGAGATGATAGATAAAGCAGTAATTGAGTTGTTGAATGAAGGATTGGTGATTTAATGGAATCAAACTGGTTAATGTGGGAAAAAGGATTTTGAAATTGGGGTGTTAGCTGAAGCAAAACTTGAATTGTGCGTTATTTTTTTTTGGAATTGCAGAATATATAAGTGCGGTTCATGTGGAATATCGGTTTTAGCCCTAGAATTTGGTTGAGAGAAGTTGATTGTTGTTTATACATTATGGAAGACTAAGAAGAAGATGAATGTCGAATTATAATTGTAAGAGTGGTGCTTTGATGAAATTGAATTATTTATTTATGAAAAAGGAGTCTGTGTTTTAGCACGGGCTGCAGAATGTGATACATTTTTTGTTTTTCCATGCTAATCGTTGATTTAGCCTAAAATCAGTCGACCACGTTGACTTTCCTTTATGCTCTCTGGAGGGGGAGGAAGACGAATTTCTCGCTTGAAAGTAGTATTCATCCGATTTGGTTGGACAGTAATCTATCTGGAACTTGCACATAGATTTCATGCATTTCAGTTAGTTGGATTTCATAGCTGTGTAATTCGTGGTTAGTATACGCAATGATGCAGTATTTGATGCTTTTGATTCAATTTGTGGTAGCCATTCTTTTTGTGAACTTAATACAGATTTAATATTTATTCAGAATTGGTGCTTTCATGGAATTCAGGATAAGAGATGATTGTGATTTTGGCTTGTTAATTTTCCCTTAATTTTGGAAACGATTTAATCAACAAGTATGAAATTTTGAGGTCATTTTGATCTGACTACCATGGGATTCTTTCTGAAACTATGACTTGGTAATGGGGAAATGCATAGGGAAGGGAAGTGAGAAGAAAATTGTACCATATTGTGCTCTACCTCCTGCCTTAGAAAATGCTGGAATATGTCAAGGGCAAGCCTTTAAAAACAAAACTGTTGTACAGATGAGAATTGCAGACTTATTAATGTGGTCAATCTTTTTGGCTTGTAATATATTTTTGTGAGGTGTTCGGGCCAGCGGTGACAACGAGGTGTTCGGGCCAGCATGCACGCACCTCAACTAATCCTAGGAGACCAATTCCACAGCCCACTAGTGGGGTGCCCATTATTGGCTTGTAATGTCAATAGTGTCACCCCTAACTTTTAGAGGATATTGTGATTTATAGTATACATTTATGCATACATTCTTTCATGGAATGATAACCACTTATGAGAAAATAAAAGAGGGAAAAGAAGTAAAAGGAGGAGACGGAGAAATTGTTGCAGAACTGAAACTTCTTCCATATTTCCCTCATATAAAATCACAAACTTGTTAGTTGTGCTCTGAATTCAGCATTACCACACTCTGCATTGTGACTTTTTTGTCCTCTTCTATATGCAGGCCATAGTCTGCATAAATTAGAGCTGAAGAATGCTTGGCTGTCAGCCGATGGCTTGAATGCAATGCCCATGCTCACTAGCTTGACTCTTGAATTCATAAGACTAGATGATGAAGACCTGAGCAAGGTAAACAGTTGCTTCCGATCTCTACAGATTCTCAATTTAATTGGGGTTGGAGGACTCAAGGAACCCAAAATCCGTCTCTTCCACCTTAGGGAATGTCAATGGGCAGCGTCCAATGCTCCCCTTTCTCTGACTATACTTGCACCCAACCTTATCAAACTCAAACTTGAGTGTGTGAAGCCGAGGGCACTTGTTATCGATGCTCCAGTGTTATCTGATTTCCATCTTTCCATTGAGAAAGCAAGCAACTTGGTAGTTAGTGAGGATTTTCGTTATTTGAAAACCCTTTATGTCGAGTCTCCATGTCTATACACCCTATTTGGCCAATTTCGTTATGGCAGATCAATCAAGAGTCTGACTGTTGATTCATCAAAATGGGCTCAATCAGCTGAAATGGCAGATTTTAACCTTGAGCGACTGCTTGATGCATTTCCAAACGCGCAATCTCTTACTCTGGGCCCTGGGTCTTGGTTGGAAACGGGCACTTGCTTTCATACAGGAGGTTCAGAAGTTTGTGTCGTTGGGACAAAAAAAATTACTGCTCATTTGTCTGTTAAAGACGTTGAAAGTACACTGTCACTCATTTTATTTGTGTTGGAGAGATGCGCTAAGTTGACAGAAATGGCATTGCTCATTCACCGTGAAGTTGAGTCCACTGTGGCCAACAATCTCAGGTCGAGGTGTATGGCTCATTCTGCTAGAGTGCGATGGCGATGGGGGTTCTGGAAAGAAGGGATGGAAGATGCCTGGGTTACTGATGGCATTTAGAGGGAGTCAAATTTTTCGTCGGAGGTCAGCGCCAATTTGCTTAAGCTCCTTTAAGATTTCGTTCGTATTAGAAGATAGTAAGAGGTACTCGGGTGGCTTTTTGATCGACATTGGCTTTTGGTTCGGCTTCGTTGTGAATAAGTGGTCAATTATTTGTTGTTCTTGATACTACCCTCTTCCTTGAATCCTTTCCCCCACCCGCGTATGAAAATTTGCTGTTGTCGAAATCGAATAAAGATAGTTGAAACTGTGATGTTGTATAGTATCTTGTAATAGAAATGTACAGTGAGAGCAAATGATATTGGTATTCATCTACAGTGGAAGTTACATCTGATCATTTGTTTTCTTCTTTTTTGGGTGTGTGTCTAATTGAATTGCTGCTGCGTTGAAATCAAGTTAAGCCCCAATAACTACTGCTCTCATTCGACGTTCTTCACCAGTTTAAGTATCTTAATGGGCAGGTTAATAATCTGGAATTGGAAATGATTAATCAAGGTTATTTTTGTAACATATTTATTGGTTCTGTTTCTATAAATATAACGCTAAACTTAGGGTGAGTTTGGCCTAATTTTTTTTTTAGTTACTTTTTCGAATGGTCTTTTTGGTTATATTTGATGAGCGCGTAGATGTTAACATAAGCACTCCCTAATTTATCGTTGCTAACTCCGTTAATACTATTACTTGGAGTTTAATGCACTGTTTTTGTGATTGTAGGTATTTGGGAGCTTTGATATAAAAAATGCGCAAATTCATTTTACTTAGTAGTATGAAGTAACGCCCATGAAAGAATTTAATCAGTTGGTACAATTGCATTAAAGTAATTTCAGTGAAGTCCTATTTTTATCACGTGGTTAGCCTCCAGATTGGGTCATCATGAAATCGGGTTTGACTAGAACCCGAGCCAATGGGAATTGAGTTATATTGGGGATTTTGGAAATTCCTGGTCGTGGATTAATGGAAATGGAGTTTGTTTGGAATTGATATTGCAGTGTTTTTAGTCTTACTAAAAGAGTGACGAGCACGTGGACGTAGGGCCATGAGTAATGGGCCAGAGGGATGTTCTACTAACAAAATACAGTTTTTTTCCAAAATCAAAACATGTCATTTTCTCACAGTATATCACATAAAAAATTGTGAAAAAGTTAATTTATTCTAAAAACACCCTTGTCGGAATACCCGTAAGTAAAATTGAGAGTAAAAGAGGGCGGCTGGAAAAATAGGATAATTTTTGGAGGGACAGCTTATAAAAGGGGCTGACTAGCACGCATAACAGATTAATCCTTCCGACCCCTTTTTTCCTTTTTTCTTTTTTGCACCAAATTAAAGTACTCAATGAGCACTTTAATTTAGTATAAAAAAAATTAAAAATTATATAAAGAAATATGTTTTTTAGAGGGTTGAAATTTACGTATTCCGATAAAGATCACTTAAAAAGGGACGGAGGGAGTACTATTTAGAGTCAGAGGTTGCGGCTTCTTTTTGGCAGTCGACGATGTCCGACTAAACCCTCAATCTAGGGGAGGATGAAGCTCAGCTCCAAGTAATCGTGTTTATGTATAGATTAGGATTTTCATTCGAATCAGATTATATAGATTATATGTTCAAAACTCAATTTTATAGAATTCAATAGATTTGTTTTATATCTTTCAATCTGTTGAGTATTTGTATGCGCGTTTTCAAATCCCGTTCATATAATTGTTTTCACTGATGTGGTTGGAGTTCTGAGATGGATTATGTTTGTAAGACGGATCGTGTCGTTAGGCGGTAGGCCCGCGCTAGTGAGACGGTTCATGTAATAGGATAGTCCATGCCTTTTATTCTTTTAACAATCTCTAGATTCTATTGATGATTATCGAAAGGGTTTGCAACTTGTGAGCCCTAGAGATAATCCTTTGCTATTCGAATATTAATCCGGTCTATACAGCACACGGTTATGTGGTGGGGGTGGATTCTAAACTCTAAATCTTTTCCCAATTAGTTTCACTCTTTTAATTATTGCTCTCTTTAGTTTAATAATCTTCACAAAATCAAACTTCAATCAATTGTTCTCTTAGAATTAATTTAGAAATTAATCGAAACTAGAGTAATTTAGCCAATCTGTCTCTGCAGATCAACCTCGGACTCAACTGCTATTCTTCGGAATAAGATTTAATTCCTTGTTATCAAATATTTATTTTTGACTCGACACGACAAGATCAATATTTTTATAATCTTTATCAAATTCGGGTCTAATATTTACCTTAATTTTTGTCTTGATAGACCGACTTTTTGGGTCTTTTTTGTCATTTTATATGAATTTTTTCCAACTTTGGTCAATATATTTTATATTTTTTCGATTCCGCTTTTTGAGCTGCATATCTTTTATTTCAATGGAAATAATACATGTTTAATTTTGTTAAAACATATCACTATTTTTCTTGATTAATAAGGTCAATTTACTTAATGAGCATCAGTAACCTCTATCATGTTTGTCATATTCCCTTTTGCTTGTTTATATACTTTGTTAATACTCTAGGCCCCGATTGGATGCGGGATACGTTTTGGTGGGATAAGATAGTAAGGGGGATAAGATAGTAAGGGGTATTATTTAGTAAGAGTAGACCCACACTGATGTGACATTTATGAAGGGAGGATTAAATAGTATGTGGTTTGGATGAATTTGTGATAAATGGGGATAAAGTTGGGTGGATGATGTAAAAACTTGGCAAATGACTTATTTGCCCTTGAACAACCATATTAGATTTTATGATAAAAAAATACATAAACACAATAGTAATTAAATTAATTATACTTTTTAATAAATAATTCCTTTTATTAGTTATATCTAAAATTAAAATATTCAGTTATTATTTTTTTATTATTCATTTCAATGATATTTTGAAGTTTAAAGTTGGGTGGATGAAGTTCAATTTTTTATTATTCATTTCAATAATATTTCTAGTTATACATGTTTAATAATAACTAATTAGTAATTTTTATGTTATTCCCCAACAATGTCAAATTCTAAAGTATAAAAAAAATTAAATTTTTTTGTATCAAGTTAAAGATCTCAATTTGAAGTTTAATTTGGTGCAAAAAAAGTAAAAAAATTAATGTGAAAATACTTTATTTTTTTATCCGAAGAATATTGCAAAGCAAGCTAACAATGTCAAATTCTAAAGTATAAAAATTTTCAATTTTTTTGTATCAAATTAAAGATCTCAATTAGTAGTTTAATTTGATGCAAAAAAAAAATTAAAAATTATGCACAAAAGTACTTCATTTTTTTATCCGAAGGAAATCGCAAGAGTTCGTAAAACATTTAAAATTCCATTCGGTTTCTTTTTAAAAATAGTAAAAAAAAAAACTAGGGTTAAGGGGAGGGGTATAAGGGAGGGTATGGGCATAATTTCGTAGGGGGTATGAGGGGGTATAAATTAGTAATAGGGGGAGGGGGTGTTATTAATTAGTGAGGGGGAAGGGGTATAAAGGGGTATTATTTGGGTGAGGGTATTAAGTTATCCGGGTTCCAAATTTTTGCCAAACCAAGTATAAAACTGTGGGACCGGGATAAGGGGAGGGGGTATAACTTAATACCCCTCTAATGCTGCAGCCAATCGGGCCCTAAGTCTATAACAACATACTTATATGTCGGCAATTTTAGTCCCCTTCACTATTAACCTCACTTGCTTCCATCATCGATATTTTTATAATAACTGTCATCTTAAATTTTGTGGTCCTTATAGTGTTACAAAAAATGTGATATGTATCTTCAGGTCAATGGTTTGGGTCCCCCATAACTTGAATAATTGTACGTGTCTGAATTCAACATGTCTCAGTAAATACTATGCTAATTTGTTTTAATGATGGGGTCCAACATGACCCATTTCATTTGACGAAAAAGCGGCATAATGGTACTTTGTTAGAACGTATAACTATTTGTCTTGATTGATAAGGTCCACTCAATGAGCATCAATAACCTCTATCATGTTTGTCAGATTCCTTATTGCTCGTATATATACTTGGTTAATACTCTAAGTTCTTCAACTTCCTCCATCGCCAAATTTTGTTGCATATTCTTCATGTTGCATCTAACGTTGGGGTCTGTCCCATAATAGCAAACTTATATGTTGGTAATTTTAGTCCCCTTAACAATCAACCTCACTAGCTTCCATCATCGATATTTTTGTAATAATCATCATTTGATGAAAAGGGGCGTAATGGTCCTTGGGTACAAAATGCAACAAATTGATGATATTACATCAACTAATGAAATTTAATTTGACATTTAATTTGACGAAGCCATACATAGTAAGTCATCACGAGGGAAAACGGTGGCTGAGGCAGTTGGAGATTGTTTGGACTTGGGTATGATTGGAATTCAAAAAAATGTTAACTGTCACATATGTAATTTTGGCTATTGGAGGAATGTGACCGTTCATAGTAGTAGTGTAGTGTAGTGTATCAGCAGCTTTGCAACTCCCGCTTTTATTATAGTAGTAGTGTAGTGTAGTGTATCAGTAGAAGTAGACGTGACTGTTTTTCGATGAACCAAAAAACAAGAAAGAAAGAAATAGAATTGACAAAGATTGATGGCAAAAAATGACACAAGTACACATGACAAAGATCGATGGCAAAAATGTCTTTTTGATAATGGGGCGTTCCGAGAATCGAACTCGGGACCTCTCGCACCCAAAGCGAGAATCATACCACTAGACCAAACGCCCACGTTGTCTTAACCCTTGTAATTTACATAATTTATTGCAGTCTGTATTGAAAATAGTATTTCCTCGTATACATTCACTCTCGCTATATACACTTGTGCATTTCCCGCTTCTCTCTCTCTCTCTCTCTCCTCTCAATTTCCCGCTACGTCGAAACCCTAACCGCCGAAAATGGGGACGAAGAACCAGTCCTCCTCCTCCTCCGCCACTGAGCCCAAGAAACGACGCCGTGTCGGATTCTCCAAAACCGGTGAGTCAACCAGTTTTTTAGGGTTTCGCCCATCTTTTTCGAATCATTACTTTCATTTGTGAATCTCTCACTCAATTTTCTTGTGTTGGACGTTTTTGGTGCAGATCCTGGAATCGAAGCCAATGAGTGCATCAAGATTTATCTGGGTAAGAGGTTTATGCTCATGAAGTGTGGTTATTGTATAATTTGTGGTGGTTGTATTGAATTTAACTCGGCATGGAAGAACCCATTTACGTTTTGACCTAAAATGGCCATTTGTTTTATTTGGGGCCAGTGTGTGGTTAGCTTTATTACTGAAAGGCAAGATATTTCAATGAGGCTCGAGCTACAACAGCCGAAAGCTGTTTTCTCTTCCTAAGAAGCAACTCAGACCAGTGTTTGGCATTTTGTAACGGCACAAATCATATGTGAAAGTTTTCATTTGGGGAACTTTTTTTTTTGTAAGACTATCATGGTTAAAGGAAATATTATTGTCTTCTACAACTTGGTTTGAGATGGGATTTGCTGAATTTGGGCCCATGACCGTAAGTGTGACTTTGATGTAGGTTAGTGATGCAGAGGTGGAGGTTGAAAAAGGATAGGCTCTACTGTGTTACTAGTTTGAACCCTCACCTCAGCTTTGCTAATCCATGGGTTTACAGTCACCTGCAATGACGATGACTTGGTTGATTGGCTCCTATGGATATATTTTTACTTAATTACATGATCAAAAACTGTAATGTCCACTTATGAATTGAACCTGGGCCTCTTGATTTTGTGCTTGGTGAAATAAGTAATTTGGTTATACGGTGTCCACTGAGTCTTGAATCTTGATTACCAAGTGCTAAGTTGTGTAGCACTGACGATCAGCTGTCTGGCTAGATGAGCACTGTTGCAACAGTTTTCTTTTTGGTTTCCTTCTTTATCGTTCGCGTGAATCTCATCTTGCTTATATTTTTCTTGTCATATGGGAGTCTAATTTTTTCCTTTTTCTATTCGGTTTCTGTACTAGTTTCGAGCAAAGAAGAGGTGGATGCTCCAGACAGTTATTGTATCCAACCAGTTGACTTGAACAACTTTTTTGAAGAAGATGGAAAAATTTACGGTTACCAAGGGTTGAAGGTAATGCACATACCATTTGTATTAGTTTGGAAATAAATAATAACACACTTTCTCATTCAAAACCCAGATCATTGTGCACAAGCTCTAAGATGAAAATTCCCGTCTGTTAAATTTCCCCGCTGTATCCGTTCTTGCTATACATGGAACTGTGGAACCATTAATGTTTGATATGCCTTCTATTTTTTTGGTTTTATTTGATTCTTTCATTATCAGCTCAGAAGTTTTCTTTTTCTAAATTATCTTCCTTGCAACACATGCAGATAACAGTCTGGCTCAGTAGCATTTCATTTCGTGCATATGCTGATATTACATTTCAGAGCTCATCCGATGTAAGTATCTACACTAATCTTTAACCTGGAAAATATGTAGATGGTGGATGTGTGTATTTTGAGCATTTCATTCATGACATTTTGTGTCATTCTAGCTATGTCTTCGGATGGCTTGCTAATGTTTTTTGTCTTGTGACTGTTATAAGGGCGGGAAAGGTATCACAGATTTGAAACCTGCTCTACAGGTAATAATGGATTACCGATTTTAGTCTATCATCTTTGTTTACAATTCCTTTGATGTGCTGAGTGCTGATTATTATCTAATTCCTTCCAGAATATCTTTGCTGATAATCTTGTCGAGAAAAAGGATGATTTCCTTCAGATATTTTCGACAGAGTCTGATTATGTTCAGTATGTGTCATCAATAGCTTACCTTAGCATTTGTTGCTGCTTTCTCATTCATTCTTCTTAATTCGGGTTGTTTCGTTGTTTGTCTTATTGTTAAAATTTTGCATGGTTTTCTTTTCCTTTTGACAGATCTATTGTCTCAAAAGGGGAGACATTGCAGTTGAAGGCCCCAAATGGACACAACAGTGATTCTACTGAACAATTAAAAACAGAGTCTGATGTGGAGGTGTTCTTTAGCCCCTTCACTATATTCTTTGTTAATGAATGCGGTGCTGGCCCGTCTTGCTTTTTCATAGGACTCTGCGTGGTGTGTATTTTGATGGACTAGATCCCGTTTCCTTTCCTTTCCATTTGGCCAGGTTATTCGGGTTGTGGGTACCATGCCTGTTGGGCACCTCTATAGTCGATTGATTCCTCTGGTGCTCCTCCTAATAGATGGTAATTCTTCACGTGCTTCGGACTAATTGACTTGGTACTATCCCATACCTTACAATAAAACTAAGGTGCAGTTTTTAACCAGTTATTTCATGGTATCAGGTAGCAATCCTATTGATATTACTGATCCAGGATGGGAGATACTTCTCATAGCTCAGAAGAAAAATGAGCAGGGGGGCAACCAACTTAGATTGCTTGGTTTTGCCGCAATTTATCGTTTCTACCATTACCCTGACAGTTTGCGTTTGCGGCTTGGTCAGGTTTGCTCTCTTTTGCATTGATACCTTGTTAGACTGAATAAAAGAGAAGTTGGCTTGGGTCTTTTAAGATTGGTATTGATCTTTCCATTTTCTATTTCTATCTAATATATAAAGGGGGAGCAGCCTGGTCTGGATCAGATTTTGAGGCTGGCTCACAAATTTTTTTCCGTTACTATCCCTCAAAAGATAACCGGAGGGGCAAAGAAAGAAAATAGAAAAGAAAAACGCTTGCTCTGTGGGAAAAAAAAAAACAAACTGCTCCACTTTTTTAGTGAAGAAACCACTCCACGTGAAAACTGTTCATGACCCCGTTCTCCTCTATCACCAGATTCAAATACAAAGATTGCTGGCAACGATTTAGTGGGTTTGCAACCACTATGGTGCAATTCTTCCATGAACCAACCCACGTCTAAACCTATAATAACTGCTGCAGTTCCAAAAATATTCCGCTTTGGCATCATAACTTTCCACCGATGTTCTCTTCATCTCTACTAGAGGCCGGAGCACGAGCAATGTGTGTGCACGTCAAACTTTGACGGAAAAAAAAAAGATATAGACAAATTCTTCCAGCTTTTTGTTTGATCGTAACAAAAAGCCGGAAACATCTGTGCATATTGTTTTGTCAAAGTTCGACGTGGACACGCATTGCGTGCGCCCTGGCCTCTAGTATACATTAAAGGCCTGTTTGTCTGACCAGATTAGTGTTGGATTACACAATAAATTAATTGTCATTGTATATATGGTTTGAACTTTTGCTACCGGGGTTATATTCCCCATTAGATAAAATACGCATAAACAGACCATGGGTTTGGTATTACTAATCCCTTACCTACGGGATTACTTGTCTTACAGGATTATGCATCCCTTCACTATTAGTCCTGGTCAAACAAAAGGGCCTTGATTCGGTACCTGCTTGTTTCCAGCAGCTGATGATGTTTCTTTTGATGCAGATACTTGTATTGCCTCCATACCAGCAAAAAGGTTATGGTCATTGCCTTCTAGAGGCGCTTAACAACCTTGCGATTAGCGAAGATGTTCACGACTTGACAGTGGAAGAGCCATTGGACACTTTACAATATGTGCGAACATGTATTGATGTGCAACGCCTGCTTGTCTTTACACCAATCCAGGAAGCACTTGATTCATCAATTTTGCGTCTGAAGCAAGAAAATCTCTCAAAGAAAACCCAAGCTTGTCATTTTGGACCACCTCAGAGTGCTATTGAAGATGTCAGGAAAGTTTTGAAAATTAACAAGAAACAGTTTTTACAGTGTTGGGAGGTGCTCATCTATCTTGGGCTTGAGTCTGTGGACAAGTACATGGAGAATTACAGGACCATCATTTCTGATCGTATTAGGGCTGATGTCATAGGGAAAGACTCGGGGGCTGCAGGGAAGCGGTTGGCTGAGTTTCCAACAGATTATGATGAGGAAATGGCATTTGTCATGTTCAAGTCCAAGAATGTTGAAGCTAGTAGCAGCATCGAGATGGATGAAGATCAAGCTAATCAGGAGCAACAGCTGAAGCAACTAGTCGATGAAAGAATAAAACAGATCAAGTCAATTGCTCAGAAGGTATCTCCTAGAGGCTTGTGAAGCCATTCTGGAGTCATTTGCGGTATTCGTGTTCGTGCTTTTAGCTTCTGAGCATAGTTGATTAGATTTTACCTTTTTAGAAGCTGTGGTAAAAAGGGCCCATGTCTTGTTAGCGGTGTCCCTGCTGTAGCGCTTGGCAATTTCATGAAAGTTAACCGAGAACAGTTTCCTTAATGATCGATCCGTAAACCTTTAATTTCTTCAGAGAGCTTAGAAGTATGTTGATGCTTTTTTCTGTTTTAATTGTCTCTTTCACTTTTATGATGGTGTAATCTGTTCCAGCGCCTAGTTCGCTGGAATTTCTGTTGTGAACTTAAGAATGCTTATAACAAAGGAAAATCATAGCAATGATGTTTGCTGGAGACTAGTGTTCGCCGAAGACTGTTATTGTTTCATTGAGGTAAATACTTAAATGTTGAACTTGAGACCTACACTGCAGGAACTGGGAAGGGGTGTCAAGTAACGGAACATTTGTGACACGGTCTCTCCAAGAGAAATTTTCTAAAATGAGAATAAAAAATTATTCCTTCATGATTATTTTTTGGGACATTTACCATCAGGTCACCCTTGGATCTCATAATTACCATCAGGTCAAGCCCAACTCTGAAAAATTTCCATCAACTCCCCAACCCGTATAAAAATGCCTAAATTATAGGGTACCCTATGAAAGTACCTAAAATCATAGGGTACCTTATGAAAGTGCCTAAACCACTAAACCCTATAATAGGAAAGTGCACTTTAAACCTAAACTCTAGGGTACCCTACAACTAGAGTACCCTTATAACCAGGGTACCCTACGACTAGGGTACCCTATGAAAGTGCCTAAAATTCTAGGGTACCCTACGACTAGGGTACCCTATGAAAATGCCTAAAATCCTAGGGTATCCTACGACTAGGGTACCCCATGAAAGTGCCTAAAATCCTAGGGTATCTTACGACTAGGGTACCCCATGAAAGTGCCTAAAATCCTAGGGTACTCTATGAAAGTGCCTAAATCACTAAAATCCTATAATAGGAAAGTGCACCCTAAACCTAAACTCTAGGGTACCCCTATGAATAGGGTACCCTACGACTAGGGTACCCTATGAAAGTGCCTAAAATCCTAAGATACTCTATGAAAATGCCTAAAACACTAAAACCCTATAATAAGAAAGTGCACCCTAAACCTAAACTTCAAGAAAGAGTGACTTACCTTAGTGGTAATTAAAAAAAATGACTTACCTTATTGGTAATTACATCTCTTTTCTAGACCTAGAGGTAATAATCCCTTATTTTTTCCTGAAATTTCCGGAAAATATCCCAGTTTTAGAATCCTTGGACCATTTCTGTTGGAAAAAGGGTAAGATGAAAACATGAGTGTTTTTTTTTTGTTTTCGATAACAGTTTTTGAGAAGTGCTTTCATGATTCTATAACAAACATAGGGCTGTGGTTTTCATACCAATTTCGGCATCTGTCTAGTTACTCTTACATGAAAACAACAATTATTCATGAAGTGCTTTTCTTTTGGTCAAATTTTGGCACTGCGTCTCCGGGGATTGATTCTATTTTAGAACGAAACAATTTCAAATATTAACTACATTTTACAGTTCATGACTAGCCTCTATACGCCATCATAAATATATTATATCACCAATCTTTAGACTTCACCAGGAAGTCTAAATCACAAAACTCACAATTCCAAGATTGAGGATGGGGCATAAGGTTTGGTGATTTAGTGTAATTACCTTCGAGGTGAAGTCTTGGTCATGCCACGTAAAGATTAGTGACGGAGTGTAAAGATTGGTGAATGGTAATACGGTGTGTAGAGGTTGGGGGATGAAGTCTAAAGTTTGGTGATGCAATGTAATCGGTTAGAAGTCTAAAGTTTGGTGATGCAATGTAAAGATGGGTTTGGATATACACAGCCCAATGGACGCTGGGAATTGGAGTAAATTCTTTCAACTGAAAAAGAAAGTCCAAGTGTTAGACTTTTACCTATTTTATAATACTCTCTCCGTCTCAATTTTTTTGTCCATTTAACATGTATGCATGCTATTTTCAATCACTTATATCTTTCAATCTACAATGTTTTTTAGAATTTTGAAAACTTTATTTAATAGAATTCATTGGGAATTATTAAACAAGATACATATTAAATATATATATATATATATATATATATACAAACAACTTCCAATAAGGGTCCCTCATTTTAAAAAACCGTGCGGACCTGCCCCTTTTTGTGTTTCCGGACCAAATTTTGACGATCCGAACCGCTCAATGTTTTTAAAATACATTTTCCAAGGTCCATGCGGAAAATCTTCAAAAAAAAATACCCGGAAGGGCTTGATCCACACAGTTTTTGTTAAAAACGCTATATATAGCGTTTTTAACAAAAACTGTGTGGATCAAGCCCTTCCGCTTATTTTTTTTGGACAAATCTTCGCGGGGGCCCTTAAAAATGCATTTTAAAAACATTGAACGGTTCGGATCGTCAAAATTTGGCTCGGAAACGTGAGGTCCGCATGGTAACTTAGATAAGGGACCCTTATTGGAAGGGCTTCATATATATATATATATATATAGAATAATGATCTATTGAGGACTCCCTTAGGATAAGGGAGTGCGGACCTCACCATTCCGGATCAAATTTTGACGATCCGAACCGCTCAATGTTTTTAAAATGCATTTTTAAGGGTCTACGCGGAAAATCTTCAAAAAAAAATACCCGGAAGGGCTTGATCCACACAGTTTTTGTTAAAAACGCTATATAGCGTTTTTAACAAAAACTGTGTGGATCAAGCCCTTCCGGGTATTTTTTTTTGAAGATTTTCCGCGTAGACCTTGGAAAATGCATTTTAAAAACATTGAGCGGTTCGGATCGTCAAAATTTGATCCGGAAAGTCGAAAAATGGCTTGGTCCGCACGGAATTTTTGTTTGAGGGAGTCCTTAGTAGATCGGCTTCCTATATATATATATATATAACATTAAACATTTGAAAAATAATTTTAGGAGATATCATAAATAACGAATGTGGACAAGAAATTTGCAACAGAGATAGTAGTTCCTTTTGAAAGTCTATTGTACTACTAGCTCTCATATTTCCGCAGAGTTGCCCTAAGCTAAAGCAAGTATTGGGGCCGATTTAACCCCCAAAAATATGAATTTTAAGAGCCCATAGTTGAAAAAAATTCTGATACTAAAGACACTGAAAATTGCATTTTTCTGACACTTTTCATCTTTCCTAACTTTTTGCGTCTTGTGGTTATAATTTTGTACTTTTAATATTCTACTCGTCAAGACTAAAAATTAATCCAATAAATTTGATCCTAATCGTACTAGTAAAAATTATGAAAAAACAACTAAAAAGAAAATCTTAGGCCGAACGGCTCAGATCGAACCCAGAACTAAAAGGTGTGTTCATTTTTTGCTCGGTATATATATATGTATATCTAAGTGTATATGTATATATATATATACATATATCATATAGATCTTTCTAAGGTTCCTGAAAAATTGCTTTATAGTTGTTAATTTCAAGTGAGATTGGTTGATCGGAAGGGCAAACGGGTTCGTCGTACTGATGCCCTCCCCCAGGAGCAGCCCCCTCACATGGAGGAGGCGGAGGCTGAGGCGGAGACTGAGACTGAGGAGGAGTTGGAGGATCAGGAGCAGGAGGTTCCATTTAGGAATGGACCATCTAGCGACATCGATGTAGGCGATGCAGAAAATGTGTCTATCTTGGACTTCATGGTTATGTATGTTTAGACTGTGATGGACTTTGGTTATGTAGTATTTTTTTTGGTGGATGGACCACGATTGTGATGTATTTTGGATGGATATGGTTAGACTTTGGTTATGTATGACTTTTATGTATGTTGATATTATGATGTATTTTGATATTTTGGTAAGTATTTGCACGCATGATCATATACGCCACGACACCACCTACTGACCCTGTTGTGCGACTACCATGTGTGTAAGCATAACCCTTAAAAAATACCACAGCAACTTATCAAGATTAGTTTTGCTGGTGTCAAAACTTGGATATAAACTACCGAAATATTGTCTAAATTTCGGTTTATAACTACAGAAATAATGTATCAATTTTGGAAATCAATTGTCGACATACTTACCCAATTTCGGGAGTTACATACCGAAATATATGACGTTTTTCAGGACTGCATTACCGTGTCGAACAAATGGACAGATTACTAAGTCAGGAAAAAATGGGTTATTTGTTGGGTCGTTTTTTGCTCGAAAATCTTCATTTCCGGGATACCAGCCTCACTCTCCATGCTTTCTTCTAAGGTCACAGTCTTCTCTATTGTGGATTCTTTTGGTGAATTTGGAGTTCTAAGTTGTTCCATTATCTTGCGAAGTTCTTCTTGTAATTGAAGTGAGGGAGAGGATCCCTCCATTGACTTATCAAAATTTTCCATTGATTGAGAGAGATGAGGGATGGAGGGGGAGAATGTAGGAACAAGTATGAAATTTTTTTGACCTAACAATGGGGAAGAAGAAGGATGAACAGTAGGAATAAGAGGGAGAAGAAGAGGTTTGGGGGAGGAGTGGGCGGGTTGGTATGTAGTAATAAGAGGAAAAAGGTTTGTGTAAATGAGAGGAAAAAGGTTTGTGTAAATGGGTTGGTATGTAGTAACTTGAGGGGCAAAATGGACTTTTCACAGGAGGGGTTTTGACATTTATCTTTGCCGGGTGGTATGAAGTAGTAAATGGGACGCAAATAGAATCACCCCTTAATCAATTGATTTGAATCAACGACTTGTCGCTATTCTATCAATCTGATTTTTTGTACGATTTGCACGTTTGGAGCCATAAAATAAAAGACTCAGATTGTTAAAATGGATTCTGGGACTCCACATTATTGGCGCAGTGTGTTTAAAAAGTACATTCTTTACATAACAAAGCTCTATTGTTATACTTTTTTTTTATTTGTCTCATTGGGAAGAATGATAAATCTCAAAAAATTACGACGAAAAATTAACAAGTTACAAAAAATAAAAAATACCTGAATGAAATTTTTGGAAGAGCAAGCTGGTAAATAATCACAAAGTTGATCTTGGACCGTTGGACGTACCGGAGTAGGTGAAGTGGTGACTGAGCCAAATCAAACTTTATAATTTGACCTATTTTATTTTATTTTATTCCCAGAAGAGAGAAAAAAAAAAAAGAGAAAAAAAAAAACAGACTATTTTATTTTTAAACTTAACCAGATTAGTAGAGCTAGTTTGTTGGGGGGTGTGAACAGAATTTGGAGGAGTCAAGCATGCATGTAGGAGTGAATTAAGGCTGTGAGGAATTTTAGAGGGAGTAGGAGAGTAGATTTGGTTATTCTGTTTAAACCAACAATAGTATGTAAGAGAAAACTGGTGTTTTATAATTTGTTGGGAGCCTTTGTGTTTTACGGGAGTTGCGCGCGGCCAAGTGAGAACCGTGAGGAAGAGAGATCGCATGCAAAAGAGGGTTTGGAGCCAGTAAACCGATTCCGGACGATTTTCAATGTATCGGTATGATCAACTTTTCCATCTTCTCTTTTCCGTTTAATCTTGTATCTTCGATATTTGATTAATAATTATTTTTTTGGCCGTTCAAAAAAAAAAATCCCTGTCTTGTTTTTCTTTTCTTATTGGATCTTATGGAAAAGAAGGGAAACTATAACGAGGTCCCACCCCGTTTGGCTTGAAAAGTGTTGTGCCCAAGACCAAGATCAACCACACGTAAAACAATGACAGTAAGACACAATATTTACGTGGTTTTCCAATTGGGCCACGGGAGTATATACACTAATACTATACAAAGATTTTACATAAGATCTAATAAGATTGTTTATAAACTATTAGAATACAAAGATTTTACATGCATGGGAGTACCACATCAACCATTTGAAGCTTATAGTGGTGGCCGGTGGGTTGTATTTGGAGAGATAGAAGGACACAAGGTTTAGATGATTCAACCAAACGAAGTTCGGTCAACACCAGACAGGGAAGAGGTCGTCAACGTTCATTAGAACTCGAAAAGCCGGCGACATTTGCCGGAGGTCGCCGGCAAATGAGGGCATAGTTTTCTAACTTTTTTGATCGGCATAGTTTCCGACTTGTTGAGGTTTGTGAGGGAGAAGGAGTTTTACAAGAGCGTAGGCAAGGCTTGGAAGAGGGGTTACTTGTTGTACGACCCTCCTTGTACTGATAGATCGAGCTTAATGGCTTACACGGCAAAATGCCTTGAATTTGACATTGTTGGAACTTGTGGTTCATATTGCAGAGGTACGAGTAGTTCTAGGAAAGGCTAGATGCCGAGTGGAGCGGAGTGGAACAAGTCATTTGGCGCATCACGGATTCAACTGTTGTGGCTGGGCCGCCAGGCCCAATAGTTTGGGGTGCGGGGGGGCGTACGGTACAGAATTATTAGGATTGAAATAGAGTATGGCTTACAGATACTCTCTATTGTAAAAACCCTAGATGACATTTTATCAAATAATAAACTCGTTCTCGCTCCTGTGGATGTACTCGGTTTTGGGAAATCACAAAAAATTCTATGTTGATTCTTTTACTGCTTACGTATTATTTCATATTATGTGTGTGATTGATTTTCGCTAACAGACATCCATATGATTTGGATCTTACCCGTTTGCCCTCCATTGAGGAATTAACGAATGTGCTGGTCTCCATCAGGAATCGCTCCTTAATTGTGATTAAAGATTTTGATCACTGAGTTGGGATGCTTCCGAATCTCAAGAGAATGAGGTTAGCTATTTGTTTTTCTCGATCGACCCCCTTTAAAGTGCAGCTCTTCCCCTAGTTAATTGGAGTATTAGCAAGTTTCATATTCGTGGTTATGCTGCTTTTACACTAACATCTGAATACTAGTGTTTTTTTTTATTTATTTATTTTATGAATCGTTTTATATTCACGTTAATTTGTTTGAATTAATCATTCTTTTCAGATAAGATATTCCAAAAGAAAATATGACAAAAAGCAAAAAACAAAAAAAAATTCTAAAAAAAAGACTTGAAACAGTTAACTTATGGTCTTTAGCTTCGTCTTATCTATTTTTTTCTTGTTCGATCAATATTTATACTTTTCTCATTCCTCTCGTCGAGACAATTGGTTCATCTCCACAAACGACAAAACTCTAAACAAAAGTTTAGTACGGAGTATTGTCTTATCTGAACTTTTTTTTTTTCTAATTTCAGTCCATATATATATTTATACTTTTCTCGTTCCTTTTATCGAGGCAAATGATTGATTAAGCAGGAAAAAAAATCTATTTAAAAGTCAGTAATGTGCTTTCTTTCCCCTTTCCTCTCTGTTTTTTTTTTGTTTGGATTGCCTTCCACTTTCTCTTTTAATAGTAATTTTTTTGGGTAAATCTCTCTTGCTAGTCTTTCTTTCCTTTCTGTCTTTTTTCCCATGGATTCCAAAATAACAGGGATGGAAAATTAATAAAAGTGAACCTTGATCACTTTGCTCTCAAGGCTTTTCAACTTTTCATTGCCTGCAAGTCTCATTTGTATAAAAAGATAATGATTGCAGAAAACACATATTTGTTCACTATTGCCCACATATGTTAACAAGATATGGGCACATGTCCATTCGGTCGTTACTACATTTTCGACTTTTCTGCTTACAAACCCATTCACTAATTTTTTTTTTTTGAATAAATAGCAAAAGTAAAAATTTACTAAGGGAAGGGAGATTGGGTTCCAACTAAAAGTTGAAAATACAGCTAAAGGGGCAAAACCCTAAACATCCAAGGGCCTAAAATGTCCGGATTAAACTACTAAAGCCCAAGAAAACAGCCAAAAGGGACAAAGCCTTGCACACCCGAGGGCCTAAAATGCTCGGATAAACCAATTAAACTCAAACACCTTAAGCCAAATAGCCCAAAATAAACAATGAAGCCCAGCCCAAGAAAACCCAAAACCTACCCTAATACACTGTACAGTTATATCACCCACCGTCAACCCACCAATTCACTTCAGACAAACCACCACCACACCGCCGGATTGTCACCTCCAAAACTACAAAGCACCACATGCCAACACCCCTGAAAATAAGAAACGATCAGTAAAGGTGAACCCAAGCTGTCACGAGCACTCAACCAAACCATTAGGCGATTACCGGAACCCCAACAGTGTTGACCGGTGGGAGGCTACACAGGCCAAGCATCAAAACCAACAGATCAACCTCGCCATCAAGCATAAGCATGGTTAGCCCAACCGGAGAACAACTCGGCCGAGATGGGAGCGAGGAGCAAAAAGACGGCATGAAAGAGAACCGACACAGTATACAAGGAAAGGGGGTCGAGAAAAAGGAGAGGAGGGAGAAGACAGAAAGAAATGAAGAGTACCATACCATAAACGACCTTGTCAGACCTCCATGCCTCCAAAACGATTGCCGAGAACCGTCGAATCGGTCCCCACCAATCAGAAAACACGAGTGTTGAGATCCATGATGCCGGGATCAACCACCATAACCACCACGTTCGACCATCGAGTAACCATTGCCAATCAATTTTAAAATAGGAATAAAGTGGAGAGAATGAAAAATGGGGAAGAAAATGAAGGATAACTGGGGGAGAGATAGAGAGAGGGGAGGGAGGAGGCCGGCTAGCACGAGGCGCCACCTCTCCCCAATTGAAACCCTAGGGCTAGAGGCTTTTTTAGAGAGAAAGAGAGAGAGGAAAGGATCTTGAGAGAGGGAGTTCATTAAAAATAAGTTCAATGAACGTCATGGTCTCTTTTGAGTCTTAGTTTACAGAGATCTTGAAAGAGGGAAAGACTTTTGAAATTAATTTACTTAAAATAACAAATGTTAATAGTCCCACATAAAGTAAGATATATAGTTCATGCAGCAGAAGCAGCTTTCTCAGGGTGGTGGTGCGAAGCACACGAATGTCCAGAGAGCAATCCTGAGGCCAATGATAAGAAAGACACAGTAGATAGCAGTCCACTTGGTATCATTCAACTAAAAATCTTGTTACCTTTTTATATATCCTACACTTTACACTTCTCACATTCGTAGCAGGCCTTATCCAAGTTTTTGCTCCATAAAAAACTGGGATGAGGCCTTGCTACGAGTGTGACAAGCGTAAAATATAGGCTATATAAAAGGGTTGCAGGGTAATTAGTCGAATGATAAGTAGTATCTCATGATGTGTCCCTCTCCTCATTGACCTTGGCATTGGCTCTTGGGCATTCGTGCAAGGTCCGCTCCTCCACCTTGAGAGAGAAAGTTACTTCTGCTACTTGAACTATCTTACTTTTATGTGGGACTATTAGTATTTGTTATTTTGAGTAATTTAGTCTCAAAAGTTTTTCCCTCATTCAAGTTATTTGTAAACTAAACTAAGACTCAAAGGAGAGGAAGATTTTCATTAAGCAGTGAGCTTCCAATCAGGTATACCTAATAGGCTTCCCATCAGGGACTCCTATTCCCGATCAAATTTTCACGATCCGAACCGTCCAATGTGTTTAAAAGGTGTTTTTAAGGGTCCCCGCGAGAAATCAGTGAAACAAAATACCGGGAAAGGCTTGATCCGATCAGTTTTCGATAAAAATGCATATATATAGTTTTTATCAAAAATTAATCGGATCAAGCCCTTCCCGGTATTTTTTTCCACTGATATCTCACGGAGACTTTTAAAAACACCTTTTAAACACATTGGACGGTTCAGATCATAAAAAATTGATCGGGAAATAGGAGAATTGGAGGACTCCCTGATGGGAAGCCCATCAGGTATACCTGATTGGAAATATTTCGTTTCATTAAGACCCCTTTTTTATTTTTTAGATATATAAAGTTGATTGTTAGTCACAGAGAAGCCGAATCAGAGTATCGATACCAATAGATACTTTTTGCTCTCTCCATTTTTTAAATTTTTTGTCACTAAGGGTGTATACTATGTTTTGGAGTAATGTATTAGGTATTGGATTGATAAGTGTTCAAGGTAAAAGACTAAGAGTTCAAACATAACCCCTGATAAAATTACTTGTATTATAAAAAAAATAAAAGATTTCAAGATGTTCAATAGACCAATTATGGGAAGTTATGAAGCAGCCTATAAGGTTTAATTGAGTTGATAATATTAGATTGATTATGGGTTGATTTTTTGAGCTAGTTCAAACTTTTTAAAATTGGGTGTTCAAATTTTTATGGGTAGTGTGTTCTACTACTCTTGGGTTGGGTGTTCAAAAATGGACTAAACTAAAATAAAAGTGAATATTACGTGTATTCTAACAAAAAAAAAAAAAAATGTTTAGGGTGTTCATGTGACCACCCTGCCACAAGGGTAGAGCCACCTATGGATTTGGGGACCGTTTTAGGTGGAAGGGGGCGGTTTTGTGTTTTAACGGTCTACATAGGAAAGACGGAAGAAAGGAAAGGTAAATAAAAAAATTTCCTCACAAGTCGTTTGGTTCCAAGCATAAAGAGAGAAAAAAAAAACTTACAAAGAATTCTGTAAAAGAAAACTCTGGAAAGGGAAAAGGGAGAAGATAATGGAGAGGAAATTAGAAAGAAAAAGGTACTTAAGAATGGGTAGTGAATTAGTGATAATGCCAAAACCATTTTTGTTAGTGCCAATATTGTTTTGTATCAAAGACTTGCACCTGCACACGGTACAAGTCTTTTATGCACTATAGTTTTGGCATTAACAAAAATAGTTTTGTGATTATCATAAGAGTTTATTTTCTTTCCGTTTTCTTCTCCAAACAAGAGAAATTTATTTTCCCATGAGTTTTCTTTCATTTTCTTTTACAACCAAACAAGGGAAAGCAATCAACTTTCCTCTTCTTTATTTTCTTTTCTTTTCTTTTCCTTTCCATAGTTTCCAAACATGGGGCGTTTAATTTAGGAGCCTTTTGGGGCTGTCTTGTGGAGTTTTGGGGTCGTTTGGGTGGCTGCTTAGGGGTTTGATTTAGGAGCTTTAAGTAGCAGTTTTGTGGCGTTTTAGGCGCTTGTTTGACTGTTTTAGGGTCTTGGTGGGGTTGTTACGCACAGGGGCGGCTCCACATTGGGGCAAGCGGGGTCAAGCGACCCCGCTGGACCGAAATTTTCTACTACCGTGTATATATAATTTTGGGTATTTTGGTAATTTTGCCCCATACCCTATAGATTATTTCTAATCTTGCCCCAAGTAGCAAAAAAATAAATATAATTATGCCCAAATATATTTTTCCGGATCACCTCCAATCTTTTTCTATTGAAAAGGCTTGAAAGAAGAAGAAGTGTTGTGTGTCTCTTTGTTTTTAATCCCACATCGGTGAAGTAACTCTTTAGAAGCCCACTTCCCTTCTATAAAACAATCAGAAGTCTCTCATCAAAGGTCAAAGAGGCATAGTAAAGGCTGCATTTTGCAAGTCCTTTTGACAGCTGTATGCAATTTGCCACTTTTTGGCATTCAAGGGACAGATTTGCAGCCTTTTGTTGTGTCCGAGAAGTTCAATATTTTCCGGTTTGGTTTGATTAACCCGCTCCAGAATTGGCCGAGTTGGCGGTTCGATCGGTTTTTTAAGCGGTTTTCAATTTAGAGACCGGTTCTTGCAAGTAAACGGTTTTTGAGTTTGTCCGGACCGGATCAAGGTCCAGTTGACGGTCCAACCAGTTCTTGCAAGTTCAATATTAGAGCCGCTTCTTTTTTTAATTGATGTTGAAAAGTGAAAACCCTTGGTAGTTGGTTCTAATTTGAAAGCAAAACTTAGACCAATTTGGGGCAAAATTGATTGTTTGTATGGATTAAATTTTCCTACAGCTATGATATGAAAAACCGTCGGGGCGAGTTGTAAATGATATGATATGTTGTGGTTGACATACCACTTTTGCTTATATATATTAAATATCTTTTGGTTAAGTATTACATTAGTTCTACTATTCTGCTATAAAGGGCTGGTTTGGATTAAAAGTGGTTTATGGTTTTTTGGTTTTTTCGTTTCGTCTTTATTCAAATTTTTTTTGCATTTGTTAGTTTCGCGTCAAGATTTTGTGGTTTCTGGATTCCTCTCGGCGAGAAGAATCTAACGAGTATAAAATTATGGTCAAAACTCAATTTTTTTTGAATAAAGCCAAAATAGGTGGATTATTGGCTCAAAAAAAATTTGAATAAAGACGAAACGAAAAAACCAAAAAACCATAAACCACTTTTAATCCAAACCAGCCCAAACTTGACCCCGCTGATGGAGAATCCTGCGTCCGCCCCTGGTTACGCATCGTTTGAGGTGGCCTTCACATGAGGTTTTTGGCTGTGGCAGCAGCAAAGGGCAGCAATTAGGGACGGCATAGGGTAGAGCATCGAGCTCTTTGGGTGCTATTGTTGTGGTATTCGTTGTTTTATCCATTGCGCAATGTGTTTTTGGCGATTTGGTTGGCATCGGTCTCGACGTTTGTGGGCTTGCAGCAGTGGCATAGCTTGATCCTCTTCCAAATCAAAGACGGTGGTGGGCTGAGGTTGTGGCATGGCGTGGTTCTCTACTTAACTGATGAGGACGGTGAGGCTAAGGCTGACGGGTGTTCCAAGGGTGCACATGTTCTTGGTGTTTTAGGCTTTTCAGGGGTATTCACTCGGTTTTTAGGGTGTATTTTCATAGTTGGCATCTTGATAACTATTCTTTGGCTTTTTATGTTTGTTTTGTTAGTTTTTATGTTTTTACAAAATCGAGATGCTCAGGAATAGGTTCAGATTTCGTGAGTAGCCGCACTAGGATTGTTTCACTCTTCAAAGCCTTTTCCAATACATTTCTTTCCCTATTGTACTGATTTTATATCGTATTTTCATGATACATAAAATTTCTTTTGCCCATTAAATAAAAGGGAGGAATGTAAAGCTTAAATTTGAATTGGTCTATGGCATCATCTATTTATTATGTTCGTCTCGTGGAGTGCTTTAGGAAATGGTATTATTTGTAATTTTATGAGTTCGGAGCCGAAAAAATCCCTGTTAAATGATGACAGTTGGCGTCAACAAGCCCTCTGATGGGTCCGGGTCAGCATGTACTCTTTTGCTATCTAATCCACATCACGTATCTTAGAGTATTTTCTTTAGATTTTGGGAAAAATTTTCAAGAAGAATCAGTGAAAATTTAAACAAATGTATCAAAAGCTTAAATAAAAGAGTCAAACAATCCCTTCTTGTCTTAGGTTCACCTCTCTTTGTCAATAATTCTTGGGACCACCTCACCCTACAGTAAGTGTATGAACGTAACTTTTGTGGGAGTTGTAGCTAAGGATTAATCAGAGGTGCACGCCTTGTCCTTTTAGTGCGCTTATGCACTAGCGCACCTCAGTATTCCCCACCGAAATTTTATCATTGTGATAGAGTTTTAGAGTTCGTTGTTCACTATTGTTTTGCTAAAAATGAAGTTAATTGAACATTGGTGACAAATTGATCAAGACAAATTTGTCTTACAATTCTGAAATTAAGCTCCATGCATCTATTTTTGTACAAGGAATGTTGTATGATCAAGAGATTAATGATATCCGATAGATTTTTTTCTTTTCTTTTCTTTTCTAGGTGATCTACTTAGTGAATCCTACAAAATTTAATGGTTTCAATGCAATTAATGCTGCAGACTGTTTGATACGACAATTTTTCGTGTCACAAATATAGACACCACAACAATGCTCTTCAACATATACTCGAAAAGAAGACCTTCAATGATAATCAAGGCCTATAATGGGAATGAAATGTCAATCGAATTGGTACAAATGCACACTACGAGGTTTGATGCCATAGTTTTGGGAATTCAAATCTTCTGACTGTGGCAAACTATAAGGGATCAGGGAGACCGTTGCCATAGTTTTCTACATCAGAAGAAAATGGTTATCCAAATCCAACACACCAACTTTCGGCGTCTAGATTTATGTTGGTCATTTCGACAGATACAATGTTGCTCCTTATGTAGGAAATGTTTTGATATCGATCGTAAATGGCTCGACGATAGGCCTTGACATTAATTTAATACTCTGAAATACGAAAATTTGGCCGAACAATGAGGTTACATGTTGCGGTAAATAGCAACGAAATGACAGTCAAGACAAGCAGGATGACTATGAGGAGTAGTTCTTTTTTGGGTGTAAGGATTCTGTCTCCCACTACTGCGTAACTTACGCAAAATAGCCGCATTCAATATGAAAATAAATAAATAAACAAACAACAACAACAACAACAACATCGCCATATGCATTCTGTAAGTAAATTCAGCACACATGCTTGCACCAACTCGATCAAACCAAACATCCATAATTTGCCTAAAATTAATTTTGCCCAACACATTTGCAAAGCAAGGCATTTACCTCCTTTTCCTGGGGAAAAATAAAAAAAAGAGTAGGAAATAGATTGGGACTGCATTTTCAAGTTGCTGAAGCTAGCTAGAACACTAAAAAGAATCTCTGAAGTAGAAGAAAATAAGGGTGTTTTTTCAGCTAGCCAAGCTAATTTCATGGAATTTCCGGGATCTAATCCACGCTATTAAAACAAGTTAAAAGCTAGTAATAAGTTCACACAAACCTGAGGTTCTAATGCAATAGGGGACAAAATTGGAAAATTTTGATGTATTCAGTACTGCACAAAGATTGTGTTACGATCCAGATGATGAGTTGAGCTCGTTGTGGGCCTCACCGTGTATTTTTTGTTATAATCGTTCATGTTGTAGGACTTGTAGAGTAGCATATCTACGCAAAAACCAGATTGATTGAACATCGATAAACTATCCATGACCTTCCATTTTATAAATCAAAATTCAATTTTTGATCTGTATCTATCGATATCCGCTCAATCTGATTTTTTTCCATGGATGTACTACTACGCAGACAATCCGGTCGGGCCCATAGGTGATGGTGTGGTGTTTCCACCACTGGTAGATAGAATTTAATCCCTGTTGAGTTGCTTTGGCAGAAGCAACGTGAACATCACGCAGTAATCGTATCATCACAATATGAAAAAAAATCAGGAATTTAAAGTCGAAGAACAGGTTATCATGAGGAACTTCATGATGCTCAAAGTTACAATTGCTAACTCTTTCCAATGTGTCATTCTTAATATCTTTTGTAGTAATTTTTTGGCTTTCACAACATTTTTCTTTATCAGTTTCGTGACATTGTTTGTCTGAACATTTTTGGTTGAAAACAATCCCTTTTTTTTTTCTTCCAACGTGAGAAACGGCAGGGGTTTTAAAAACACACGTCATCTTCATATTCCAATAAACCACGGTTTCTGTTCAAACTCTGATCTTATATGATAAAGTTTTAATGGAATACCGTGTCGAAATCATGATCTTGTACAATAATTAACCACGGTTTTAATGGAATACCGTGTCGACATCGTGATCTTGTACAATATTTAACCACGGTTTTGCATCCAAACCGTCACCTTATAATACTTTTTGTCACGTTTTTTCATCCAACCGTGCCTTAACGAGTTCTCATATCGATTTTGGACATACCTTTAATCATGAGCAAAAACCGTGATTGAATCTTGGAGATTTTAATGACGGCCCGATCAACCACGGTTTTAAAACCTTGATTAATGTACAAAGATCATGGATAAAACCCGTGATCTTTTAAGTTTATTGTAGTAACGAGAGGCAAGGTAAAGGCAATTTTTAGCTATTTTCATGACGAAAAACTCGCTTGTTTGAGCCTGTTTATAAAACTGTACATATGAGGTTTTTATGAAAAAATAATCTGATGAAGCTCTTCCCGGTCAATTTTTTTTTTTTCTTTATGATTTCCAGTGTTGACCCTTAAAAACATATTTTAAATACATTAAACGATTTGTATGATGAAAATTTAATCAAGAAAGTGAAAGTGTGGACAGAAGGGAAAATCCGGGATCTTGGATGGATCCCCGTGTATATATATAGGCTGCTGATAATGCCAAAACCCCTTTTGTTCCTGTCAAAACTCGTTTTGTTCATGCCAAAACTCTTTCATTCCTTGACCGAATTGCCCCTCATCTCTCTCTTCCCCAAACCCACCTCCCCATCTCTCCTTCCTTCCCCTGTACCTTTTTTCCAGTACTTCTCGTAATAGCTTTCTTCTACCTAGCTCTTCCGTTCTCTCTACTGGAAATCTCCTCCACTGTCCAAGACATTTGCGACAACAAACAAACCTTCACCAGTGCTTTCAATTCGATTTGAATATACTGATGTTTGTATATATGTATGCATGTGCTTTCAATTCGATTTGAATCTGCGTCTTCATGATTGTATGTATACAAATATACAAATATGCATATCCAAGTTTTTTCCCCTTCCATCTTAGCGGCCTGAAAAAAAAAAAAGAGTAACCCAGCCTCAGAAGTTCACACGAAATGGTGTTTACTTTTTGACAGTAATAGATGTATATAAGCTTACAGTTTGAGAAGAATCTGAGTTTCTACACTTTGATTCATACATATTTCGCAGATCGTACATGAAGCTCAGAGATCGGTTGGATGGTAGCTCGAAATGTCTTTGTCAGGTTTTTGTGAAGAATGCAAGCTATTTATTGTTGTAAAGTAAAACAAATGAAAGTGGACTTCATAATATTTCAGTAATTATTATTTCACGTTCCTTTCATTAACTGATAATTGTAAGAATTTTGATGGGTATAGCCTCTTTGTTATTGAATTAGAAGATCTGGTTTGATTTACTTTCAATAATCGAGAACATGTATCGTATTAAAGTTGGAATTTTATGTATTGAGGTCAGATTGCAATTTGGATTTTGGTGTCTTGAAATCGGTTGTGCAAATAGCTTAAGATAATGTGTAGGTGTTGCACGAAAAAAAAAGGTACAGGGGAAGGAAGGAGAGATGGGGTGGATGGAGGTGGGTTTGGGGGAAGAGAGAGATGAGGGGTAATTCGGTCAAGGAATTAAAGAGTTTTGGCATAAACAAAATCAGTTTTTGCAAGAACAAAAAGGGTTTTGGCATTATCAGTAGCCTATATATATACTATCTCAATGTGGATGTAATAATTTTAACAAATATTTTATGCAGTGGCAGACCCAGAAATTTGATGTAGTGGGGGGCACTCAATTGACCCTGTCGAGAAAACTTGTTTCGAAATTAAATAAAATGCTACCATCAACGAAGGATAAGGTGTAGAAAATGTACTGATATCCGAGAAAAATGTATTGATATCCGTGACAATATATTGATATCCAAACTTATTTGTTATATTATCTTATGCCTAATAGGACGATATTAGCAAGACCATTTATGATAAACAACAATGAGTAAAAAATTTATACCCAACCAATTTATAAATTAATAATTATAAATCAAATAACGTTATATAAGAAAATTGATGGATGCAAATGAGATAAATCTGATTAGTTTCACTGTATGAACGAATGTTCTATTTCAATTTTGGGTGTTATTTATACAATTACTCAAGCGACGGGGCTATGTATTAGGCTTGACCAAGTCCAAACCAAAGCAGGGTGCAAGCCCAAAACAAAAACCTCTGATAGTCCATGGGCCTGTTATGTTATCGGAACAAGAATATCAAGGCCCTGTTTTTTTCTCCCATACCCTTTGCTAGGGTACAACAACTAGGGCTTCTTTTATACTCTCTTCTTCTTCCTGTCTCAGCTTTCTATCGGCTCCTCCCGCTGCCGTCCTGCAAACCCTAGAGGTCTCTCTCTCTCTCTCTCTCTCTCTCTCTCTCTCTCTCTCGATGAACTAAAGATCTGATTTCGTCTCTCCGGGCTTGATTCTGTCTATGATGTTTCCATGTTTTATCTGATGTTATTCTTAAGAAATGGAAGTTATGGCGATCGAGATTCCATGGATTGAGAACGATTTTCGTTAAAATTTTGAGCTTAACATTGTGTGTTTGGTTGAGTGCAGGAATTGCTGAGTAGAGAGAGAGGAGAAAATGGTGGATAAGACGAAAGGAAGGAAGGAAGAGGTGGTGACTAGGGAGTACACCATCAACCTCCACAAGCGCTTGCACGGATGGTAACAACTTCTCTCTCTTCTATGTATTGTTGCAATCATGTATATCATCTGCACACATATATGCACAGTGATGTTGACTTGAAATATCTACATCACAATCAGGTGAAAGTTCTAGTTGTATATATGTAAAATGTTAATTTGTTGTGGCTGCTTGTATTGTCTAGATCCATAGAAAATAGCTGTCGTGGGCTTATTTATCACAGCATCTTCCTTTCGAGATAATAAGTAAACAGCAAACGAATTAAGCTCTTAACTGAAGGCATGGCCATGCCTCTAAATTTTCGGTTTATACATGATCACAGTTTAGGTAATTGGTTAACGGCCAAACTAGCTCCAACCCATATTTTTCAAGTATAATTGCTACAAGGATTTCAAAGAGGTCTTCTGATGTTCTAGCTCATCCATGTCATATGACTTGGTGGTTTTTGAATTATGAATCTTGACAACTCAAGTTAAAGATTATGTTCTTATATTGGTGAGAATCTTGTTTCAGACATGGGTTTTGACGAGATCACTCTTTTTCTTTGATTGCCTAATTCTTTCAGACATGCTTCCATCTCTGATGGGTCAATGGCTTGACGATATTTCTTTTCCACCCCCATGTCCTAAGGATTGGTTATGGGTCTAGTTTCCCATTGACATCATTCCGTTCTTAGGCTCAGGCCTAGGTTGTGTGGTATTCAACGGTTATGTGGTTGATTCAGTTGGAACTCGTATTTGATGGCTTTTCTCCTATGGGCAAGAAATTATTGAAGTAATGTAAGTAGAAAACAAACTTTCTAATGTTCATAGGAACAAATCGTCAATTATTAGCCTCAAAGGATCCATCTTCGCTAAATCATGTGTTGGTGATGAGTGGGAGTGCATCTGAACTCGTTGGACTAGTAAGGAGCATACTAGAAGTTGAGGCTTAAGCATCATTTGACACGTCGTAGTGACCCATGCAACAAATCCTTGTGTACCCCTGATTTCCTTCTTTATTTGATTCTAGTGCAAGAACTTTATGTACTAGCACATTCCTGATTAGTGAGTTGGAAGCTATTGCTAATTGGAACCACGGACTATAAAGCAAGAGTAAGCTGCAACATGGTGCACACTGACTAGGGTCACACTTACCCACGTAACCAGAGTGTTTTTATTAAAGTTTTTTGATAACTGGATGTCTGGGCCAGCTTGCGTGCACCTCAACTAATTTGGGGCCCTGGAGGTAACGACCGAGCATAATCCCAGTGACCCCAAGAGATTGCTGGCAATGTGATTCGAACTTGAGACCTTATGAAAGAAAGCTAACCACTGTTTTCTCTTATTGGTGAAATGGTAGCACTCCTAGGCACTGTCTCTTTGTTTTTCTTCTTACCTGGCTATATAAAAACCCTATTGGCATGTATCTCGCTGATGTGCATAATGATTCATGTCATATTTGGAAGATAGGCAGTTCAAAAAAAAAAAAAATGGAAGATAGCATTATATCATGAATCACCTGTGTTGCCTTTATCTCCTGGTCCTGGCTATCCCTTCTGTGTGTGTTCCTCTCACCTTTGTTTCAGATTGTTTATCTACATAAGGACATTGATAACTATACACAATCACCACGATGTTCTAAATTAACTTTGCTTGATTTCTGGAGGTAGATTTTGATGTTGCTTTTTTCCCGCTGTTCATTGTAAATTACAGCACATTCAAGAAGAAGGCTCCTAAAGCCATCAAGGAGATTAGAAAGTTCGCACAAACAGCTATGGGGACTAAGGATGTGAGAGTGGATGTCAAGCTAAACAAGTACGTCTGGAGCAGGGGGATCCGAAGTGTCCCAAGGCGGGTCAGAGTACGCATTGCTCGCAAGAGGAACGATGATGAAGATGCAAAGGAAGAGCTCTACTCTCTCGTTACCGTTGCTGAAATCCCAGCAGAAGGGTTGAAGGGACTAGGTACCAAGGTCATCGAGGATGACGATTGATTTTCCTATTTCTTCCTGCCATATGTTGTCGGAATGCTACATGAGAGTTTTGGGTGGTTTTTTATGTTACAAGACTGGTTCAATTTTGCTTTTTCTCCTAGAGAATAGACTTCAGTATCTGTGTTTTGGTTGTGGTAATCCAGTTATGCTACTGCTGCTGCTGCTCTTATGGCTTCTCTTCTTCCCCCCCTTCAAATGGTTGAGCATTATTTTGAATGCATCTCTTCTTGCTGTCTAGCTGCTAAACAGTTGTTTTTTGAAATAAAAAATTGCAGAAAGTAATTATGCTAATCAAAGTAATCATTTTTTATTTTTTATTTTTATTTTGTACTTTTTTTTTTGTAGGGGGTGGGGGCAAAAGTAGAACTTAATCTATTCTAATCTTTTAGTACGAAGAACATTTTTCGTTTTTTGGAGGAAGAAGTATTTCATTGATAATCATTGTTGGTTATACAGAGAAGATTTTTTTATTTTTTTTTTTCCCATTGATTATCATCGTTGTGTCGATCTTTTTAATACCTAAACTGCCTATGAAAATTAGTACTCCGAATTACATCGGATATACTCCGGTACAAACACAGTAATGAACTCCATCAGAATCCACCTTCCGCTAAATAACTGCTCAATTCAATTTTATATCTGCGCACTCCATTTCACGATTCATCTAAATTTCTCTTCCTTTTCCTGATTCACGTCTACCCTGGCGAATTCCCTTCGCTGCATTTGTCGCGGTTCTCTCTCTCTCTCTCTCTCTCTCTCTCTCTCTCTCTCTCTCTCGTACAATTCATGATTCACCCATGGTTTCTCTCTCGTACAATTCATGATTCACCCATGGTTTCATTTTAGTGATTCAGTCGTGGTCTCACGTAGAAAGTTTTGTGGGTTTCGCTTCTGATGTTAATGCCCAGAATAAGTTTACTTTTGTTCTACTCATTGTCCACTATCCATTGAAGAAGTACTGCTTCATGTACATTTCAAACACTAGAGTACCATCTATCATACCTCAAATCGTAGATATATCGATATTTCGGATTAGTGATTTTCACATCCCTTGAAATTGTAATATCGACTCGGTGCTGGTCCCGATGATTGGGTTACCCAACCTCTAGCTTGGTTGCCCTATCAATATAAAGTCATAAAAAATGAAAAGATATAGTACAACTAAAAAATTCAAGAGTTATTTTAGAGGTCTGAAGCAAACTCCTAATGTTAGGCTCCCTACATCTTCAAGAGTCTTGTCAGAAAAATAACAAAATTACAAAAATTCAAAATAAAAGGTTACAATTATAAAAAGGATAAACGCAAAAACTAATAGTTTTTTTTTATAAAGAAAATAAGAAAGTACCATCTGATTTTAACTATGATTAGTGTGAAAAACTAATAAATCATGTTAGCTCAATCGCTTGATTTGTTTTCAATTTTTTACCATTGAGATAAAAAATTTTAATCAAATGTAAAATGAATGTATCACTTGTACATTATTATTATGTTTCTTAATTGCAAAATTTCTAACAAAGTACTAATTGAGTAAGATGATTTTCATAATATTGTGAATTGGGAAGAAAAAAACAAAAAGTCTATAACTACACTCAAAACAGCACATACATTGATACACACACACATAAATCTGTTAGGCTCAAATAAAACAAATAAAACACTACCAATTTATATGGTACCATATATTTACGAGAGTGTTTTTATATTTGAGTGTTTATTTTGAGTGTTATTTTAACTTAAATTTTTTTATTTTTTTATTTTTGATTGCCCCAGCTCGGGGGCTTGTTGGGCTTACACATGGGCCGGCAATTTTGTCGTTCCACTTCATCAATCAGAAGGGAAACCCCATGTCCTGTGACCAAGCTTCGAGTTTCTTATGCTTGAAATTAAGTGCATTTACATTTTGAAACACAAAAAGTTGAGTAGAAATAGTAAAAGGGAATGTGAAAAAGAAAATGATTTTCACACACCCAATTTGTCACCAAACACTCCCTTTGTTTTATATTTTTATTTACTTGAAAGTACCAAATTGTCCTTCATATGCAAAAAGTGACTCATGAGGTAAGTGTAAGTTGGTAATTTCAAGGTAAATAAAGACAAAAAGGGGAGTGTTAGGAGATAAAAGGGGGTGTGAAAATCATTTCCCTTTTATTTTTCCTATTTTGATTAACATAAAAGACCTATAGAATTCATTCTACATATTTCTCTTAAATACTACTCCTGTTGGAAAAGGCATTCTGTACACATCTTCCAAACACTCTAAAAATTCAAAAAATGTTCTAACCATAACACAAAAGTCAAAATATATAATAATGCACTATCGAGATGTGTGCCATTTAGCTCTTGTGGCCTTAAAGCCACGTTGACTTCTTACCCCTCCCTTTCTCTCTCCAATTTCTTTGAATTTCACATAAACTCTCTCTTGGTGCAAAATCTGAAAATATAATGAGAGGCTAAACATATAGAGAGGAAAAAAAAAAAAAACATCAAATCACGGTAGGTACCACGCTACTATTTGTTAAGATGATGTTTCCATCAATTTAGTACTCAATTCAATGTCCGTCAGGATGAATTTAACCTTACAATGCAGTGAAGAGTTACCTAATCCCGATAACTATTTCATGAAGATTGGCTGGTGGAGCTATTTCATGAAGATAGGCCAGCGGTGTTGGGTGGAGAGGAGAGCCTGAGAGCAATCTTACCAGTTCACGCAACGACTTAGAAGGAGGTAGAGCTTGCGTGATGACGGTATAGGGTGCTAGTGGCAGTGTTGGATCTGAGGTTAGAGTGGGAGAGATGGGAGAAAGGGCAAGAGAGTTAAAGAGATGTGGGAAGGAACTACTGGGACGATAAGAGGGAGAGATAGAAGAGAGAAGGAATACAAATAACCCTTGGTTAAAAAAACTCAGGCCGTTGATTACGTTGAACAAATTAAGACCACTAGATTTATGTATGGATTCAAAAACTGATTTATATAATAACTCGGGGCATTGGTTTAAATAGAATATATCTTTACTCTAGCGAATTATCTTCTCTGTAACAAAAATCTTTAGCTAGCTGCTTAGCACTGCAAACTTATTACAACAATTTGGGAGCTCTTTCAATTTTCCAATTATGCATTTCAACATGATTATGCCAACATACTCGGTGCATATACTTCTTCCATTTACCCGCTTTTGGGCACTGTTATTGTACTCCTTAATTGATAATTTACACTTTTCATACACATTAAACTAAAAAAGAAGGGGAAAATGCATACTTTAATAGCGAAAATACCCTATTTCAGTTCATAACATGAAAAAACTCCATAGCGAATGTTGATCACTCCATTCAAACAGTACAGTACGATTACCACTCCAATTCTAAGCAATTTCAACCGGGACAAAACTAGTAAAAAAGATAATAAGAAAGAGGTATGTTAGGCAGGGGTGAGCACAGACCCGGTCAACCTGATCAACCCGCCTGACCTGATACATATTTCGGTCGGATTACAGGTCTGCAGTTGTGAAATTCTCGGGTTTCGGGTCGGATAGGGTAGCGGGTTGAGATAATTTAAACCCGAAAGACCCGACCCGACCGATGTATATAACTATAGGCCATAGGATACATAGTGTAGTCAGTGTTCTGCGTATAGGGACTGGTGAAACCTATTCTGTCTCCTCTTTTATGTTTAATTTTATTGGTTGTGTTTGGTTAGATAGTTTAGTTTAGTTTTGATGATGTCAGTAGGTGTAATGAGTGAAGAGAGATAGAAAGAGAAATAAGAAAAAATAATGATGTCATCAAAACTAAAACTAAAACTAAACAGGAAACGAACAAGACCCTGTCTGTTCCAATCTCCAAGACAACTTTTACAGCTAATCGGTTGCCCATAATAAATGCCAACAACTCTATTGTCATTGAATAATTATCCAGTGTTACCACTACTTTAACCACCCCATATGCACCATAGAAGTAGACAAATTTGCTACAACACGTGGACAGGTGAAGGGTGCAAAGTAGATTTTGCAGATGTGACAAATGTACCTAATAATTTCCTTGAAATGTCTACCCAAGAAAGCAAAACTCTGTCCCACCAAACCCACTATTCTCTCTCTCTCTCTCATCCATTTTTCTCTATTCACCATCTTTCTCTCACTGAACTCACTATTCTCTCTCTCATCCATTTTCTCCATTCATCGTCTGTGTCAGTCTGTGCGTGAAACTCCATGGCAAAAGCTCAAGGTTCAAACACAGATCTAATCTTCCCTCTCCAATGAGCTCTTCTTTGTTTTATACTAGAAAAGGCGATATTCAACAAGTGACATTCATTTTGGAGAGAGCTCTTCATTTCCAGGGATCCCATATTTTTTTCTACGAAATAGCTGTTATAAATCTCTCCCTTTCTTTCTCCTTTCTCAGATCTGAGAACTGATACCCACTTTTTCTTTTTCTTCTTCTTTTTCTTCGGACCCAGCTAACCCAACTGAACTGATCCGGTCAATCCGAAGCAGCATATCGGGCGGTTTCAAATGGTTGTTCGGTCGGTTTCGGATCCAGTTTTTACCAACCCGAATAGTTCGGTTCGAGTGGCAGGTGGGCACGAAACCCGACCCGTGCTCACCCCATTGTTACCCATGATACAAATCGTATAAACAAATCAAAATCTTGCAAAACTTGATTGTTTAAATAAAGAAGGTAAGGCAAGATCTACTACACTGTTCTAACAACTACACTGGCAATAGATTCAGTAGACTTGTAAGCAACCACCTGAAATAAATCATAACAAAATGTTCATTTCTCCATAATCTCACAAAACGAGCAACTTAAGTGTCATTGGTGCACCATGGGGGAATGCCGTATAATTGAGAAAATAAGTGGACAAATCCACCAATTTATACTCCAAACACCAGAGCACATACATTACCACCACACGTAACATGACTTCAGCTGACTAAAAATAAGATGCTCTAACTTTGCACTTTGCGTAGTTTTGATGCGATAACTGGCCAATAGGAGGATCTAGTTTTGATCTGAACTTTCCCCAAAAAAAAAAAATGACCAGCAAATTAGACTAAGTATCTGCATATAAGCTTCAGTAAAGAAACAAGTATTACCTTTTTCTTATGCACAGGACCCTAAAACAATTAGCAAAATGACTCCCTTGTCTAATAAGACAACACCTACAATGGAATTAAACATAGTGTTTGCAATCTTAGAACATATACACCTACGCAAAAAAATTGAATATAGCACTCTATGAGGGTGAACAAAGCAATTGATAAGATGGTATGTAACACACCATTCCCAGCAACGTGGAGAAATAACATCAATCTAATGGAACAGCCACCATGCCCACCAGAGTAAACATAAACCTTTTAAGAACAAATAAAAGGATCCAGTGCTGAAGGTGAATTTCTATTAAATCACCACTAAACTCATAATAATCTGTTTCTGTAGATTACGCTTGGGGTGCATTGTCTTTTCTCTTTTTTTTTTTAAATTTGGGACACAACACTCAAATAGAAGAAATCCCAGTTATAACTACACAAATTAATTACTAAAAAACAACCCAAAAAGCAGAGTACGTTTTCTATTTGAAGGAAATGATAATTTAATGGTTCTGAAGGTGAATTTCTATTAAATCACCACTAAACTCATGATAATCTGTTCCTGGAGATTACGCTTTCAAATTTAGGGCACAAAACTCAAATAGAAGAAATTACAAATAAATAAATAATCCAAAAAACGGAGTACAATGGTATTTATCCAGCAACAAAACCCTAATTTATTTTTGATGAGGAAATTAACCTTTTAGATGGTAAGTGGCAATGGCAGTAAAAAGCAATTTGTTGTCGCCGAAGGTTGGCGCTATGATGATAGCGACGGCGGTCGGTGAAGCAGTGGAGTTGATATCTGAGAGCACAGGTGGTTGCCGGCTGAGAGAGAGAGAGAGAGAGAGAGAAGGTAAGGGTTAGAGTGGATAGGTGAAATGACAAATAAGTGGGAAAAGGGCAAACCTATTACACTCTCATGACTGGTTCTTGCCAATCACTTCATAGATAAGGAGGAGGAGAATAATTCTACATCGATGACACCAGGCAATTGATTGACGAAAATACAGTTTTTTTTTTAAACCAAGACTGGTCATTCCTCTTACAATATATCACATAAAAAACCGTAAAAAACCAATTTATTCTAAAAACACCCTCAGCGGAACATCCACTCAATAGTATAATATGAGTGCCATGATTTGGTTTGTGAGTGCAACACAAATTGTATTTATCCTATTCTTTTTAGTTAGCCGTTTCAAATTACTTATCTTTCTCATTCACTCGACTCTTTTACAAAATAATCGGATGTGAGCATAAGTACTTTACTCATTATCACAAACAAGTCTTAGGACATGCGATAGACGTACAAATGAATATCTTTGAGCAAGGAATCCCCATTTGAATGATGATAAAATCAAAAAATCATCCATTGATTTTATCAAATGAGAAAAAATATGAGATTTTATCAATCCTCCTCCTTATTTAATAAAATCACCCTTAGATTTGATAAAATCAAACAAGGAACTCAGCCTGAATACTGTACTGGCTAGGGTACCGATTTTTCTTATTAGTATGCTACGGTACCGGTACTGGCTGATACCGGATACCGTTCCAGGTTTAGCGGTACTATATATGTATAGAAATTTTATATTACACATAATTATAGCTCGGAATTTTTTTGAGTACCATTCATTTCAATGATTCCATCAATACAGAACTTACACTATACCAGAAACAAAATACTATCAAATAATCAAAGATTAGTCTTTTACATATGTTTAAAATTACTTCACAACAATTACCCACAATTAATAAAAGACAGCAGTACAGTCTAAACACGTAAATACCTTTTCTTTTCTTTTCTTTTTTTATAATACCACGTAAATACCTAGACCCTGAATTTTCCTTTGTGTTATAAAGTATAAACAAATGAATAAACCACTGTCCACTTCTTTTAAAGAAAACGTCTATCACTCTCTCTGTGGGACTCTCTCATCTCTTCTTCTCCTTATTTTTTTTTTTCCAGATCGTCTTTCCCATTTGGAGTTGAAAACCAGATCTTCTTCTCCTCATCTCTACCATTACAACATCCACCACTCCTCTTCTCTACCTCCATTTCAACGTCACTGTTCATGAAATTGTTCAAGCAAAAGTTTTCTAACAAGTTAAAAGATCGCTAGAGGCCATACGAGGTCGACAGAGACAAGTTGAGTTCCTTAGAGAAACAGATCGGTAGGTTTTGGGGCTATACCAGTGCGAACAAGTACCATTTGAGGCTTCGTTTTCGAAGCATTTGCAAGTATCCATGGCGCTGAATTGTACCGGATAGTATTCTCGTTTTTTCCGATATGGCTGGTATTTGCTAGTACAGTCGGTATTGAGCACGGTACGGTATTAAAGGTTTTTTGTACCATTTTTATGGCAAACCGATACGTACCGGCCAGTATGGCATGGTATTCACAACCTTGATGAAAATGGACCCAAGGTGCAATGTTGTGATCTATTTCTAGAAAGTTTGGTTTGACCACATAATGGCTACCCATCTGGACCAACGTGGGTGCAATGGTTTTTGTTTGGGTGTGCAACACACTTGCATACAAGGTGCAATGGCAATGGACACGGCGTGCAATACAGAGAATCTATTTCTAGAAAGTTTTGATTTGACCTCACCAACATTAGTGTAATGCTTTTGTTTGAGAGTGCAACACAGTTACATGCAAGGGGTAATTGAAATGGACCTAGGGTGCAATGCTCAGAATCTAAATGGAGTTTTATTGCTCTCTTTATGAAACTTATTACACTTTGAAACAAAAGTATTGCACCCGTGTGAATCCAATTGGGCTTGTCAGTGTGTGGTCAAAATCAAGCTTTTTGTTTGGAGATTCTAAGAATTGCACATGGGTCCATGATGAGAATCTAAATGGAGTCTTATTGCTATCTCTATGAAACTTATTACACTTTGAAACAAAAGTATTGCACCCATCTGAATCCAATTAGTCTTATTAGTGTGTGGTCAAGATCAAGCTTTTTGTTCGGAGATTCTTAGAATTGCACCCTGTAATACCCCGATTTTTAGTATAAAAATTCGAGATATTACCTTTCAAAGTTATCTTCAAAATTCTGTCACCGTGGTTAATCTTAGAATAATTTTTCTATGGAACGGTGAATTTTTAGCATTTTCTGTGAATGAATTTCGGACAATGCAACCGGTCTCCGGTTACATATCGCCTGTGAGATATTTCTTTCTTTCCCCAAACTATAATTCCGATGGCTGCATATATCCTGCCCTGGCCTTATCATCTAATAATTTTTAGACAAAAGCAGTTGAATTACGCATGGAAATGGGGTATCCATATTTATGTTTGTCTAAAGACTTGTCTCATTTTCCATTCTATATTAACTTCTTTTGCCACCTAACATCCATTGCTCATCCTTCCGAGAACCCCCTCCTTCCAGACCTCCATTTCCAGCCACCAATCACTCCGAATCCGAACATCTCCCACCTCGACAAACACCCACCTCAGCGAACACTCGCACCTCGAATACTCGTCAACTATGCCCTCCTCTCGGTAATCTCTCTCCCTGGGTTCTTGTCGTCTCTGTTTTAGAAAAGGGAGAAAAATAAAAGAAAAATAGCACGGCGCCATGGCCACTACCATGGCCGCCAGGAACCTCCACCTTTTACCCGCAAATACCGCAAGCCACCATCAACAAACCTCGCTGCCGTCACTCGGACCAACCTCCTGGTCGTCCCGGACCTCCTACTTTCATACCCGTGATACCCTCTCTTTGGTAAACACTCTTACTCCCGTGAGTTTTTTCATCTTCTGAAAACTATTTTGTCAAGATAGTCTATGTAATTCCTTTCAAAAAGTCAGTTCATATAACTCCTTAGTTTTAATTAGAATTGGGCAGTCACTTGGTGACTTTGTGCAACCCATGTTTGGTTGTAAAGTGCTCCGAAACTTGTTAGTTGATTAATCTTAATATATAATTATGTGGACGAAACAGGTTTGAATGTTGGCTAGTAATTTTGTACGCACAGGTATGCTCGGTTCACGCTACAAGAAGTGAGTTACGAATATACATTGGTTGCATAGTTTATTTTTAAATGTTTTGTGATTTATGAATTACAAATTGGATCGATAAAATACTTTGAAAATAGATGTCCTGTACGGAAGCATCATAGTGCATACTAAGCAACATTTGGAAATGAAATTTTAAAGATAATCATGGGATCGATTGAAAAGGAAAAAGAGAACGGACTATATTGTTCGTTTTGGTAAAACATCTGGGCGTTGAGTTTTTGGCGCCTAATGAGAGGATATATCAAGGTATCCTATGGACTTGATATCATTTCTCAAACGGTGGGGTCGCTCCCCCAAATATTGCCGGTGTTCGCCCATAAAAGATGTTAGAGCTGGCAGCTTGCTGAATAACTGCATTGTTTTCAGAGGTTTGACAATATTGAGCTTGAATAACTGCATTATTGATTATTTTACGGTTTGCAATCTCAAGCCTGCAAACTTTTATTTAAAGTTAATATTTGTCAAACTATTCCCATGTTAATTATGGAACCTCTGTATATTGTAATGCTCACTGGAATGGTTTTATTTTTATGAACCCATTCCAGAAAACAAGGGGTAAAAGAAGGCTCTATGGATCTGGTGTGGTTACTGATTAATGTTGTTGCTGCTGCTATTTTACGAAATTCATATTCTTTTTTGTAATACAATTGTGGTACTCTTAAATTGTAATTCTTTTTAATTTGGTGATGCCAATAATAATGGGCCACAGGGTTATAATGTAACGTTATTGGGCGAATATGTATTTTTGTAACTAGCTCTGAACATATTTTGTTTAATACTTCCGCTTTTTCAATAATTAAACTCGATTATTTCAGAAAAGTCCTACAAAAAGGTTATTTTTAAAGAGGTCTGAGGTGATTAAGTATCACTGGCCGGTCCTGATTTCCAATCTTCCGGAACATTTCATTGAATATTTGCAATATCTTGCCAAATGAGTGTTCTCAAAACATACACAATATATACAAACAGATTAAGAGCTGTTCCAAATATATATATATAGAAGATTCAGGTTTCAAATTGATTATCTTGTTGATCTAGTATGTTGTGGTTCAACATAACAGATCATTATCCTGACTCTTCATTATCATCTGTCTTTTACGCCCTAAAATTCAGTAGTTATATTTTCAGATGATGCAGAGCATCAGTAGTATAGCAGTTAAGGTCTTATGACTGTCAAAAAGATGCTGCATTCAGTCATGCTTCAGATTAGAGTTCTTCGATGTGAGCTTCTGTGGCTGAAGTTGGAAAAGGTAAAGCCATAACCATTTCTTTTGGCTCTTCTATGATTTCTGACACACACAATAAAGCTCTTGTATATCGGTAGACCATCGTAGTGTGGTGCCGAAGGCTATCACATGAGTTATCTCCCGCTTTATGTCACTCACACGGTCTCCCTCCTTTCTTCTCCCTCACCCCTACCTACATGAGAACAATTTTCCTAGAGAGAGAGAGAGTTCGTGTAGTAGTAATACACTTGGAAGAATGGAGATATGGAGGAAACCATTTCCAGTTTCTGGTGAGTGTATAGCTATGGCGGTGGCTGCTTCGTGTTCGCGTCTACAACATTTTATTGGAATTCCTCAGTAGGTAAGCGACGAGACTACCCTTTCCATTCGATACATCTTTCTTTATTTCTTTCATTCTTTCTTTATAATCAATTGCGATGGCTGGGGGAGGAGAGAGAGGGTGTGTGAGAGAGAAGCTCGTCGGATTCTCGTCGGAGCCAGACAGTTAGGTGACCACGGGTATCTGGACCTTAGATCTGACCTCCATCGCCAGAAATGGTAAAAGCCTGTGGATAAGGATTTAGGGGAAAGATATCTGGGCATCACATTGTCTGGTCTCACCTTTTCCGACAAGTTTTCTTCGATTCTTTATCAGTACAAACGATGAGATTTGGGAAAGACTGGAGGCATTACACAAGAACAATGAAAGATAGTGAAGTCTTTGCGAGAGATAAAGAAATCGTCAGGGGAAGATATCAGATTGCACATGAAAAAAATTGGGGATCTCGATCCTACAGGCCCTCCATTGATAATGGAGATCCCTGTACCTTGTTTGTGGACAATTTACCCAATAGTGCTGAAATTCCTTGGTTCAAAAAGCTGTTCTCCAACTTTGGGAGGGTTATTGAGGCAGTCATCCCTAATAAGAGGAGTATGAAGACGGGGAACAAATTCAGTTTCATCAGATACAACAATTTCAAAGCAGCCAACGATGCAATTAAGCAGACTGCAGGTCTTTGGGTAGGAAGAAGGAACCTCATTGTAAAGAAAGCTAGCTATGGAAGAAGGTATCCAAACATGGAATCGTATCATGCTATGCCTGGTAATAGATCTGAACCTTTAATCAATACCCAACATGTGTTTAAAGACAGGAATGAGGGTTTTCCCCATGGTCGAGAAAATAGAATATCTTTCATATCTAAAACCTTCTGTGCCTGAATGGCTATGGAGAAGTGCTATTGCAGAACTTAGAGAGGTCTCTACCCCTGATATTATTGTGAATGCATTCTCGAAGTTGAATTTCAATGATGTTAAAGTTAGATCCTTGGGGGGTAAATTTATGATTATTACTTTCCAAAACAAAGCTGACAGATTCAAGGCTTTAGGCAACAAGATGATTAAGGATTGGTTTTCTTCCTTTAAACAATGGAATGGTGAAGCTGCTAGCCACTCCAGACTGGTTTGGTTAAAGATCAGGGGTATGCCACTTAATGCCTGGGAACTAAAGTCCTTCAAAAGTATAGCAGAAGTATGGGGTGAATTCCTCACTCTTGATCAGGAAACAATACATGAGGAATGTTATGATGTTGGGAGATTACTAATGGTCACTAGTTGCAATCACAAGATTGATGAATGGATTAACATTTTTGTTAAAGGAAGAACTTATTATGTCCAGGTATGGGAAGAAGAATGCAATGATCCTTTTGATGTTAAAGGCATTAAGAACAATTTTAGCTATGAAGTCCAGCAAAGTCCTTGCAGGAAAGGAAAAGCTCAGATCAAATTCCATTCTAACTATGGAGATGAAGGAACTTCCCAAATGTCTGAAAAGAGAGATGAAGGAGGTGAAGTCCAGTTGAGTCCTCGCAGAAATGGAACAGCTTTGATCATTATTAAAACCAAAAATAGTGATGAAGTGCCCTCACATGTTTCTGATAAGAGAATTGAAGGGGGTGATTATCCCTCTGCAATTAATGTAGACAATGTGACAGCAAATGACTTAATGGGTGAGATTCGAGATGCAACAAATAACAATACGGCTGTGATTCATAATGAGGAGGATTTAAATGAGGATACATTAAAACTGACCTCTTTGTCCCAATACCAAAAGTCAACTGATGCTCTTTTGGAGGTAAATGCAGAGGAAGTTCAAGAGACACCAATTCAATTGTTGAAGGAAAAACAAGTGAACAGTCATGAAGGTATTAATGTCAGTGACTCCAAAAGTTGTTCTACTCCTTTAGATGATATTAATAAGGTGGATTTGGAGTTCAAAAAACTGCCAGCTTTCATTGTTCCCAAAGTTGTTCGGGCAAAAAAGAGGAAAGAACTACGTGCCTTGTGTGCAACTTTAGAAAAATTTGAGCGAGTTTCTGAACTCAATCAACAACAATGCTCGGATTATAATCAAGCCTCTGTATCCTCAGAAGACATTGCCAAAAGAAATGAAGTCATCCTTAAGGAACTATCTGATGCCATTCAACTGAATAAATCTTTAAATGTCAAATACCATGAAAGTGATGAAGTGACCCTTAATAGACTGCTGCAGCTTGAGGTTGAGGAAATTAAGAGACGCAACCAATCAGCCATTTGTCGTTAAGCTGGAAGTGGGGGTGGGGTGATCTATAGCATCTACTGAGATACTATGAAGATCATCTCTTGGAATATTAGGGGAATGTGCAGCTCGGTTAAAAAACGTTTTGTTAGCAATTTGATTAAGGCACATAGACCAGATTTAATGTTACTACAAGAGACTAAAATGGAGCAGCTAAATGAGTTCCAAGCTAGAAGACTGTGGCATGGGTCAGAAGTTCAAATGGCAGTAGCTGAAGCAGAGGGAATGTCTGGGGGTTTGATAACTATATGGAATGCTGAGGTATTCAAAGCAGAAGAAGTTATTTTGAACATGAGATACATTCTGATCAGAGGTACTTTCCTGGTTAACTTTCCCTGTATTATTCTGAATGTTTATGCTCCTAATGAAGTGGTAGCAAGGAGACTACTATGGGATGAAATTCAGGATTTGAAGCAAAGATTTAATGGACCATGGTGTTTGGGAGGAGATTTCAATGAAATCATAGAAACTCATGAAAGGATTGGTTGTATTAGTGTGGATAGGGGTATGCAAGACTTTCAAGAGTTCATTGACAATATGGAGATTCAGGATATCCCCATGATTGGTAGAAGTTATACCTGGTCTAATTTCCAGGTTCTGAATATCCAAAGTAGATTGGATAGGTTTCTACTGGATCAAGAATGGCTAGACAAATTCTCTATCTCCCAATGGGGACTAAACAGGGTAATTTCAGACCACTGCCCGATTATGATCACTGATGAGACAAAAAATTGGGGGCCTAAACCTTTTAGGTTTATATTCGCCTGGTTGCACAAGCCCAAATGTTTGCAGATTGTGAAAGAAGAATGGAGAGAAGAGAATAATATGAAGCGGGCAGGTCTCACTATCATGAACAAGCTGAGATTAGTAAAATCAAAACTCAAGGAGTGGAATACCTCAGATTTTGGTGATCTTAATATCAAAAGTGAGTCTCTGAAGAATAACATCCACCGTTTAGACCTCATTTCTGAAGGAAGGGAACTCACTGATGATGAGAGAAGAGAAGGAGACAAGTACAGAGCTGAATTCTGGGCATGTGATGGAATGAGAGAAAGTATTTGGAGGCACAAGTCCAGGGTTAAATGGATAAAACAAGGGGACAGGAACACCAGATTTTTCCAGGCTTATGCTAAAAACAGGTTCAGAAGGAATTTCATTGGGATGGTGGAAGTGGATGGTATTCTAATTGAAGAACCAGAACAGATAAAAGATGCTGCAGTAAACTACTTCAAGAATATTTTTACAAATCACAAGTGGAACAGACCATGTCTGAGTGAAGGCCTTAACAGACAGGTGAATGATATTGACCTCAGAATGCTAGAAAACCCTTTCTTATTGGAAGAAATAGTGAATGCTTTCAATGAATGTGACCCCTTCAAGGCTCCAGGCCCTGATGGATTCAATATGGCGTTTGTGAAAAAGTCATGGAAGATTATTAAGAAAGACGTATTCCAATTCTTCTAGGAATTCTATACTAATGGGATTCTTTGCAAGGGAGTTAATGCTACTTTTGTAACATTAATTCCTAAGATTGAAGGGGCTACTAATTTCAAGGACTTCAGACCCATAAGCATGGTTAGGTGGCCGTACAAACTCCTTGCAAAAGTCTTGGCCAATAGACTCAAGAGAGTTATTCCTAGTTTTGTGGGGGAGACTCAGGCAACTTTCATTGGTGGCAGGCATATATTGGATGGGGTGTTAATCGCAAATGAAATTATTGATGGATGGAAGAAGAATAACAGCCAAGGTCTGATTATCAAACTAGATTTCGAGAAGGCTTATGACTGTGTGAATTGGTCTTTCCTTTTCAAAATGCTAGAAATGATGGGGTGTGGTAAAAGGTGGATCAAATGGATAAAATCCTGTATGTCTTCAGCTACTCTATCCATTCTCATAAATGGTTCTTCTACAAGTGACTTCCAAATTGAAAAGGGGCTCAGACAAGGAGATCCCATCTCTCCTCTTTTATTCATCGTTGCTGAGGGATTAAATATTCTACTGGAGATGGGGTGTTAATCGCAAATGAAATTATTGATGGATGGAAGAAGACTAACAGCCAAGGTCTGATTATCAAACTAGATTTCGAGAAGGCTTATGACTGTGTGAATTGGTCTTTCCTTTTCAAAATGCTAGAAATGATGGGGTGTGGTAAAAGGTGGATCAAATGGATAAAATCCTGTATGTCTTCAGCTACTCTATCCATTCTCATAAATGGTTCTTCTACAAGTGACTTCCAAATTGAAAAGGGGCTCAGACAAGGAGATCCCATCTCTCCTCTTTTATTCATCGTTGCTGAGGGATTAAATATTCTACTGGAGAAAGCTAAGATGGCTAATCTGATTTCAGGTATCAAAGTGGATAATAATGGTCCAGTGATCTCCTAGCTTCAATTTGCAGACGATACAATTCTTTTCTGTAAGAATAACTTGGAAGAACTTAGGGTGATTTAGTGTTAAGTTATGAGTCAAGGTTCTAATTGTTATGTATATATTGCCTAGAGGTAGTTTAGTCCTTGTAATTTTACTCTCTTACATATCGTTTGTATTGCCCTAAGTCTGAAACTGTAAAATGAGAAATATGATTGAAGCTCCGTCTCTCTCTCTACGATAACTTACATGGTATCAGAGCTACGATCGATTGTCGATTGGGCTTCGTAGAGGAGTGCTGTTGAGATTTCTCAGTGGATTGTTCCTCCATTGTCGATCAAGAACAGCAGATCAGCTGTCTTTTTTCCGTACGTGAACGAAGAAGGAACCCAGACTTCAGACGACTCACAGGTTGAGATCATAACTCACTGGGTTCTCGTCGTCTGTACTGTACCACCTCCGGCGAGCTCCGACAGACTTCATCGAGTGTTCAACACTGACTGATTGATCTCGTCGAGCTCTATTCTATCGGTAAAGCTGTTGTTTTTTCACACAAGAGGTTTGTCACTAGTTTTTTTCTACTGGGTTGTGATCTATACCCACCGGCGATTACCGTACTGCACTCGCCGGACTCCGGCGAACTCTGACAATCTCCGGTGAGGGTCGCCGATCACTGTACGACCTTCGTACAGTCTCTATAACACTCGAAATTGACTGGATAGCCTTGATTTGTGTTGACAAGCTTCTGAGGTACTTGAAATTGATTGTTTTTTTTCCAGATTTGGGTCTGAAATTCACTGGGTTTGAATCTAACTCAGTACTCGACAGTGGCAGTGCTTCAATACACTCGAAGTCCACCTTTGTTTGACTTGGTTTTTGTTGACAGTCTATCATAAACCTCTGTCGGCATTGTTTGCATCTGATTGGGTAGTGGTTGTCACTGTTTGGACAGTATTGAGGACTATTCCACACTTTTGGAGTGTTATCTGGTTGTTATATTGAGGTTCTTTAGCAGTTCGTTATCGCTTTCCTCTGTTAATATGATGGAGGCTTTCCAAACTACCCAGTAGATTGGGTCATCCATCTTTTGAAATTCTAGAAAAACTGTTCCCTAGTTTGGCTAAACAATGTCCTCGGAGTCAGTTCCTTTGTGAAGCTTGTGAGCTTGCAAAACATAAACGCTCATTTTATGCTCTTGCCAATCAAAAAAGTGATTCGCCATTTATGGTTATTCATTATTGGTAGGTCATTTTTTACACCAAAAATATATTTATTAAAGCAAGGAATTAACCCATATTCAGAAGAACAGTGGTTAAGTCCGAGTGTCGATCCGCAGGGACAGATTGGCTAAGTTACAATGGTTTCGATTAATCTCTAAATTAATTCTAAGAAAACAATTGATTGAGATTTGATTTTGAAAAGCTAATGAACTAAAGAAAGCATAAATTAAATAAGATGAGGATGGTGAGAGAAAAAGGTCTTAGGGTTTCGAATCCACCCTAACTTCGCAACCAAGTAATTATATTAATTTAGGGAATCAATTACCGAAACGACAATCACTCGCTAGAAGTTATAACCCCTAGCGATATCGACAAGAAAATAGCATGCAATTGAAAACCGGGCATAACATATCTTCGGTTGGCACGAATCGTCTTCGATTGGCACGAATCGTTTTCGATTCTATAACTAATTAATCTAGGCACGACTCGTCTTCCTTAGGCATAGACTATCCTAATTCACAATTCCATGCACAAAGAAAGTTTGTTGCATAATTATGTATTTGCAATCACAGAGAACAAACACATAAATCTAGATAGGAAAAATAAGATCGAATCATAAAAATAAGTCTCAAAGTTATACAACCGTCGTTTCGATAATCAAAATCTAACTTAATATAAAAACGTAGTTACTTGGTTAGAGTTTCATCTACACCCTAAGAAGAAGATTTAGCCGGACATCGTCGTGGAAATCATTGCTCTAATTGCTTCTATCCAGCCCTACTGCTCGCAGCTCTGTTCGTGATCCGTGACTTGTGTCAATATCTGGTGTGTGATCTCCCCCCAAGGCTAGTGCCTTGTTCTCTTTTTATAACAAAATTATGCCGCATCACTTTCTAATTCCCCAAGTCAGTGCCGTAGAGCCCTAGCCGACTTTACTACTAACTCATAAACGTGGGCCCTTACGACTTCTTTTAATTCCCGCTGCCTTGCTTCGTATGTGTACCATGTAAGGATTGTTGACCCATGACCCATCATCATGCATGTGTTATTGAACCCAATTGTTGGCTGACCCATTAACCACGTAAAATAATTGGGTGCTTCTCGTTGTTGTTTTCTATTATAAGCTTTGTCCACCAATTAATTTGATCACGGGCTCTGATTCGAAAATAAGTAACATCCAACTTTTGCACTTATTATATGAAAGCCTCCAAGTATCTACAAAAACACGCAAACAAAGTATTATATTCCAATTAACAAAATAAATGGACTTAGTAAGGGTAAATTAGGGGCGCTTATGTGAACATTTTGCGCACCTATCAATTATGATGTTTGAGGTCCTTCTCCTGTCACATCTCTGTCTGGTTATCATTGGTTTGTGACCTTTATTGATTGTTATTCTCGTGTCACTTGGGTGTATTTACTAAAGGCAAAAAATGAGATTTTTTTGTGCTTTAAATCTTTTCACCAAATGGTGCGTACTCAATTTGATGCTAATGTTAAAGTGCTCCGTAGTGATAATGGGACTAAGTATATAGATGGAACTTTTCGGGCATATATTAATGACTCTGGTATTCTTTTCCAGACTTCTTGTGTTGGCACTCCACAACAAAATGGAGTTGCCGAACGCAAGAATCGTCATCTTGCAGAGGTAGCCCGCTCTCTATTGTTCACCATGAATGTCCATAAACATTTTTGGGGCGAAGCTGTCCTTACTGCTGCCTTTCTCATCAATCACATGCCATCTAGTGTTCTTCAGTTCCAAACTCCGATTAAGTTTCTCCCAGGTTGTTCTCGGGTCTCATCTCTTCCACCCAAAGTCTTTGGTTGTGTGTGCTTTGTGCACGCTCCTAAGCAGCCAGGTGGTAAGCTGGATCCCAAAGCTCGCAAGTGTATTTTCCTTGGCTATTCTCCCACTCAGAAGGGTTATAAATGTTATGACCCGCACTCTCGCAAAACGTATGTCTCCATGGATGTCACTTTTTGGGAAACAGAATCCCTTTACCCTTTGACCACTTTATCTCTTCTGGGGGAGAATGATAAACAGGAAGAGATGTTGACATATTATACTCCTGAGTCGTGGTCTTACCATTTACCTTGTTATAGTGAGGGGGAGAAAGAGAAATCAGTGCAAGAACCTTTATCTGCAGATAGAGTGGAACATAATGTTGGTGAAAGACTGGATAGGCCAAATCTGCAGACTTTTTCTCGAAGGAATAAAGGCAAGTCTACATGTGCAGTGCCACTTTGCCAATCTCCATCACCTACTCCAGTTTCTGACTCATCTGGTAATGATTCTATTCCTATTGTTGCTGATGATCTTGATGCTCTTATTGCTCTTAGAAAGGGAGTTAGAACGTGTACCCAACATCCTATCTCTCAGTTTGTTTCATATTCCCGTTTATCTCCTTCGTATCGTGCATTTGTCTCTTCTCTTTCTTCTATATCTATCCCATAGGTTTGGAAAGAAGCCATCATAATACCTGAGTAGAAAGAAGTTATGGTAGAGGAGATGACAGCATTGAAAAAGAATGGCACCTGGGAATTAATTACTCTTCCGGAGGAAAAGAAACCAGTGGGATGCAAATGGGTGTTCACTGTAAAACACAAGGCAGATGGAACAGTTGAGAGATATAAAGCCAGACTGGTTGCCAAAGGCTTTACTCAAACATATGGTATTGACTATGAGGAGACCTTTGCTCCTGTGGCCAAGATGAATTATGTTCGGACCTTGCTTTCTTGTGCGGCCAATTTGGATTGGCCTCTTCACCAGTTTGATGTGAAGAATGCATTTCTCCACGGTGACTTAGAGGAGGAAGTGTACATGGACATACCACCGGGTTTTTCCTCTCTTGCAACAGAAGGAAAGGTGTGTAGGTTGAGAAAGGCCCTCTATGGATTGAAGCAATCTCCTAGAGTATGGTTTGACAGGTTTCTCAAAGCCATGTTGAGATTTGGATACAAGCAGTCATGCAGACCATACTATGTTCATCAAGAGGAGTAATGGTAAGATTGCCATTCTTATTGTTTATGTGGATGACATTATCATGACAGGTGATGATGTGAATGAGATTGTTAGCCTTAAAGCTCTTCTTGCTAAAGATTTTGAGATTAAGGATTTGGGGTCTATGAAGTACTTTCGTTGAATGGAGGTGGCTAGATCTGACAAAGGAATTTTTATTTCGCAAAGGAAGTATATCCTTGATCTCTTGGAAGAAACTGGTATGTTGGGATGTAAGCCAGCCGATTCTCCCATTGAGGCCAACCATCATCTTGGTAGCAATGTGGGGGAGCTTACAGAAAAGGAGAGATATCAGAGACTTGTGGGTCGCCTGATATACTTATCTCACACTGGACCATATATTTCCTATGTTGTGGGGGTTGTGAGTTCATGCATGAACCTCGTACTAGTCATCTTGATGCAGTTTATCGTATCTTGAGGTATCTTAAATCTGCCCCAGGTAAAGGAATTTTGTTCTCTAATCATGGTCACTTGAGATTGGAAGCTTTCACTGATGCAGACTAGGCAGGTTCTATTGATGATAGATGATCTACTTCTGGCTATTGCACCTTCCTTGGAGGGAATTTGATTACACGGAGGAGTAAGAAACAGTATGTGGTAGCTAGATCCAGTGCAGAGGCTGAGTACAGAGCTATGGCTCATGGTGTTTGTGAGCTTTTATGGCTCCAAACCTTCTTGCGTGATTTGGGATTCCCTAATCGTGGTCCTATGAAGCTCTATTGTGATAAAAAGCTGCCATAAACATTGCTCATAATCCTGTTCAACATGATCGAACAAAGCATATTGAGATTGATAGGCATTTCATCAAGGAGAAGCTGCGCAACGGTTTGATATGGATGCCTTTTGTGAGATCCAAAGACCAATTGGCCGATGTATTTACAAAGGGTCTTAGTAGCAAAAGTTTTCATCCCATTGTGTTCACGTTGGGCTTGATAGATATCTTCGCACCAACTTGAGGGGAGGTGTTAAGTTATGAGTCAAGGTTCTAATTGTTAAGTATATATTTCCTAGGGGTAGTTTAGTCCTTGTAATTTTACTCTCTTACATATTGTTTGTATTGCCCTAAGTCTGAAACTGTAAAATGAGAAATATGATTGAAGCTCTCTCTCTCTCTCTCTCTCTCTCTCTCTCTCTCTCTCTCTCTCTCTCTCTCTCTCTCTCTCTACGATAACTTACATTAAGGGAATACTACACTCCTTTGAATTGATGTCAGGTCTCAAAATCAACTTTGCAAAAAGTCAGATGTGTGGAATTGGAATTCCCGAGGAGGATATGAGGGCTTTTGCAGGTGTCTTCCAGTGCAAAATGGTTTACTTGCCTATCAAATATCTGTGATTACCGTTGGGTGCTGATCCTAAGAGAACTTCTACTTGGCAACCTGTTATTGATAAAGTGAGTTTGAAACTAGCTCTGTGGAGAAGAAAGTATTTATCCATGGGAGCAAGGGTCTCATTGGTCAAATCTACCTTAGGCCACCTACCTCAATATTACATGTCTATCTTTAAGATGCCCATTGGAGTTTGCAAGAAGCTAGAAAAAATGCAGAGGCAAATTATATTGGGAGATTCCAGAGAAAAAAGAAAACTACACTTGGTGGGATGGAATAAAGTTACGAAATGCAAATCACATGGAGGCCTGGGAATAAAGAAGTTAGACATCCAAATGCTGCTATGCTTTGCAAATGGTGGTGGAAATTTGGAAAGGATAAAGAAGCATTGTGGGTAAAAGTGTTATCTGGAAAGTATGGGTACCTAAGCTCTGATTGGCTACCCTCTAAAGTGTCTGATCTGAATACAAACATTTCAAGAATTTGGAAAGAAATTTGAAACCTTGGAGGAAGTCAATTAGAATTTTCAGAGATTGTCAATGTTGACTTTGAAGTTACTTTCAGGTATAAATACCCTATTTTGGAAAGATGTTTGGTTGGGAGATCAGAGCCTGGAGGATTCTTTTCCTAGACTTTTCTCAGATTCAAATCAGAAATATGCTAGAGTTGCGGAAGTGTTCAACCATGCAGATCAGAGTTGGGGTTTGATATTCAGAAGAAGACTCTTTGTATGGGAAGAAGGCCAACTTGAAGTCTTAAAGCAAATGCTGAATGGTGCTATCCTTTCACCAAATGGAGCTGATCATCTTAAGTGGAAATGGGAGCAAAACTCATGTATGTTTACTGTCAAACCCTTCTACAATAAATGGGATAGCTCATATAATGCTGCAAATTCAATCGGTCCCCATTGTAAACTGATTTGGAAAAAGCTATGCCCGTTCAAAGTAGAAGTGTTTGTTTGGCAAGCTGTTCAAGGGAAAATTGCCACAGGTAGCGAGTTAATCAAAAGAGGGCTATATGATAATTATTTAGATAACCCTGAAGGAGTAGGTTTATGTGCCTTTTGCAAAGAAGTTGAGGAAACAGCAGATCACTTGTTGGTTAATTGTTTCTTTGCCTGGAAAGTGTGGTCAAGAATCATTAAATAGTGGAATATGGTGTGGGTTTGTCTGGGTAACATATACAACCTTTTGTCATGGTGGCTGTCTAGTAAGTTCAAGAGTGTGGAAAGAGGTATGTGAGACATTAGCTTCTTTGTTGTTCTGTGGTCATTATGGTTAGAGAGAAACACAATCACACTTCAAGGATCAGAATTTGATTTGGACAATCTGGTGGATAAAATTCAGACGAAAATCGCCTTGTGGTCCAAGGCTAACTTTGATTTAAAGAATTGCTCAGTGGAAGATTTCAAGAGATGCTTGCAGGGAATTAGGAAGATCAAGACGCCCAAGATTATTGTGAAAGATTGAATTTGGCTAAGAAAATTCTTTGACACAATGGGATCATATTCTACTGGAATTTGCAGTTATTTGGCCTAATATATTTCCCTGTAATTTTGAGAACTTCTGATGTTTAGTCTTTGTTGGAGATTTTGAGATGTCTTCCTCTGTATTTAGTGGTTTTGGCTGGCCTCTTGCCATCCATTTTTGTTTGGGGTCAGAGCGGCATATGATTGTCCTCTCCATGGGTGCCAACCTAGTTGGGATGTATGGATTGGTTGTGATGTCTGGTGCTCTCTCCCCTTTAATCATTGTAACCGTTCCTTTACATTGATTAATAAAATGTCTTGATTATCAAAAAAAAAAAAATTGCGATGGCTGGGATCACGACAGGATATGAACTGCTAAAAAAGATTTAAGATTCTTGAGGTTAGTGATTATTTTTATTTGGGTGCAGTAATGCCACGACACCTTTTGTTGGTGCCACGACCATTACCTTAAAGTGACACTTTTACCCCTTGTAATGCTCTTTTCTCTACAGTCATGTTGTCAGAACTCAAAAGGTTGTGAGCTACCATTACCACGCGCGTTGGATCGATATTTTTTGATCGGCAATGCTGAATCGATATTAAAATCCTACTCCCACCAGCAGATTTGATTTTGGCTGAATGATCACCACACTGTTAATTTCTTCCAGCAATCGTAACGTCACCACCAACCAACCTATGTGTGAAAACTTTATATCCAACTCAAAACCAATTAGTAATGAGTGGAGAGGTTCTATCTCCTAAGCAATGTGGGACAATATTTCTTAACATCCCCCTCACGTGCAGCCACATTTGAGGTCTGTCACGTGTGACCACTTTTTGAGTCCTATCATTGTGCAGCCTTTTTGCTAGTCTGTCATCATGGGGCGTAAATTGTGATTTTTTTTTTATTTTTAATGTGGGGTGGAATGAGCCTCGCTCTAATACCATGTGAAAATTTTATATCCAACTCAAAACCAATTGGCAATGAGTGGAGAGGTCCCAACATATATTAAGTGATCACCCATTCCACTTTTAAGCAATGTGGAACAATATTTCTTAACACTATGAACCTCCGTCTCACTCCTCAATTTCTACCTTCACCATATATATCTATTTCTCTTCATTCCTTTCTACAAGAAAGATAATACACCGATTCTCCCATTGCCCATACTTCAATCCTATTTTTCTCTTTCTTCGTTTGACAAATAAATTGTATCCAAGTCAGCAAGCCAAAGGATTTGTATCACACAAGAGACAAATCAGAGACCTAATACAAAGTCAATTTCAATTGGGAACAGTTGTAATATTGTGAACCCAAACACGTACCCAATTGCAGTGGCTACCACTAGGGGTGCCCAGCGGATCGTCCGATCTTCTCGATCCGCCCAACCCGACCAATCCGAACCATCCGTTGATCCACCCAAGGTATGGTTTGGATGGTTCCAGATCGTGAAATACCAAATTTAACAGTTTTGGATCGGTATCGGGTCGGTTTATGGGAGTACCTTATACCCTTTTCAAGTTCTAAAACAATATTAAATCTAAGTTCTTTGGCTGATAGTTATCATTTTACCTCTTTGGTGTTTTCTTTCAAGTAGTTCGTAGTGACGCCAAACATGGTCTCGACTTGTCGTCCCCGAGCTGATGCAATGAGAATGCCAGTTGAATATGATAGCTGTACCTCAAAGTTGCATCTGTTGTTGATTGCGAGCTAATATCATTAATAAAGGTTTGAAGTTGAAATATGCCTTTAACAGGCTTATTTTATGTAGTTTTTGTTTGTGAGAAATATAAACCTTGGTATTGGGTGAACTCTTGCTCGGCAGAAATTGCACCAAAACGAAATGTCTACATATGTGTCTATGCTTTGGATACATGTCGAGCATGACATATAGTGGAATATCTGTTTAAAATCCGTCACTTTGCAGATTGTTCGAACCCAATGTAATTCATCTTGTAATTTTAAAGGTGTCAATTGATTTGAACATGTGTAAAATTAAGCATTTGTTTTGTTGTATGTTAGATGAATTACCGTCTGTACACTGGTTGGAAGACGTTGATCTTCACTATGTGTTTTCTTTGTACAACAGATGACCTTAGCATACCAAGTGGATCTATCTCAATAGCTGCCAACTTTTGAATTGCAGCCGAGTGTTTCACACACCTTTATTATGTTGTTTTAGTAGTACAAAGTTGTGATACCTATTTTTGTACAGCTAATGTAAGCACCATGTCAGCTTACCATGTCTGTAAATTTTTTTGCTTCTGGCAGAGCAGGGTTGAAAATAAAAGTCGAGCAATCTTGGGTCTGTACCTTGATACCTGTCAATGACAGATTGAAGGTACGAATGTTTATTGTTTTAGTTTTGTTTGGAATTATTTTAGTTCATCATAAAAGAATGCACTAATATTACCGTGTTGCGAACCAACTCTCATTCGTATTCCAATCACAACTGGATAGGCTCCAGTCAAAGCAGTAAATATTTCCCCTTCATGATTGATAAACTGATCCCATAAGGTTAAAGGCCTGGGTTCCATTCTGCAAAACAGTAGTAATAATTTGTACCGAACTTAACTTACGAATGAATTCAATATAAATATAAGGTGTTATTGCATTACCCGTAATCAATGATGATAATGTCTTGCACCCATGCTTGTTTAGTCCTTCTTGCAGGAGCAACATGGAGGACAGCAAACAAGACGTCTACATTCAAATAGTGTGCAAAATAATTACGAGGTTTAAGAATTAATTCACAGAAAGGTAATTTGCTCATAAAATAAGGGTTACAAACAGCTGAATAGTTTAACTTTTGCAAATTGTGTACCTATGCTTTCATTGGAACTTGCATGGTGTTGAATCTTTTGCTAGTGGAACAAAATCATACTTTAGATCTCTGATGCTGACTGGTTTGGAAGCAATTTGTTGCATCGATGTTTAGGCATACATGAACCACGTGTAATCATTGTCTATAAGGCGATGCTGACTTGGTGTTTTCCAGACAACCGCATTGCTGATGGAATATGTTTCGTACATTTTCAGCGTATTCTTCAGTGCCTTGATGTTTTTGTTAAGTATGACACCCTGTACTTTAGTACCCTGCATACAAATATGTCAATATAAATTCCTAATTATTATTTTGACCAAATAAATATTACTATAGTATGAAATGGATGGTAGCACTTGACCTACCTCAGCATCAATCATCACAATTTTCTGTGAAAGTCTTCGATTGTTGGCGAATCTAGGAATCCTCTTTCAACAACCATAACTGGGACTGTCCAATTTATGCTCTCTTCTGTGATGTTCTTGATTAAGCATCTTTGATTAGCCATCTGTGATTGTTTTTCTCACTATAGGAGGAAAGTTAAAAGGATTAGCATTGACACAAATCAGATGTATATGGTAAATCTGCGCAATTCTTGGATTTTTTAGCAAATATTGCAACTGCAAACTCATTTCTACTGAGACATTGCCGTCAAAAAAAACTAAACTGTTGTAATTTCCGACTCCCTTTATGTTCCACCTGCAAATTCTTGCACTTACCCCTTGCGTACTAAAGCAATGGTAGTAGTCGGTATGTGATTTATACTCCGACACAATACCGGATTTAATATATGCATTAAAAAGCTATGTGGTATCATACCATGATTGTATCTTCATCAATTTCCATGTCATCCGAATGTGCTTCATTTAGAATTTCACGGAAAACCATGTTTTTAGTGTACTGAATCAAAGAAGAGTCAAAATTTGGTGAATCTAGAATTGTTTTAATTTTGGATGCAGTTGTAGCCCGGGAAAAACCCACATATAATTGTCCATGTGAGAAAACTGGTTGGGTCAAATTTATGCCTACAATCTCTAATGTTTGTCCTTGTGCTTTATTTATTGTCCTTTCGAAACATAGTTTCACAGGAAATTGGTGCCTAGTAAACTCCACTGGATACATTTTTGGATCAAATGGTTTCAACGGTATTCTAGGAATAAAATCAATGTCTCCTTTTCGTTCTCCAACTGCTATTTCTGCGACTATAGTGTGCTTTTCAAAGTGGCGACAAATCAGTCTTGTTTCATTACACATTCCTTTGGATGGGTTAATGATTCTAAGTAAAAGTATTGGGCAGTTTCTTTATAGAACGAGACGATGCGGTGGTAAACCAGGTGCAGCTAGTGACTGTATGAGGTCTATGCAGAGGCCTTGGTCTAGTTTGTTGACTGTTTCATCAATACTCAAATATTCTTGTTGATGATCAGGAAAAGAATTGATAAGTTCTTCATTGATTTGATCGACAGAGTCATTTTTGGGAGTCAGGATTGCTGACTTAATCATTGATATTGCGTCTACTGACTATTGATTTAGGTTTGGGAATACAAAATCCATTAGTTGTTGTACAGTCGTTTTGTCAGAACGCAGTGGAAGAAGCATTGATGGAGGGATAGCTATTTGTCCTTTTTCGTTTTCAGGTTCTATTCCATCACCAACTCTAAGTAAAAAATCACTAAACGCTGGATCTGTTTTGGCACGCATATTCTCTTTCAACTTGTACTTCTTTAGTAATGGCCATATTGTTGATCTAACTAAACTTGCATCAATACATTCTTCTTTAGTTCCCTTGGGTATGACAGGCAACACTTGTCTAAAATCTCCACCTAAAACGATTACTTTGCCACCAAATAAGTGATCAACTTCTATTAGGTCACGTAAGAGATTATCTAACGCCTCTATGCTTTGTCTTTTTGCCATTGATGCTTCATCCCATATAATCAGCGAAGCTGATTTTAGCAAAGTTGGTAATCCAGTTTGTTTACTTACATTACACGAAAGTTTTCCATCCCCATCTATTGGAATTTTAAATCGTGAATGAGCAGTTCGTCCGTTTGGTAATATTGATGCTGCCACACCAGAAGTTGTTGTTGCTAGAGCAATTAAATTCCTTGATCTTACAGTTGCACTAGCAAGTAAAGCACGGTATAGAAATGTTTTACCTGTTCCACCAGGACCATCTATAAAAAACGAATTTGGTTTTTGTAAGGTGACAGCTTGTAAGATGTCCTTGTACGCAGACATCTATTCATGGTTTAGTTTTTCCACACTATGTAAATCTATTTTGGAGATACGTATGTTTTTTTCATCTTCGATTTCTTTGCATATTGAGTTGGATGAAGTATTCGATTCCATCAGGTCCTGTAATCCAAAGTCGGCTATTTTTTTTACCCATTGATTCAATTTCAAATTTTAAAGTAGCTAGTAGGATTTGTCTAGCTTTTGTATTGGACATTCCTTGTAACGTAACAAAGTCTTCTTTCAAAGAATTCTCAAATTTGAAGAACAGTTCTTTTGGGTTTATTGCATTGCAATAGATGAGTATTGTGCAAAAAAATTGTCTCAGAGAAATAGGCATTTGATACATACATGCCTCTTGTAGGCATCTTTCATTGGTCATGTCGTCTTTAAGTAAACCATGTGCAAGAGTTGCCTCTCTATATGTGTTATACACTTGTCCTTCTACTGTTTTTAGGTATTCAAATGATGTAGGACATCGGCCATGATTTAGCAATAACCTTAGGTAGTAACGTTCTCCTTCAATTGGATTTGCAGTTATTATTCTTCCTACAACATTTTGTTTTTTCCATTCTGTCCAGGTTCTTGAAGATCGAATCCAAACAAATGTTGATGGGAAATCCTTATATAGTAGCTTACGTTGTTGTGCAGTTTTGTTTTGCGAGTTCATGTAGAAGAATTGAGTTAACATAGTTCTTGACATTAGTTTACTTTTTGGAATGTTATCTAAGGTTGAGTTTTTATTGAAGGTTATTATCTGACAATTTTCAAGATGTAATTGAAGACTTATTACTGGCGGGCTCATATCATGCAACAGAAATCTATAGATTCTCCACATGGCCTCTGGAGGTGATACCCATCTTGCAGATTGAAATTGAGTGATTTCATCATAATCTTCTTGATTTTGTGGGGTTACAATTTTAAACACTACCTTGTCATGGCCTCTGTACATATATTTGTATAAGTATTTAACTGCCTTAATGGTCGATCATACTTCAACATTTAAATGGCAGACAAAAGTAGCTAATAGATATGGGTTGTATGGGATAACCCTTCTATTATCTAACATTTGACCATGCACCTTTACTTGTTCCTTATTTGGTCTTCTTTTATATGTTGGATATCCATCTCCAACAATAATTGTTTCTTCGGTATATTTCTTAGGGTAACGATTTTTGCACTTTTTGTTTCTCATGCATACATTGTTCATATTTAGGTCTCCACATGGACCATGCATCATGTGTTTAACAACCATTGAGTACAAGTGGGGCTGTTTTGTTCTGTTCGGGAATTCCGCTAAAATAAACGTGTCAAAATTTTCAGCAGTATTTAGTTTTTAACCTTGTTTCAAGATGAGAAGCATGTGGACATGTGCCTTGTTTTTGGAACTCAATCACATGTGTAAGCTCCTACAGGGCCAGGGCCAAATAGTTGTTTTTGAATGACCTCCTTTTTCAGGTGTTCTAACTTACTTTTGGAAACTCGTGTCAATAAATCAGGCCTATTTTGTGCTTCTTCATGTCGTTGTAATTCCGCTGTAATTTCACTCCATTTAGAGTTACAAGTCATAGTTAAGAATATATCCGGTTTTCCGTACCTTTCTACAAGTGTCATTGCGTCTAAGTACCTTTTACGCATATCTCAAGGGCCTCCAATAAATGAACCAGGTAGTATAATTCTTTTTCCAAGTTTTGAGCCTCTTGATTCTCCTTTCCCTATGCTATCAACAATGCCTTGATAAAGGTCTGCCCGTATTTTATCTTGGTTGTTTCTAAAATAGTCTAACCTTGAAGTTTCAATCTTCACGTACATGTCAACTGCAAACTGTTGCAGCGGGCGTCCAGATTGGAGTATGATTGAATTAATGTTGGGTCTGATTTGGAATCGATATGCGTAGAACTCCCTAGCTGAAACCATGTTTCCTTTTGTTGAATCTTCTTCAAATACTGTCGAAGGAGTAAACACATTTTAGGTTAGAATATATATTTTTTCCTTAAAGTATGCAACAGTTGGGTATAATACCTAAGGATTCTGTTGCAATTAAATCATCAACTGTATTTGAGTGAATAGGCAGTACAGCTTCTTGTCCGGTGGAGACTGTACCCAATGCTGTTTTTGGTACCTTCATTATCCCTTGATGCCACTCCGGTTCTCCAAGAGGAAATAGTAATTGATATTGCAAGGAGTCATAGCAACCAAAATAATATCGTATTCTTTGGCTATGTCCATCGTGCTTATGTACCAGTATGTCACGTTCTTTGAAATCCATCTTGTCTTCATTTTCCTTCCATATGGCAGCTACTTTTGAAGCTGACGGTGCACTCATCGTTCCAATATCTAAGATTAGATCAGCTCTAATTCTAATCTCATGGTCGTCCAGATCTGGTATTTCTCTTAAACTTCTAAAGAACTTAGCGTAGGGATTTGTAGCTAAAATATCAATGAGAATCTCAATGGTACTTGGTTTCAACTCATCTGCGCGCAGCATTCTGTTCTGTACCTCTTTTTCGGTATCATAGAAATACAACTGAAGATAATTAGGGCAATCATCTTTGGGGTATAGGCTATTGACATAATGGTAAACTTGGCCTAGTGCGCGGAATGTATAAACACCTCCTGTTCTTTTAGCATATCTTTTATCAAGAGTTACGCCAAATGATGTGAATGCAAAGGCACTATTGTATGGCCTAATACATTGTAAGAAATTTTTGGATTCTGGAGTTTGTCCATGGTACAGGTTGATTAATTTTTTTGGAATATTCACATCATAAAGTTGGGCTTCTCCTTTTGAACAACAAAAGCCATTGGGTTCGTACTGAAACCTTTTAGCTTTACAAGATCCGCATGGTGCTACATTAGGTTGTTTATATGATTCTGTTGGTATAGCGTGTTGCTGAAAATTTGTGTTTGACTTATGGTGCGTGTTTTTGTTTACTTTGTTCACGCTCATTCTTCGACCTATATATAAGACAGATACATGAACGATCAAGTCAAAGAAGTCTATAAAACTAAACCTAAAGTGTCAATAAGAATTCAGCTTTAGATTCATACAGGTGCTTTGCGATGCTTCACGACTTGGGTTTGAGCTTTCACCTAAAGTTAACAAACATGTATAGGTAAGAAGTTAGTTTTTTTTTTTTCTTTTCCTTTTACAGACATAGTTTACTATAGATAACGCACAGGTACCTATTTCATGTACAGGTGTAGTGGCATCCAAAGCAGAATTTGCATAAGGAGGTTGCATTTCTTTCAATATTCCAGTCTTCTTTGATTTTGAACCAGTGTTTATTTTATACGCAGACTTCATCTTCAAAATGTATTCGCTGTTGGGTTCAGGCTGTTTCCCACGAGCTGCATCTCTAGTAATCGCCACACTTGGTGTTTCCCTCTTAAGTTTACATAATTCTCTGCGTCGTGCATTGATCTTGTCTTTCTTTTCTTGAGAAAGTTCACTATATGAATTTCGTATTCTTTTGTTTCCTGACATATCTATCTACTAAGGTTGTATCCTATATTAGTATAGAGAAGGATCAATTATTTTGTGATACATATCTACAATCACAGACGGTCAAATATCAAGGTTGTAATTGTGTATATAACAACTACTCCTATAAGGTATTATGTAATGTAAAAGAAGTTTATACTGACCTGCAGGCCCGCCAAAGCGGAGCAATTGTGCAGTAATTTCTTGTTGTCAGCTACATCTGCAAGTTTCAGTTTTGGGTTTTATGTTAGCTGAGAAAGTAAAAATTCTTCTAAGAATATAAGAAGGTAGAAGATGCTCTGTTTCCCAGTCTATGAAGGTAACGAACAACAGCGGTGAAATAAATGATGTTATATTTGGGCTCAAAGTAACTTAAGTTTTGCCAACTTACTGTACTCCTTCAATGCTGGTGGAAGTCGTGATGCTGAACCTGTGTGATGAATGGTTGACCAGTTGTTGTGTTTTAAAGCTTTGGTTTGGCAAGTTAATGGAAAGAGTAGTACTTATAACGTAGTGATCTCTGTTTGGAGTGCTTATTTTGTATGGTCTTTTCCTTGCCAAGTGCCAACTTTGCTATGGGTACACTATTTAGTGCATATTAAATGCACATTGCATTGTGTGATATGCATTGTATGATTATACATAATTGATCAGAGCTGCACTATTTTTTCCAAATTTGTTTTTAAGGTATTTTTAAAAAGGGAAAATTACAAAAAAAAACCCTGAAGTTTCTCCAAATTCTTAAAAAAAACACCTGGACTTCGTCCGTTAGCAAAACGACACCTGAACATTATATTCCGTCAACAAAAAAGCCCCTACCGTCATATTCTATTAACGTTTTTGACAGAGCCAGTTAACGATGGTTAACTCCCTCTATTATCATTGTTATCTCTCTCAAAACGACACCTGAACATTGTATTTCGTCAACAAAAAAGCCCCTACCGTCTCATTTCGTGACGTCAAAAAAAAAAAAAAAAAAAAACCTCAAAATTCCCAATTTCCCCGTTTCCCCTTACAAGGAAAATCACCACCACTGCCGAACACCACCATCCACAATTCGAACCACTACCGATTTTTTTTTCCCACCGTTGTATTTATTGATACCTCAGTGAATCACCACCATCCCTGCACTGTACGACCACCACCAATTCATCTGATTTTTTTTTAATTGATACCCATATAAATTACGATTTGTACTAGATTCATCCTTTTGGTACATTATCCATCGCCAACGGACTGCACGTGTTGGCCCAAGGGAGAAGAAGATCCTGTGCTAGTCAGAGATGGGGAGAAACTGGGTAGCTGTGGTTTATGTGTGGACCCCATTTCGGGCTCCCACACGAATGATCCAAACTGTTGACTATTTTTGAAATACTTTTTTGAGTTATCCCTGAAAAATTCAACTCAATCGGATAAATGCAAGTGGCTGATCCAATTGTTCAAGGATTCATTCTCATTATAGAATCCTGAATTCTGAACAAAAAATTTGACGATTCGATCAAGCACTTACATGTATCTGATTGACTTGAAATTTTTAAGGTTAGCTCTCTCCGTTGGTTTGGGTCCACATAACCCCAACTTAACGCCAATTTGAGGGGTTAACTCTCTCCGTTGGAATATAATGTTGGAGACGTCACGAAATGGGACAGTAGGGGCTTTTTTGTTGACGAAATATAATGTTCAGGTGTCGTTTTGAGAGAGATAACAGAGGGGGTTAACCATCGTTAACTGGTTGTGTCAAAAACATTAACAGAATATTACGGTAGGGGCTTTTTTGTTGACGGAATATAATGTTCAGGTGTCGTTTTGCTAACGGACGAAGTCCAGGTGTTTTTTTAAGAATTTGGCAAAACTTCAGGGGCCTTTTGTAATTTTCCCTTTTAAAGATCAGTTATAGTTGGATACCAGTAATAGTTTGATTTTTTCTTCGCTTAGTTTTTTGTTTGAAAATTAAGAACAGTACTGATCAAGTTTTATAAATTCGTTAAAAAGCATTTTAAACCAATTGACCGGCCTTGATAATTTTTGTATAGCTCTGAGATGGGCTCCACACAACGCTTTGTGCTTTTGGTGTGCACTAAATAGTGTACCCATATGTTTTCCCATTGCGAAGTGTAGTTTTTATATATTCAAAATGTTTAAATAGGTCGGTGGGAAGCCTTTCTATACTCGGTAAGGAAATAGTCTTATTAGTGTACATGTTGAGTCATACCCTAGGTTATTGACTCATATTATCTCCAATTATGACCCCATTTCTGCTCACTTTTTGTTATGTACTCAGTTTCAATTTTCGTTCTACCAAATTTGAGCAGTTTCGAATATTTTAGAAATGCTCTTTCATGCTCTCGCTCACATTTTCGTTGATGTTCATTCACACACATTATGTGATTTGAGTTTTCCAAAAAATAAATGTTTTCCTGCCTAACGAAGGGAAAAAATATCAACCAATGATTCAAAACCTGATAATGTTCAAGCCAAAGAAAAATCCTCCAAAATAGATTCACTCAGACTCTAGCTTCATTTGGAAACCATCAGTAACGAAAAGGATTCCAGGTATGGATCGTGGTCATAACAACAACAATAAGATTTTAAAATTGAGGTTTAATATATGAAAATGTATGGTCGTAATTTCCAATTCCTTTGACAATAACGTTTTTATGGCAATATGTGGGACATGACAAGTAGAAGAATATGCAGAAAAAAAAAATACTAGATAATATTACGGTTTTCCAAATTGGGCGTCACCCTGACCGCCATAACCAACCTTTAGTTCCATCCCCGGAAACCATGGAGACCATCATGGAATTAGGTTTCGAACCTAGCAGGCAGCAGCAATAATTTAGGACTCAGCTCCTCCATCAATACCATAATGTAAAGGCCCATGGTCCCCAAAATCTCATGAACACACATTATGTAAGAAACACGAAGAATCCCCGCATCGGGAAAAAAAAAAGAAAAAAAGTGGGAATGAGATTCATGCAACTCCGCCTATGACGTTCTTAAAGCCTTATTTTTAGATCTCAACCGGTCCCAAGCCCGGATAAAGGAGGAGGGTTGTGCGTTAGGTAGCTGACAGCCAGCACATAAAAAGACCCGTTAGAACCTTATGACATGAACCTTAATCATACAACAAGACGTATTCTAGGTTTAAACGATGAAGCAGCACTTGACAGAGCTCAATGGAGAAAAATGATTCAAGTAGTCGACCCCAATTGATTGAGACATAAGGCTTGGTTTGGTTTGGGAATGAGATTCATGCACATAGATGTCACCAACTAAATTCAGGTAAAACCAGGGCCAAAACAAAGAGAAGCCCAACTGATCGCAATCTCCCAGGGATATTTTGAGTTTAGCAAGTTTGTGGGCAAAAATTGGCGAGGAAATGTTTCATTACACAAAAATGGAACTAGTGTCAAACATGTAATATTATTTCTACATCTGAACATACATACCTATGGTCTTTCCCGTGTCAATGATCCGCAAAATTCACAAGAATTCGTGGTATTGGGAACCTCATCACGAACCCGTAGTTCGATTACTTGTTTTCCAAATGACTTGAGTTGTTGTAGATATCGCCTAATGTCATCATTACACGCAATTAAAGTCCAGTCCCCCTCCGCATCCTTATATTCAATTTTGTAACTGCCAAGCTCAAACTCACGTCTCTTTGACACTTCTTCCTTCAGTTCACTAATTCCAAACATGGGAGGGAGCTGAAATTTTATTATTGTATCACCATATGTTGCCTTTAGCTCCACGGAACCCGTATCTTCGTTTTCTGTGAGGGGAATTTCAGGCATTGTGGGGGCAATAGTAGAAATGGGATGGCTCGGAGCTGGATCAGAACATGAAGGGACTGTGCAGTCAATAAATCCAAAGACATGTTCTTCCTGAATACTGTCTTCGAAGAAAGCTAGCCAATCACTCCAACATTCTGAACCTACCATTGTACGGGGAATGGTAGAATTACTCTGATCGTTGGGAATCCCCATGTTCCCACTTACAATATGTGTTGATGCTACCTGAGGCTGCATAACAACAGGATTGGGATGTGGATAAGCAGTGGACATTGTTAGTTCGTCTATGATCACTTGGAATGCCCTTTCATGGGAACCCCTTGCTTCTTCAGTTTCTTCCGTAGCAGATCGAATAAAATCTATGTCCATATAATGCCGAATAGTTGGGGTTTCTAAGATCTCTGTTGTTGAATCATTTTCTATATTCCAGCAGATTGAGCCATCAAAACAATCTTGTAGAAGCTCATTTGGCCCGTGAAAGTCACCGACCACTTCATTCTCCGTCACAGTCTCTCTTGTCGTCCTTTCATGTGGATCAAGGGGTTTCCGGACTTTTTGGAGAAAAGAAACGATACAGTTAGATAGGAACAAGAATAAAAGACAAGAAATGGATAGCTGTATATCTCTTCTTTTGATTTCATTAATCTTGGTGAGAAGAGATGTGAAAGAATTGAATTACCCTCAATTGGGTTGGGAAGGTGACCGAGTTTATTCACCATCTCAATCTGTCTTGTATTCCTTTCAGGTGGATCAGGTGGTTTCAAGATTTCTTGGAGAAAAGAAAAGATACAGTCAGACAGGAACAAGAATAAAAGACAAGAAAAGAAATGCATATTTGTATATCTCTTCTTCCGATTTCATTAATCTTGGAGAGAAGAGAAGTGAAAAATTAAATTGCTCTCTCCCCTTACTGGGGAAAGATGGATGATAGAAAGAAAGAAGGTCCTACTGTGGGAATCACAAGTACGGAAACATTTAAGTCAGGGTGATCAGGGACCAAATTAACCACCACTCACGCCTCTTTTTCCTCAACTCATGCAAAGATACAAAAATTGGATTATTTGTAGTTATCTGGTTCAATTCTTCTTGCTTTTTAACTATCCAAACAGGTGACTAGGAAGTGAGGGAGGAATAATTACCTTCTCCAGGTGGTAATTTTGGCCATTGCCCAATTTTGAGCCTCCTACATTGGCGTTTAAACGTTGTTTCGCTCACTGCATGAGCAAGACAACATGAGAAATTCAAGTTGGTGTATGGCTTCAACAAGAGAGTAAGAGCTCTCCTTGCATAATTATTATGGTTGAAAACAAATGAAAGGTAGCATGAAATAATTTACTTTGAAATTTCTTCGCAGCGTCAGCACGTGTAAGGCCAACATATGGTCGAAGATCCTCTATAGTTAAATTCTTAATCTTCCGTTTGCGGCCTTCTGGTTGATCTCTTGTTCTTTCATTCTGAGAATGAGATGTAGTAGAGCCGCTTCGATCTTGTCCTCCAAGATGTGCTCTGTTGCTTGTAGAAGGTAATTGACTCGATGATAAGGCTAGTGGTGGCTCCACAATCTCTCCTCCTGGTGGTAAGGCTGGAGGCCGAGGTAAAAATCTACCAAGCCAGGATATATGGATAAGTTGAAGCCTTGAAACAAGTTTCCCATCCATGGATAGACTGATAACAGCAACGGGTCTTTCGTCTCCTAAAAAATACCCCTTCAATGTCGCCCAGTTCTGAGTCAAGTAAAGATAATTAGTAAACTTGGGCTTTTCTGGATTGCACTTGTTCTTCACAGGTTTACAAAAGAAACATTAACTCATTTCTTTTAGTAATTCGGACTTTATTGATTACACTCCTTTCTTCTCCCAGTTTATAAAAAACTATGTCTACTCCTTTATCCCCAATACAAAAACAACCAAATATAAAACTTGCCCGTTAGAGAGCTGGGAAATGTGCAAGCTAGCTATCATTCATAATATGCCCATTAGAGAGCAGCAATTAGGCAAAAACAAAAATGAATTGTCCAGGTTTTGAATTCACTTAAGAAGAGTATTTTAAAATCTAGATGTGAATTTTGTCCAGGTTTTGAATTCACTAAGGTAGAGTATTTTAAAACCTGGATGTGAATGATATGATTTCACTGTTTAATAATCTGAAGTGACAACTGAAATTGAAAATATGAGTGATTACCCTCTATGCCCGGTAATTTCACGAAAAATGTAGGGAGAAAATTACTAACTCAATTCATAATTATAATGACCTATAAAACAATTTGACTTGATAGAGATGAAAATACAAGTGACTTACCGGTTGAAACGGCCACCGATGGAACCCATGCTGCCCACAGATGTTCTTTGCTCTGGATACAAGCTGCCTATAGATGTGCTTCACTGCATGAGCACCAACACATAAGGTATAAGAAACTACAATTTTTTACTGCTTCGTCTTCCATAAAGAACAATGCAGTATGTCCTTCCCAAGATGCATTAGATGGTCCATAAACAAGACCAAGACTTGGCTAATTGTAGAACCTTACCTCTGAGGCTCTTCACAGCATCTTCCCATTCAAAAGAATCCAAATACATGAATAGTGAAGCTTCTACTTGGCAGAAAAACTAGTATGGTTGCAAATTGAAAAGAGATCAAGATTGCAATTTGCAAGCAATACATTATTTCAACAATAGAAACTTACCCCAAAGACCCTTCGCTGCACCTTTACATCTAGCACCAAAATGTTGTCGAAGATCCCTTAAGGAGTCTCGCTTTAATGCCTCTCTCATACTTCCTTTCTCTGAATTAGACACAGTGGGCCCACTCTCACCTGCCTTCCCACACTGGGACATATGGATAAATTGAAGCCTTAAATCAAGTTTCTCCGTGAAAAAAAAAAGAAAAGAAAAGAAAAAATCAAGTTTCTCATTCATAGATAGACTGCTAACTTTAAATAATCTTTCGTCTCCCACAGAATACCCCTCCCTGGTTGCCCATTTCTGGGTCCAATAAAGGTAAGCAGTAAAGTTTTGGACTTTTGTTGAATGCAATGCTTTCTTCTCCAACTATTCAAAAAATATGTCTAATAATTTTTTCCCAAAGGAACACACCCCATAAAATATTTATGTTCTTAAAAGTTATTATCCTCATAAATGTCATGTACATATCAAATAAGATATATGACTACACTGGACTGTTATCGTAGTGACAAGAATCACATTCATTCTTTATCCAGAAAAATGAGCCTAGAAATAGCATAATTATTTGAAAGCAAATGCTATTTAAGGCACCTATATCCTGATGGCTCAGAATATGATGCTAAATGTCTCAAACTGCAGGAAACTAGGAAAACCGCATAAGGAATAGCATCCCCGAACTTCAGACTTCAGTCAGGGTCAATTATTCATTTAAAAAAGTTATGTAGAATTCAAGAATATGGATGACATGGGTATTGTTTGAAGATGAAGTTACATCAAAGTACAAGTTGAAAAGGCCATAATCAAGAAGACAAACTTTAATATCTTAATAGATGGTCCCTTCTACAGTGAAACCAATGAATATAATTGCAAACTCCTACATTCAATCTGCAGGAAAATTAGTCATATGTATGCTAGCAAACACAAAGAGATGTTCATTAAAGGCGTACAAGTTTTGCAAAAGGAAGTTTCTCCATCATATGATTTCCGAACTTTTTAACTCGAAGTAACGAGGAATCAAATTGACTTGATGGAAATGAAAATACAAGTGAGTTACTTGTTGGAATGGCCACCGATGGAACCCATGTTGCCTACGGATGCTTTTCACTCTGGATACAAAATGGATCACGAGCTGCCTATAGATGTGCTTCACTGCATGAGCACCAACACATAAGGTAAGAAACTACAATTTTGTACTGCTTCGTCTTCCATAAAGAGAATAATGCAGTATGTCCTTTGCAAGACACATTAGATGGTTCATAAACAAGAGCAAGACTTGGCTAATTGTAGAACCTTACCTCCAGTGCTCTTCACAGAATCTTCCCATTTACTGTCGACTTTCCAGTTATACTCTAAACTAAGTACACTCATATTTCTGCACTTCCTCTTGAATGTCTCTCTCACAATTTTCTTCTTTAACAGAGATAGCATGTATCCTCCATCTGGTAAGCCGATAGCAGACTGCAGTATTTTGACAGTTGAAGCCATTGATCAATATACATCCATAAATAATCAATGCACTCATCCTTATATAGAATGACAACCTCAACTTATCTTTCCTCTCCAAAAGAAAACTTAATGATTACGACCTATAAAACAAATTGACTTGTTAGAAATGAAAATGCAAGTGAGTTACTTGTTTAAATAGCCACCGACGGGTCCCATGTTGCCTACGGATGCACTTTTCTGTGGATTCACCATCAACTGCAAGCTGCCTACAGATGTGCTTCTCTGTATATCGTCCATTCATTTTGCCAATGATCTTTGTGTCCACCACACCTCCTGGAGGCACATTTCCAGAACTACCCCCGTCTTTCTCGTTCTCAACGAACATTCTAGTCAAGTGACGCTTTTGGGCGACAATGACAGTGATGGTTGGGCGATAATCATCTGTGTATATGGCACTCTTCATATCCTGCAACTCTTCATTCAAAACCATATCAAACTGGGCTTCACTTACCCCATCGCGGAAAACCACTATCTTTTGCGGCTTGACATTTTTTTTGAGGTGAGCATAAGTGTTAACTAGATCCAAACATGTGGCCCCAAAATCAACAATTTTCTCCTTCCGGTGTTCCTGGGCGCAAATCCGGGTGACACAGCGGCTGACGGCGGGCCAATTGGTGGTGGCAACCACTGCTGCGAAAGATGGACAAGTTGCAGTTCCTGGTCCAGGGTGATTGACATCAGCACCTATAAACATTACATGCTCCTCACCTGGGAAACCAGGCAGCCGTTCCACGAGTTCCACATTGCTACCGCCAAGCTTGGCATTAATTTTCAGAGCGAGATTTGCAAGATACTGGTCGCTCTTCCTTTTGTCAGGGTTGTTGGCTTGACTCACAAAACAACATTGGGTCATTATCCCAATCCTTGTCTCGGAGACCCATTTGAGATACTTTAAGTCGTGCCTTTCAGACATAACACAAACAAAAAGCTGTAAACGGCCATTGCATTTCTTATTCGCCTCCTCCACAACACCATCTAGTAATTCTTGAGTTGAAGAAAGAGTTGATATGTCTTTCATGCCTCCGAAACGACACACCACAGGCTCCTCCACAGGGATTCCTTGATCTTTGCATTTAACTCTCAGCTTCTGAATGAAAGGACCGGATTTCAGCCTAAAACGGTTATTAAAACTGAGATCTATCAATGCCCATCGCTCAAGCGGCTTGCCTTCCACAACGGAATTCCCAATTAGGTTCAACTGGCACCTCTCCCTCTCAACTGTAATTACTTGGAGCTTGCCAGTGGGAGTACGTAGCTTCAAAGCTGGTGGCACTAGGACACGATCTATTACTCTTGTCATGTTCTTATCCACTGCCATTTCAAAATTCCGGACAACATATCTGCAGGAACAAAAAGGGGGATTAAAATGTCCTTCATAAACAAAAACAAAACCAAGACAAACACATAAAACAAGTATAGAAGGTATGAAGATAGTATAAATGACCATACTTGGTTGCAAAAATACAAGAAAACTCGCACACAAAACAAACAAGCATTTCCTATCCAACTATAGTGATGCATACTCTACTCAAGTCCCTATTTATGCAAAATGGTCCGGTAAAACCCACCTCCAGTAGATTGGGTACTCGTGACTTTGTGGGCCAATGATTACAGACAAGTAGATTGGGAACTAGTCAATTCACTAGCAATGCAGAAAGTTCTATTAGCTGTCAATCCAGTTTTTATTTTGATTCCATATTCAACCCCACAGAATAAAAAGAATGCCCAATTCACTGGCCTAACATTTGAGACTGTTCCATTAGCTAACATAATCAAGATCGACAAATTTAACACAATGTTATCCAAAACTTGATATCATGCCATGGACCACTGGCATGGCAAATGAGCAATGCTTAAAGGGACCAGTGCTGGCCTACTGAACCCCGGGTTTTGCCTCATTGTCATTGTGGCGGGTCAAATGAGTCCCCCGCTTAGGGTCTCGTCATTACAATGGGAAAAGGAAAAAACAAGAGAGAAGTAAGAACACCTTTATAGAAGGATCAAAAAAAGAAAAAACATGTTATAGTGCAATACCATTACAGAGGTGCTGGCATTACAATATCAGTCTTTTTTACTCTGATTAATGAAGACAGGATGGGAATTTAGTTAAAAAAACGTACCCGCAAGGTCCATCCCTAGCGTGCACCATCTCATAGATAATGCTCTTTCTCTCCTTCGGTGAAGGCATTGATATCTTTTTCAACAACAAGCCTTTTTCTCTGGGCAACTTCTCCTTTGGGTACCCCTGGGCCTCCACCAAAGTACAGAATTCCATCGAAACATAATTGCTCCTATTAGCTTTCCCCAGGTCCAAACAGGGAATATTTCGGCCTTCATAAAGCGGAATGGGAAAAAAGCATTGATTTAGCCAATTTCAATTTATAGGGACAAAAGACTTGAGTTCATATCTTCGACTACCCGATTCTTTGTAGCATGAAGATCAACAAAATAAAAAATTGCAGAGCACGGCATAATACAAGTATGAATGTATTGGCTCTGATAAAGGGCAACAGGGAAGAAGAACTCATGTAGCTAACTTCAACCGTAGGGACATAAGACTTGAATTGATTTGGTATGGTTATCAAATATCCTTCAAAAGGAATGAAAAAATACAGCATAACACCAATTAAAGTTGAGAATATATTAAATAGCTTAACCATCAATAATAAGCATGTACACCAAAGAATCATCTTTGATATAATAACCATACATAATCCATAGAATAACCATCAATATCCAATTTACATGGTATTAATTCCAAATTAGAAGCTTGGAGTGAGAAGACTTTGGAGCAGTAGTTGTAAATCGACGTACACGAGATGCAAGTTTAGTAGTAGTCAAAGTGCTTATGTTGGTTGAGTGACCCTCCAAATAAGAAGTCACCAAGAACCGAGCATTTCAACCATTTGGGCTCAATTATTAGCAAGGAGCCAAGGATAGAGAGATAACAATGGATGTAACTCATCTATCAATACAATAAGCAACTTCATTGAGTCCTCAAAAACCTCCACACCTCCATCCCTTAATTTCTAGAATTTTCCACTTTTATGTTCATCAAATAATAGGTGACAACTGACATCTCTTGGTTGGTTATTGGGTTTTATCAATCTTTTTCTTTTTTTTATCAATCTAAATTTAAAAAGCTCACACCTCTCTCCCAGCACATCCTACTTTTACACCCCCACTAATCCCACTTTTTTTCCCTCCTAGTCCACTTATATAATTCGTACAATTTTCTCACTCTTTCTTTTAACATCCGAGAAAGATGAAAAACATGGCAGTGTTTAGTACTTTAGTCCCCTTTTTTAATTCTTTTATAATTTTCTCATTTCCGAACTTTAAAACTGGGGAAAGATGAAAATTAAAGACAAATTCTAAAATACACGCATTCATAGATCACTGCGTGAATTTCCACCAAATCCCACAGCCCATCAAGGAAATTAAATTAACAAATCAAGCAAAATTCAACCACGCATTAGCAGAGTAACCTATCAGAAAAGATTGGGAAGAAAAAACAAACAGACAAGCTAAGTCTCCCACATTCTTTTTCCCAAATTTCTCCAGTTTCCTTCATAAAACACCCCGAAACCAGCAGCCGCCAATTGCATAACAATCTACTAATACATATATGGAAACAGATTTACCAACCCATAATTTTACCATATAAATGAAATCCATGGACTAGATCAACGCCATGTTTTGCACACATGACACCCATCTAAAATTTTCACCATATACACCTAAATCTTGGGGGTTTGTCAAGGCTTGGGATAATGGGTTTTGAAATCCTCAGGGTTCTAATAACTATATTGCGACCAGTCCATAATGGGACTTTGTACCGGCTTTAATCAGGGACTCCATGCTAATGAACGGTGAGATGGGGTCTCAAAAATTAATTCATGTGGGCAAAAGCTAGTCCAGATAAGTTATTTAAAAAAATAATTAGGGTATTTTCCGGTAAAATGTTTGGGGACAAAAGCATTTTCCTAAAACCTAATTCCCAGTTACCATGCTTCTCCCTTAGTCTGACGATTCAAGATCACCATACAACACATCCAAACACGGGTCATACTCAAATGAGAAACACAATAAAACGATCTAAAGTAAAGAGATATACATACCAGGAGTAGCTTGAGACTGAGATCGAGGACTAGGTTGAGTATGAAGACCAGGTCTCCCACCCCACACCGCCCCTCCTCCTCCTCCTCCTCCTCCTCCTCCTCTGGTGCTGCCATACCCACCATTTCCATGCACCTCGCTTGACTCTCCCCTTGTGGGACCCACACCTTGACCACCAGTCTGCTGTTGTGGCTGAGACTGAGGAGCTTGAGTATGAAGACCAGGTCTCCCATTCCACACCCCTCCTCCTCCTCCTCTTCCACTGCCGTACCCACCACTCCCATGAACTCCAATAGACTCCACCCTCGTGGGACCCACACCTTGACCACCACCAGTCTGCTGTTGTGGTGGCCTGTAGGACCCACTACCGTGACCGGACTGACCACCAGCCCTATCAACCAACTGTTGGCCACCGGACTGCGCCGGAGCCCCCCAACCCCTAGACTTGACTCTCTCTCTCATTCTCTCTCACTGCTGTTGTGGTGGTGGTTGTTGCTGTTTCTCTCCATTTCTCGATCAGCGAAGACTAAGTACGACTTGACTCTCTCTCTCATTCTCTCTCACTGCCAGTAGTGTTGTGTTGTTGTGAATGGGCGAAGTGAGGTGGAATGCTCATATATGCAGAGCGAAAAGGGCGCGGGTGGAATGACGAAAATGGGCTTTCCGTGGTGGCTAAGTTTTATAAAAGAAAAAAGAACACTGTATTTGAGTAGTGAAGGGTGAGAGGAATCTGGCGAGATCTAGAATGATGGATTGCAATTTGCAAGTAGGAGATAATAGGGAAGAAAATTAAAAGGTTCCAGGGATGTATAGAAATTATCACAACATCATTTGGCAAAATTTTAAGTAATTTCGGGCCTACATATATTATTTAATCGTAATCTTTATTGTTCATCTTGTACTATATATTGAACGAATAAGGTGCATGAAATATTTAATCGATCGGACGTTAGTGAATGCATGATCGAAACATATTTGTTTAATTAGTTCATTTTCTGAAGCAAATTGGCCATTTAAATTTCTTAGAATCGTATGGTTATGGATGGCAAACAACTTCATTTTTATAGTTAAATTAAATTTTCAATAGAGCTATAGGTACACTATTTGGACACCGCATTGTGTAGAATCAATCTTGAGATTTCACACAAATGATCGGAGCCGTTTAATTTATTTTAGATCATTTTACAAAGGTGTCTGTAAAAAACAATCTATCAAATATTGGTAAGAACTTGAAGTTCTTGTTCAAGCTTCATTCCCTAAATCGTAGGGACGAAATATTAACAAACTTACCAAGCTAAGTACAAATGAATAATGTGTTAATAAAAAAAAGGAACTATATGAATAATGATACTGGAAGGTGAGAGGAATCTAGTGGGATCTAGAATGATCAATTTGCAAGTGGGAGAGTGGGAAAAGAGAGTAAAGAGTAAGAAGGATGCAGCAATTATCATAACATCGTTTGGCATAACTTGCCTTAAATTATGTGTCTGTATACATTGCTTATTCATAATCTAAATCGCTCATTTTATAGTATGTATTGAACATTTGAGGTACACAAAATATTAAATGGATGGGACGTTAATAATTGCATGATCGAAGCACTTTTGTTCAATTGTCCGGTTTTTTCCCAACCAAACTCGTAGGGTGGTTTGGTTAAATAATCTGTTGGGATTATTGTTCTTGTTGTTATTCAATTTTTTATGGGTTATTGATTTGTCTGAATGGGAGGAATCTAAAAAGAAAAAATTATGCTTAGAACTGAATTAAAAAATTCAATTTCGAACATAATTTTTACTTTTTAAATTCATCTTGTCAATACTAATCAATAATATACAAAAAAAAATGGTACAAAATAAACAATTGCAATTTTTTTTTTATACCATAACACTCGGGTGAGTCCAGCATAAGGTATTACAGCAGAGATGCAGTGGATGAGGGCACTGAAAATTGAGGAGTGTTGGTGGTGCCCACCACCAAATAATGACCCATATGGATTTGGATTAGGGTAAATTACACTGACCTCCCCTGAGGTTTCTGACTTGTACACTGACCACCCTTACTTTATCTGAAATAGCACTGACCTCCCTTGAGTTTTATATTTTAGTATCAAAAGCACCCTTCAATAGTACCGACGGGTACCGACGGCGCCAGGGACCCCCTTGTGGGTCCCCAACGGTCGATCCGAGCCGTCTGTTCATTCCAAAATCGAATTCCGAGTGGGTCAACGCGGGAATCACCTCAATCGGACGGTCCTAAGTGCTCGATCCAAAATCACCCCATTTCGTTCAAAATTTTTGGATCGAGCACTTAGGACTGTCCGATTGAGGTGATTCCCGCGCAAACCCACTCGGAATTCGATTTTGGAATGAACAGACGGCTCGGATCGACCGTTGGGGACCCACAAGGGGGTACCCGGCGCCGTCGGTACCCGTCGGTACTGTTGAAGGGTGCTTTTGATACTAAAATATAAAACTCAGGGGAGGTCAGTGTTATTTCAAATAAAGTAAGGGTGGTCAGTGTACAAGTCAGAAACCTCAGGGGAGGTCAGTGTAATTTACCCTTTGGATTATGGTCAAGGCAGTTATGTACGGAAGCTTTTTATTGGTTCTTTTTGAAAGCGCGTTTCTATTTTTGTTTTTTTTCGCTTAGCAGTGGCAAGGGCTTATGATGAAAAGCAAAGATGTAATCCTCTCATGATTGGCTCAAGTTAACAGGCTGGTTTGGGTAAATTGAAAAAAAAATTGGTTTTTTGGTTTTTTGGGTTTTGTCTTTCTCCAAAAAAAAAATTGCATTTGTTAGTTTTCGGTCGATTTTTTTTAGTTTATTGGCTTGTCTCGACGAGAGGAATCTAAAAAGTATAAAATTATTGGCCAAACTTAAAGTTTTGTGAATAAAGATGAAAAATAATCCAAAAAACCGATTTTTGGATGTCATCTTTGTCTTTATTCACAAAACCTTAAGTTTGGCCAATAATTTTATAGTACTTTTTAGATTCCTCTTGTCGAGACAAACCAAGAAACCACAAAAAATCAACCAAAAACTAACAAATGCAAAAAAAAAATTGAATAATGACGAAACCAAAAAATCAGTTTTTTCAATTTACCCAAACCACTATCCTTTTTATTTTTTTATTAATTAGTTTAATAAAAAAATATTGCACTACAAGAATGCTACAAGCATTTATTTTTAGCTATTACTGGTTATAGGCCTCGTGCGATGCACAAGACTGCATGCTCATTGTTTTTTTATATGATACGTTTGAAGGCGAATTATTTGATGGCGGAAAGTGGTATGTGTTCATTGTAGTCGGATCGTTAGAACATAGGGATGATGTCAAAGTCGATGGTATTACTTTTATTTAGTGGCAGTACTATTTGGTTCTTTTACTTCTTTGCAATAGAAAAATGATTGTGTGCGAGCGTGCCAGAGGGAGTTTCAATCTCCTCCCCCAGATTAACTTTGGAAAAACCAAATCTAATCAGGCGATTGTGTTTTATTGGTTCAATTACCTCAACTAAGAGGATTTTTCCTTCAAAGTGAAGAAATGCAAACCAATATACTTAGGAAATCAAAGAACATCAAAGAAACAAGATACACTACAAGAAATTTGGTCTTTGGAGACGAATGAAATCGTCACGAAATGCATGATTTTTGTCTCTGATAGTCTTGGTGACGAAAAATAGTTTTGTCACCTATAGGTTGTCTCCGAAAGTCACCTGGTGACGAAATTATTATTTCGTCACCTATACTAAATTTTGGTGATGAAATTTTTCATCACCAATTTTCAAATTATTTGTCACCCACTCACTAGTTTCGTCACTAATGGTGACTAGAAATTGATGAAGGAAACTACTTAGGTGACAAAAAATTTCGTCACTAACTGTGACAGAAATTGATAAGGAAACTGCTGATGTGGCACACGTGTGGCGGCCACGTGTCACCCGTGTGGCGCTGGTGTGTCAGCACGCGTGGCGCCCACGTGTCACCCGCCTGGCGCCTGCGTGGCAGCACGCATGGCGCTGAAAGTTGAAGAAATTTGCTCCTCCTGAGAATCGAACCAGAGATCTCTCCTGTGCGCGCGAGCGCTCGAACCAACTGAGCTAGGCCACCACTTGTGACATTTAGGCACCTTTTTAATATTTATACTATAAAAATCGGATTATTCTTTTACAAACCCTTACTAATATCATTTCTTTTATAAATTTTATACTTATACAAACACCTACTAATATCACTACTTTAATAAAAAAATTTATTTTTTAACACAAAAGATTTTCTTTTTTAACAAAAGCCATTTAATAAAATTTTTAATCGAGTTTATACTATACAAATAATTTTTTTTTTATTCCGTTTGTTTTACACTCCCCATTTCAACACCCATTATACAAACACCAACTAATATATTTTTAAAAAAATATATTTATTTTTGAAAGATAAAATTTTCTTTTTTAACAAACGCCTTTTAATAATTTTTTTAAAATCCAGTTTATACTATAAAAATAAGTTTTTTTTTATTCCCATTGTTTTATGCTCCCCATTTGAACACCCATTATACAAACACCAACTAATATATTTTTAAATATATATATTTTCTTTTTGAAAGAAAAAAATTTCTTTTTTAACAAACGCCTTTTAATAATTTTTTTAAAATCCAGTTTATACTATAAAAATAAGTTTTTTTATTCCCATTGTTTTATGCTCCCCATTTGAACACCCATTATACAAACACCTACTAATATCACTACTTTAATAATTTTTTAAATTTTTTAACACAAAAAATTTTCTTTTTTAACAAAAGTCATTTAATAAATTTTTTAATTGAGTTTATACTGTACAAATTTTTTTTTATTCCGTTTGTTGTACACTCCCCATTTGAACACCCATTATACAAACACCAACTAATATATTTTTAAATATATATTTTTCTTTTTGAAAGAAAAAATTTTCTTTTTTAACAAACGCCTTTTAATAAACGCTTTTTTTTTATTCCCATTGTTTTATGCTCCCCATTTGAACACCCATTATACAAACACCTACTAATATCATATTTTTAATAAATTTTTTTTTTTAACATAATCCTTTTTATAAAATTTCTTTTTTTTAATCTTGTTTATACTATACAAATCTGTTTTTTTTTTAATTTGGTTTAATAGTTTGTCATAAATTACATTTAACATATATATTTTAGTGAGGAAAAAATAATTTTCGTCACCAAAAAGATGTGGAGGGAACATATTAGTGACGAAAGAAATATTTTCGTCACCAAAAAGATATTGTGGAGGGAACATATTAGTGACGAAAAAAATATTTTCGTCACCAAAAAGATGTGGAGGGAACATATTAGTGACGAAAAAATATTTTCGTTACCAAAAAGATGTGGAGGGAACATATTAGTGACGAAAAAAATATTTTCGTCACCAAAATAGTCATATAGGAGACAAAAATTAATTTCGTCACTAATATGTTCCCATTTAGAGACGAATTATATATTTCCTCTCAAAATAGTCATATAGGAGACAAAAAATAATTTCGTCACCAGAATTTCGTCACGGTTTATCATTTTTGTTGTAGTGATACTTCGATTGATAAATCAAAAGTAAACTTACTTCGAAATTGTCTTCAACTTCAAATGCAAGGTAACAAGAACTTCGAACAGGTGATTGTTACAAGAACAACCGAGATTAATCCTAACTACTTCCTAATCTACTTCGAATTGAGTTCGAAATCCTAAAACTACTTGCCAATGTACAAACCAAGTATCAGTTTTTTGATAACCAAGCATCAGTTTTTTGATAGTTGTTTGTTGAAAATTTGTCCGGGGGCTTTTTCACTCTTCAATTTCTTCTATTTATAGGAACTGCTTGTGACTTGAACTTCCCGCTCAAAGAATTTGAACTTGGCTTGCTTCGAACTCCATTTTTGCACTTCGAATTGACAGTTTCTTCCCTCCACTACGTTTGAATTTGAATTCCTTTAATCTTTCTTCAGAAGTTTTACTTGAATCTGTACAGTTGCTTAACCAACTCAAATGATTAAATACTAAGGAAATAACTGTCTTGCACGATATACTCCACGTGTTATAACTGTTAACTACCTCATTAAATATGTTTACACATGGAGTTCATGCATTTAGCAGTTGAAATCAGGGCTTCGAAATCAATTAATGATACTGGTTTGATTTGTAACTGCCAATAACTGCTTTTCAAACCGAGAACCAATACGACATCATATTAACCCATCCTTACTTCAGTAATTCAGTGCATCTTCATTGACACATATTTGCTAACGTTTGACATAATTGATTACGTGTCAATTAATTATTGGATTTGTTAATTTTATACGTAAACAATTACCCAAACTAATAACATAGGTAATGCCACTGATAGTATAAATCCCCGCAACACATTCATAACTTTTTCCTTTTTCCATTTTCCAAAAAATCCCGATAGCAAGAAACTGATTAGCCCTAATAGTATAAAGTAGAACCCTTCCAAAATGATAAGTAGTCGCAATCCAAAACGGGAAACAGGACAACACTAATTAAGATTAAAAAATGAGCTCCAAATTTTAAACAAATATCCAAGTTCGGAAACGAAGGAAATAGAATAACCCAGCTTGTAGTGTTGAAGATCGAAAACTGACATTCTAACTTGTGTAAGGGAGATGAAACAGAAAGGAAACATGTTGTGTTTTAATTCTATTTTCTCCATATTTGTCTCTTCTTGATTATATACTCAAACAAAATCATACACACCTAGGGTTTTGATTCTGCAACAAACAATTGGGCACCAATGCCATCAAATTAGGGATTTGATATACATGAAATGGCTATTTGAGATAACGGGAAAGGAACCAAGCACAGGGTCCAAACAAGCATTAGCGTCTTTATTTCCTGGAAATTATTCCCCAACAGAATACCACAAACAAGCGAACATCATGATTGAATAAGGGATTTTCATGGAAATATCAGTGTCGGTCCCCAAGCTATATATAAGGAGAAGCAGGATAGTAAAAATGTATCTCATTTCCATAGCGCCTCATCCCAAGCTAACCATGACTATCCTATGAGAAGCACTTTCCAAACTCTCATTTCGGCTGGGCAATGCAGATTACCACATTACTCATATACTAACAATAGAAGTTAGCCCCATCAAAAAGGGTCCTGGACATCTCTTACACCTCTCTTTTGCATGAGAGAGTTGAAGTCTGGTGCTCCTTGCATGACACTTGGGTGATCTTTGCTCGGGGCCTTCATCAAGGAATTTTGCATATCCACTTATAATACAACCCCCCTGAAGTCCTTCACAAGTAAACACTCTGTTGAGTTGACCACATTTGTGGTACCCCTGGTTTATCAGTACATCGACCAATCCAATCAATACATGCACTGCCTGATAATACCAGAACAAGGAATATGGAAGCTTCCTTCCCTGAGTTATGTGATCAGCAAGATCCTACAATGCGCACCTAAGAAAATTATCATAGGCAATGCATTAATGGGTTCAGGCATAGGTTTTTCGATCTTTAATCAAATAAATCAACCGAGCAACACAATCTACGTAATTATTTTCTAGAAATAAACAATAAGGTTACCTCAAGCGGATAATCTGCTCAACATAGGAATAGGCCTTATCATTATTCGTAACAAGTGCTTATAGAGACAACCAGTTCAAGACATCAATATGATTGTCATGAATTGCTATCAGTATGCATTATGGCCTTTTTAAATCCCCTTCTTTAATATATTTTCGGAAACAATATTTTTGGAATATAAACAAAGCCTTACCAGTTACCACTTTCATGTATACATAAAATATGCCTAATGGTAGTTATAAGCCAACAACTGCAGAATTCTGCAACAAATAAGTTAGCTTTAACGGAATCAACAGTCTTGATCTACTTTAAACCATGTTACACAGCCTCATACATATATATATCTTGTTGAAAAGTACTCCGTATTAAAGAAAAAAATAGTACCATGTTCTGCATCAACAGGATTCCTAAAGCTTACACACCCGAGATCTGGGTAGTTAAATTTCGGCCGCAAATCTATTACTGATTCCATCCACATATAGAAATCATGTAAATTTGGCCACTCAAATTCGTTACCCAGGTCAAACACTGTTGAGTAACGCTCAACGAACTCGCGATTGATGCACCAACTTTGACAACCATGTGACCTGTCATCATTCAACGGTTTCTCGCTGCACACTAATATACAACCAATAAAGTTTACACGGCCATAGCCCAATCGATCTTCATCGATGTGCTCCATACACAAACCATATACTGCACCATGTTTAAAATAAAAAATCAATATAATCAATCAATTAGGGTTATTATATAGTAACTATAATATAATAACCCTAAATGTATCACCAAACCATTTGGCGAAGATTTTTACCAATTAGCCCAGAAAAATAGCACAGAACATGTGAGATGGCATGACTACCTCAGTACATCACCAAACCTAAATCACTTCAAAGCAGCTGCTGGTTGGCATCCAAACCTGAAACAGAGTTGAAAAATTCGGTAAACAAATGGTTGCATAAAATAAGAGAAACCCCGAAAACAATACAAAAAAGCAAAATAATAGAAGCCGACAAACACAAACTATTATCATTACTCAAATTCAACAAAACAGACGAAGACGGCGCGCGTGAGAGAGAGAGAGAGCTAATGTGAGGAAAAATAGAGTGTGGGGTGAGTGAAAAACTATGTATAGAGCCATGTGTTAGGTGCTCTTTGGGTGGGTTTTTTCACGTCACATTGTATTCTCTATTTTTCTAAATATAGTGAAGATATCTCTCTCTCCTGGACGTACCTGATTTTGGAAAACCACATAAAATTGCTTGTGTTCTTTGTGTGCTTGTTGTTCTTTATTTTTACGCTTCCGTTGCGGTGGGATCGGGGTGTTAAATCCCCAACGGTAATGTAAGTGGAAAACAGACTTTCTAATGTTCATAGGTAATCATGAACAAATCCTCAATTGTTAGCCTCAAAGGATCCATCTTCATTAAATCATGTGTTGATGATGAGCATACTAGAAGTTGAGGCTTAAGCGTCATTTGGCCCTTCGTAGTGACCCATGCAACATATCCTTGTGCACCCCTCATTTCCTTCTTAATTTGAGTCTAGTGCATGAACTTTATGCACTAGCACATTACTGATTATTGAGTTGGAAGCTATTGCAAATTGGGCCCACGGACTATAAAGCAGGGTTAAGCTGCAACATAGTGCACTGACTTGGGTCACACTTACCCATGTAAACAGAGTGTAGGGGAGGTCAGCGCAGGACCCCCGGTTGACCAGAGTCAACGTTGACCCGCCAATAAAATCACGACAAATGTCGCCCAGGTGGCACAATGCCCGCTTGACACGTGGCGCTCTCCGCGGAAGTCTCCGCGTGTGAGGGTCCACTGGAGCGGGCCCAGGTCTCCACGTAAGGGGTCACTGAAGCGGGACCCTCTTGCGCAAGGCGCCCCAGCGGCGCGCACCCCAGGCCCAATAAGGGCGGTGCTTGGACGACCATGAGCCATCCAGACAAGGAGAAAAGCTCATGGCCCAAATGACTGGCGCGGCCCAGAACACGGGCGAAAACGCGAGAGGCCAATCCAAACTAGCCCAGGTAATGATACCTGCTGCGGTCTAAAGGCAGGACCCCGGGGGCCCCCTGAGGCTTGGCTGCGGTATAGGCGAAGACCGAACAGGTTACGACATTGCCCTTATGGGAATAAGGGAGATCTAGCGGCTTGGTGGCTTGGAACAAGAGGATCGCTGCGCGGGCGAATGGCTCGTCACCGCGCGGGTTAGCCACGCGGTGATGACGTCACCCGTGTGGTCAGGTTGTACGGAAAGGACACATGTTATCATATTATAGGACGACAGCCTGGCACCTCATGATTGGTCCAGGGTGCCTATAAATATGAGACATTCCCTTTCATGCCCAGAGGTTGGTGAGATCTCGACAGAGACATATGTCGTTCTAGTGAGAGAAAAGGGCAACCACTGAGTGAGAGAAGAATATTCTCTCTAGTGAATTCTTGTCTCATCTCCTAGGTCACCAAGGGTATCACGGATTAGACTCAGAGCAATCCACTGCCTTAGTCCTTTCTGTACACACCTGCTCCGTTCTTCACCCTTTCTCTAGACCACCTCATTCTCTTCTTTCACCGTGTCTTTACTGTTGACTATCCATACCTCTCCAGCTCATCACGTAAGCAAGAACCATTTCCTACACAGAGCATTTTTATTAAAGTTTTTGGATAACCAGATGTCCGGGCCAACTTGCGTGCACTTCGACTAATTCGGGACCCTGGAGGTAACGTCCAGGCATAACCCCAGTGACCCAAGAGATTGCTGGCAAGGTGATTTGAACCTAAGACCTTATGAAAGAAAGTTAACCACTATTTTCTCTTATTGGTGAAATTGTAGCACTTCTATGCACTGTTTCTTTGTTTTTCTCTTACCTGGCTGTATAAAACCATATTGGCACTCATCTTGCCGATGTGCATAATGATTCGTGTCATATTTGGAAGATAGGCAGTTCAAAAAAACATATATTTGGAAGATAGCATTATAACATTAATCACTGTGCTGCCTTTGTCTCCTGGTCCTGGCTATCCCTTCTGTGTGTGTTTCTCTCACCTTTGTTTCAGATTGTTTGAGTTATCTACAGAAGGACATTGATAACTATAAACAATCACCACGATGTTCTAAATTAACTTTGTTTGATTTCTGGAGGTAGATTTTGATGATGCTTTTTCCCGCTGTTCATTGTAAATTACAGCACATTCAAGAATAAGGCTCCTAAAGCCATCAAGGAGATTAGAAAGTTTGCACAAACAGCTATGGGGACTAAGGATGTGAGAGTGGATGTCAAGCTAAACAAGTACGTCTGGAGCAGGGGTATCCGAAGTGTCCCAAGGCGGGTCAGAGTACGCATTGCTCGCAAGAGGAACGATGATGAAGACGCAAAGGAAGAGCTCTACTCTCTTGTTACCGTTGCTGAAATCCCAGCAGAAGGATTGAAGGGACTAAGTACCAAGGTCATCGAGGATGACGATTGATTTTCCTATTTCTTCCTTCCATATGTTGTCGGAACGGTACATGAGAGTTTTGGGTGTTTTTTTATGTTACAAGACTGGTTAAATTTTGCCTTTTCCCCTAGAGAATGGACTTCAGTATCTGTGTTTTGGTTGTGGTAATCCAGTTATGCTACTGCTGCTGCTTTTTATGGCTTCTCTTCTACCCACCCACCCTTCAAATGGTTTGAGCATTGTTTTTAATGCATCTCTTCTTAGTTCTTAACTCTCTAGCTGCTAAAGAGTTGCTTTTTGAAATCAAAAATTGCAGAAAGTAATTGTGAATAACATTTTTATTTTTTTTAAGAGGAAGAAGAATTTCATTGATTAGCATCATTGTGTCAATCTTTTTAATACTACCTAAACTGCCTATGAAAATTACTCCTAATTACATCGGATATACTCCATTACAAACCCAGTAATGAACTCCATCAGAACCCCCACCTTCCACCAAATAACTGCTCAATTCAATTTTATAACTGCGCACTCCATTTCACCATTCGTCTAAATTTCTCTTCCTTTTCCTGATTCATGTCTTCCTTGGCGAATTCTCTTTGCTGCATTTGTTGCGGTTAGGGGGGCAAATGAGCCGAGCTTTGTAGTATTCGAGCTCAACTCGTTAAGTAAATGAGCCGAAAAGTCGAGCTCGAGCTCGGCTCAATCATAAACGAGCTGAGTCCTTAACAAGCTGATCCAGGGTAATTTACTTAACAAATCTCCTTAAACGAGCCGAATCTATGGTTTCATTTGTTGCGGTTCTCTCTCTCTCTCTCTCGTACAATTCAATGATTCACCCATGGTTTCATTTTAGTGATTCGGTCATGCATGGTCTCACGTAGAAAGTTTTGTGGGTTTCGCTTCCGATGTTAATGCCCAGAATAAGGGATAATTTACTTTTGTTCTACTCATTGTCCACCATGCATTGAAGAAGTAGTGCTTCATGTACATTTCAAACAATGGTTAATAAACTCTATAGTACCATCCATCATACCTCAAATCGTAGTTATATCGATATTTCGGATTAATGATTTCCAAATCCCTTGAAATTGTAATATTGACTCGGTGCCGGCCCCAATGTTTGGGTTGCCCAACCCCTAACTTGGTTGCCCTATCAATATAAAGTCATAAAAAATGAAAAGATATAATACAATTACAAAAATTCAAGAGTTATATTAGAGGTCTGAAGCAAACTCCCAATGTTAAGCTCCCTACATCTTCAAGAATCTTGTTAGAAAAATAACAAAATTACAAAAATTCAAAATAAAAGGATACGATTATAAAAAAAATAAACGCAAAAAGAGTATAATAGTTTTTTTTTTCTTTTTTTAAGAAAATAAGAAAGTATTCTCGTATTTTAACTATGATTTGTGTCAAAAACTAATAAATCGTGTTAGCTCGATCGATTTGTTTTCAATTTTTTGCCATTGAGATAATTTTTTTTAATCAAATGTAAAATGAATGTATCACTTGTACATTATTATTGTGTTTCTTAAATGCAAAATTTCTAAGAAAGTACTAATTGAGTAATATGATTTTCGTAATATTGTGAATTGGGAAGGAAAAAACAAAAAGTCTACTAGCCACACTCGAAACGGCACATACATTGATACAAACACATACATAAATCTCTTGGGCTCCAATACAACACTACCAATTTATATGGTCCCATATATTTACGAGAGTATTTTTATATTTGAGTGTTTATTTTGAGTGTGATTTTAAACTTATAAGAAAAAAAAAATGGAGTAGAGGAAAAAAGGAAAGCAGGGGTCACAACAATGGGCCTGTTGATTAACCTTAAAACAAGTCCTGTGTATGGATGAGGTCTCCAGACTTGGTTTTCCTACCGTAGCAAGATGTGATGGGTTGAAAATAAGGGAGAGAGAGAGATAGAATGTATAGTCGAACAAGATTGAGCATAGAAGTTTTTTTGGACCCACTTAAGAGTTCCCCAAAAAATGATTCAAATCGTTCATTAATTTTAAAATATTATTTCAACTGACATTGGAAAAAATCAACTCAATTAGATAACGATAAGTCCTTCATTCAATCTTCTAAAGTTTCATGGAATATAAGATCTTGAATTTCGAATAAAAGTTAGATAATCAGATCAAACACTTACAATTATCAGATTCAGTTGATTTTTTTTAAAGCCACTAAAAATTATATTTTTACGTTATTGAACAGCTTGGATAATTCGTGTGGAACTCTTAAATGGGTCCCAAAAAGCTTTTAAGCTTTTATGCAGTATGCTACACTATTTTTGTGTGAAGGTCCTATTACGTAAATATTTTAGATTGGGTGTTGTAGAAATAGAATGATTTTTTTTTTGAACTGGGTAGAAATAGAATGATTGAAATGAAATTGTGTGTAAGTCTCTTGGAAACACAAAGGAAATAGAATGATAGAATGATTGGGTGCTGTCTCATCACCCGCGCTTTCCCTCTAAGGAAATTTCCTATCTCCTTCCCAATTCACACACGGGCCCTCTCTCTCCATTTTGCGGATGAATCATACTCAAATCGTAATCGAACCGTGACGACATAAATATTATATATGTATACTAGTTTTTGCCTCTGTGCACGCACGGATTTTCGTGCTCGTTGTTATCATTAAGTTGTATTGTTTGTTTTCATCTTACGAGCGGATCTTTTAACTACCAATTAAATTATTTTTTCTTTTGGTTTCATACATGTATCATCCTTTAGACCATCAAACCATCTGCACAAAACAGGATAGCTACTCTAGATCTGGGCTTCTATCCATCCAATTTGAATGTCATCTTTTAGACCATCAAACCCTCTACACAAAATAGGAACCACGCACGGACGAGCACGAGCACGAGCACGAGCACGGAAGAGATATTTTGTTAAAGGTTTGGATCGGAGATATTCCTATATAAGCATCAATGAGCATCTAATTAATTATGATATGTGGTTGTCCTAGACTGCATATTTGCATTCACGCAAGGAAGGTCCCCTCATATTAAATTAGAACAGTGATGTAGTTGAAGGTAGAGTGCCTAGAATAATAACATTTTGACTTTCCATACAAATAATGGATGGTGATCATTGTGTAAACTATAAATTGACAGGGCTAAAACGCTGTTGAAGGACTTGACTGATCTCGGGAACTCTGTTCCCCTTGTAATTCATGACTTCACATGGAGACAATGGACCACCAATATTTAAAGAACCCAGATTCTAACTCGCCACCACTACAATTAAGTCTCCAACAACAACCAATGCTTCCTTAATTTTGTGCCTTCACGGAACTGCCATTTGGTGCCACGTTTGGGGGTGACTTGAGCTATGCAATTTTGGATCAATGGTAATAGCATGAGGGTAAAGAAAATTACAAAAGAACATATGTTGCAAACTTCCCATATAAACCTTCAAACAAATGCGCTAATTAATCAAATACGGACCTTAATCAATCAGTTCTATTTAAGCCATGCATTTTTTAAAAGGATGAGCCCATTAGAATTCCAAAAATGATTCAACCGATTCACACCCATGCACCTGAATAATTGGGTAATAAGGGGTGAGATTTTTTTAAGTAATTCACAACTACACCTTAAAACCCTTTTTGTTTTTAATGTATCATAGACGCACCGGCATACGGAATGAGTGCGCAAATCATATTATACAAAAGAGAAAAGTACGACGGTCTTAGAAGTAGAAGCTGATGCTTGAAGCTATCCATTTGAGCCCTTCAGCACCGAAATTCCTCTAAGTAGATGGTAAAGAAGAAAACCCGTGTGAGATGAATCTTAAAGACCAAAAAGAAGCTAACCCCAATCTTTATCTACTGTTAGCACACCCATAACGACTGTTGGATAAAAACTGTCTGCAAACCTATACAGCTGTATGTGACTGACAGAAAAAGTTGAGCTCAATCATGTTACCCTAAGTCAACAAAAGGTATGGCCCACGTTGAAAAAAAGGCACACAGAGACGCTATCAGAAATAACAAAGAAGCAAAGGGGCAAAGTGGCACTTTCGTAAATAAAGTTATCAAAGGAGGCCAAAGTAGGTAGGAAAAGAGAGGCCGAAAGATGGAATTGAAGGATTTCCTTTTTATATAGGAAAGATACTACTTAGAAACCACTTACCCCATACAAGTTATCCAAAAGAGGATGATTAAATAAATATAATAAAAAGGGAGAGTTAATTTGACATCCTGTACAAAAAAGATCATTATGATTTCATCCTATGAAATTTGAATACTTATGATTCCATCTTGAAATTTCAATAAACCCCAAAACACCCTTTCTCTCTCCTATTTTTCCTAATATTTCTCTCCTGATTTTCCTAATAATTATCTTTCATAATTTCCTTACATTTCTCTCTCCTAATCTTTCCTAATTTATTCAATCTCTCTCTTCTATCTTGAAAAATCTCTCTTTCCTACTCTTATAATTCTCTCCCCTAATCTTCTCACACCTAAAATCTCAACAAACAAAAAAAAATTGAAAATAAATAACCATGATATTTTGTCCTAAAAACACGAGTCATGAGATATCGATTTCATGCATTTTGTTAGTAATCCACCATATTTTTTACCATGATAGATTTATGTACCACGAAAATCATTTCACGATTTCTATGACCAAATGTATCATTTAGTCCCAGCATAAAAATCAGATTAATGCATCATAAAAAAATAGGTACATGTAGTCCAAACATGAAAGTCAAATTGCATATACAAAAAAAATACATAAAAACATGGTAGATTAATGCACTACGAAAAAATCACAAAAAAAACCATGGAACATATGGTAGATTAATGCACCATAAAACCACGATGTAACCATGAAAAACATGGTTGATTTATACTCCATAAAACCACATGCCAATTTTGGGATTGATTAGAGACTTTTTCATTTTTGCTATATCAAATCCCCGAATATGTGGAATCAATAAATCATGATCATTATATGAAAAAAATCTCCACAAATCCCGGCAACCCAGATACATGGTAAAATTATCTACCATGAATTCCGTGTTAAATTATATAACGAATCATGAGTTAAATTTCATGGTAAATTAAAATGTCATTGTTTTTATTCAAATCAAACAAAGTTCAAAATTCACAAAAACTCACAACAAAAATGGTAAAATTATTTACCATAAATCCTGTGTTGAATTATTTAACAAATCATGAGTTAAATTCCATGGTAAATTAATATATCATTGATTTTTTGCCAAAAAAAAAAATTAAATACCCAATTCATGAAAACTTTCATCATTATGAAACTATTTACCATGAAATCTTGTGTGACAACCTAGTACGATAAAATTATTTATCATGAGTCCTATTAAAATAAAAACCCAAAAACTAACAACAAAATTGAAAAATTCAGATTCAAGAAACTCACAATCTAAAAAAGTTATGTCGTGAAGCATTTTTTGATCAACAAATGCTCTCCCAGCATCTATTACTTTCAAGTTGATTTCCAAAATGTTCTCCCAACATTATATATGTCTGCCGATGTGGCCTTTTCAGATGCCCATGGTGTAGAGGGCGGAGGGGACAGAATCGACGGTGGGCTAGACGTCAGAGAGGTGAAACGATAGCCAGAGGAGGCGTCAATGAATGCGATCTTGCTGTGGTGGGCCAGTTACGAAATGAATGTGATGACATCGCGGGAGTCGTTGGAAGGTAGAGGGATGCGGTTGCATCTGTTGCAGACGATGAGTTTCATTTGGCGAAGCCTTTGCTTAGGTTGATTAGAGGATTGCTATCGTGCACCATTAATGGAGAAGCTATGAAATACTTCTTCGTTCTTATTATTCCTTGTCAATTTGCTAATCAAATCCACATGTAGCCAAACAGTTATCAGAAGATATGGAACTAAAACTAAATGCCATAAAAATAGGAGATGTGAATGCCATAAAAATTGGAGATGATAATCCCGAAGATTTGGGATGCCTAATTGACTATATGTATAAGTTACACCCAAAAATGTAACTGTGGAAAGGTAAAAGATATATATCCGGAAATATAATTATAAGATTACTAATGGAGTAAATAAGGGCACAATGGTCTGATTATCCATTTACAGGATGGAATCATAACTATTCAAATCTCACAGGATAGAATCATAACGATAATTTTGATACAGGATGCCTAATTAAAATTCTCTAATAAAAAAGAGCACTAAAGTTTACTACATGCATAATTTATATTCCGGACATAATATTTTAAATTTCTGGAATTATACACCGGTATAATTTATATTCTTATAAAAAATCACAGCCCTTGTACGTAGCAATGGACTGTTTTTTTTTTTTGATTAATTTGCCCCTTTCAATCAACTAATGAAATTTAGTTTGACCAGCTAGTTATATTGTCACTATTATGTTAAGTTTGGCCTAAGTTAATTTTGTTTCAATAAAGTTGGGATTATTTACTCTCAATGATCTATTTTGCTTTTCGTCAAGATTTTTTTGATACACTTGCTATACTCAACGAGCTCTACAAAGTGAACGTTTCCGATCATCGGAACAAGACAGGAGCCTCCCGAAATCATTCGGGACAGTTGGTGCTGTCCCTTTTGAAGGCCAATAGGCCCCCTGTTTGCCAATAAAAAGAAGCACAAAAATATTTACTTACCGAAGTTCAAAGAAGTTCAAACGCGGTGATTCTAAAGACAACAAGGATTGTTGTTTCAATTTTTTTTTTCATCTCTAGTTATAAAATAGTAGTTGTAATTCTTTTTGTCTTAGTCTTTTACTTTTTAATTTATCTCGTCAAGCTAATTAAATTATTATTTCGAAAAGTTAAACGTGCGGTAGAATTGATGCAATTGAAGGTACACCAAAAACAGATCGAACAATAGTTATTTTAGGAATTACTATAAAGAAAAGATCGGAGAATATTGTTTACAATCATACCATAATAGTTTGTTTAAAAAAGCATTTGGCGGCCGGGCATCCACAGTGGGCTCCATAAAAGACTCCTATGTGAGACTCCTAGCATTTAGCAATTCATTTTCTCAATTATGGTATTCAATGGACTACCCATAGAACTCCTAAGGATGGCTCCTTAACTTGGCTCCTACGACATTAGCTAAATTTAGGGAGGGAGTTGGGAGTGAGGAGAAGAGAGAGAGGGAGAGAAGGAGTAGAGGGAGACGGAGAGGGGATGGCTCCTTAACTTGGCTCCTACGACATTAGCTAAATTTAGGGAGGGAGTTAGGGGATGGCTCACTTACATTTTTGTGTCCATAAATAAAGTTAGGACATTGTCTAGGAGCCAATTTTAGAGAGTCCATTGGAGTGCTATCAATTTTAGGAGTCATTTTATGTGTCAACTTTATAAAAGTGTATTGAAATGTCTGAAAAGTTTATAAAAGTGTATTAAAAAGTGTAAAAAGTGTATCGAAAAAGCTTAGTTTCCCTGTCCACTTGGTACAAGGTTCAATTCTTAGGCATCTCTTTTTTCTTCCCCACAATATTATTTTTGGGGCTTTTAGAGGACGGCCCCGTTTTTTTGCTTCGTACCCATTCCAATCTTGATAAAATAATTCTTTCTTTATTTCAATCATTTTTTCTCTTATGCGCATGTTGCCTCTCTCTCTCTCTCTCTCTCTCTCTCTCTCTCTCTCTCTCTCCTCTTTTTATTTTAAACTTTAAAATGGTTTGTAATTTTTTGTTTCAAAGAAATTACATATTTGGAACCTACTCGATGAGATCTACGAACAAGATTTATATTTAATACTCCTATGAAATTATGTGAAGATAAAAAAAAAAAACAAACTATAGTTCATATAGCCTCATCTCATTTTGAGGTTAGTTTTTTATTTTATTTTTTTTAAAGTAAACATAGGGCCCAGTTTTAGAAGTTCGTCTTAGACTCTGTGAATCTCATGACTGGTCTTGTGTCCGAATAGGACAGACCGTCACTGCAGCACCACCTAGCCAACTAGTTGGCCAAAGGACCTCCACACAAATCCATACAAGTACTACTAATGGCATAGGAGGGATTCGAACTTGGAATGTTCATGTACAAAAAAAGGAAAAGAATCGTATCTCACTAACTTTGGCCAACTAAGCTACCATTTCGGTAGTATTATTTGTCGGAGGTTGGGACCCGGGGTCTTGTGTCAGCAGCCCCTCATAATTCCGCCCTTGACCTTTTCTAACAAACCCAAAGAGTGTGGGACCAAAAAAAAGGAGCAAAGGGACCAAAAAGGGGCACACAAGTAAAACCACACCTCCAACCACACAACACACGTGTCGCGTTAAGAGATATGACTCGTGTCGGTGGGCCCCACCACCACCACTAATCTTTAAAATAAAAAAAAACTGAAATAGTTCTCTCTCTCTCTCTCTCTCCTCCCTTCATCTCTCTCGCCCCCAAAACCCAATCTCCACGCCATATCCACCGCCACGACCTCTGCTACCCCCATAGCTAATTTTTTTGGAGAAGATCTCTCTCTACACGCCATATCCCCCTTCCTTCCTTTGTAAAAACAAATTTATTAATTGTTTCTGAGTTGTCAAATCCAATCTATTGTATCCCTTAGGCCTCTGGTGTTGGATTTCAGAAAAATCCATGGAGTGATTGTAATTTTTTTTTGTTCTACTTTATCTTTTTAAATGGTGGTGGTGGCAATAGGAATGGCTCCAGGTACTCTAGGGTGGTGATGGAGTAGGATAGGTGGTGGTGGTTGTGGCAGTGGTGGGCGGAAATAGGCAAAGGGGAGCAGATTGGGTTTTGGGGGGAGAGAGATGAAGAGAGGATAGAGAGCGAGAGAGAAATTATTTCAGATAGGGAGAGAGATGGTGGGGCCCACCAACACATGTCATATCTCTTAACGCGAGATGTGTGTTGTGTGGTTGGAGTTGTGGTTTTACTTGTGGAATAATGATAGTGACACGAATTTTGTGCCACAATCAACCACAACCCCACTCACATGGGATGTGGGGCCCGCATGTGAAGTCCATGTGGGACCCACACTCCATGTGAGTGGGTTTGTAGTTGATTGTGGCACAAAGTTTGTGTCAGAATCATTTTTGTTACTTGTGTGCTCTAGCATTTTCCCTTCGGCAGACGAATATAAAAGGACACTTTGTTCTACTAAAATGTAAACACCAATCTGAATGAAGCCAATCAAATTTAACAAAATGAAGCGTTTTAAACCCGATCAGAATTAGAAGGGGTTTGGGGAGCCTTCCGGTGGTGCGATTACCTGTCCGGTGGCTGCCCAACATTATCCCCAGGGAAGACCCTTTGCTTCACCTTCGTATTCTTTCTAGGACCACTCACTCTGGCAAGCAAGCGTTTGACGCCGGCGACCTCTAATATTCCCCCACCAAAATGGCGGCAACACTTGACAACTTCTTCGGGAAGAAAGACGACCTGAGAGTGCTCTATGGAAGAGGCAAGAAGCCCGACTCTGAGAAGAGCGTTGACGTGAGGTCCGAGGAAAGATTAATGAGCAAGTCTCCTTTACCTGGGGAAAATAAGGTCAAGGCAGTGAAGTTGTGCACCGGAGATGGAATGAAGGATCTCAAAAATCCGACGCTGCTCGAGACGCTGGCGATGGACCCGGAAACTAAGAGCATAATTTCTGGCCTGTTTGCCAATTCCAAGGAAAATATGGACGACAAGGACAAGGATAAGGCATCGGTGAAGGTCTACACCAGACGGGTAGGGAAAAAGGTTTTTTGGGATACAAAACTCCAACGTCACCGGACGTGGGAGGAGTTGGAAATGGACCCGGAACTTTATCGGGGGATATTGGCCTACAGTGATAATCTCAGAATAAACGCGGACAATTGTTGGGATTCAATGGAACTCGAAAATCCAGCGTCGTTCGAGGAGTTGGGAATGGACCCGGAAAATAAGGGCATCATTTCTGACTTCTTTGGATTTGTCAGGGCTAACGAGCTTTCCAAGAGGATAGGCCAGGCTTTGAAGAAGGATAATTGCTTGGTGTACGACTCTCCTGGTACTGGTAGATCGAGGAGCATAATCGCTGCTATGGCCAACTATCTTAAATTTGACATCTATCATTTGGATCTTACGAATTTCTCCTCCCTCGGGGAGCTGCAGTATACACTGCTCTCCACCAGGAATCGCTCCATAATTGCTATTGAAGGTTTATATCAATGTGCTGGGATGCTTCTCAATCTCAAGAGTGATGAGGTTAGCTCTTTTTTTTTTTTTTTTTTTAACTGCAAATCGTCCACAGGTTAATTTGTAGGAGCAAATTTCACAATAGTTGGTGGCCTCAGGCCCTCGAGCCCTCGAGTTGAATTAATTAATGATACATGAATATAGATAGTAGCTCACGTCAATATTTGTGAACGTGGTATAAAGATTGTAGGTTATAAAATAGATAAAAATCTACAAGTGATTGAGATTTCTGATGTTGTCGTTGTTGTTTGAATCTAATCCCATTGTTGTTATGTTATGCAGTATGCGGCCAAGTATTTGATGATGGGAATCGATGCCCAGTTTTCGAAACGTAATAATGAGCGGATCTTTGTATTTACCACCAACCACAGAGATCAACATGATGTTGCTTCCTTGCGCCCTGTTGGCATGGATATTTACATTAACACGTCTTCCCCTCTGCCTACATCCTTACCAGATGGAGGAAAGAGGACATATCACAATAGCCTTCTTGTGTCTAATTCCGAGAAGGAAAATACGAGAGAGAGATATGGTTCTACAAAACGATATTCCTTGCCGGATTTTGATGCTATGGAAAACAAAGTGGTGAAGGTCTATAGCAGAAGGGGTTGGGATTGGTTGGATTCAATGGAACTCGAACGGCCACCAACCTTCACGGAGTTGGGAAAGGACCCGGAAAATGAGGGCATAATTTCTGACTTGTTGAGGTTTGTCAGGGAAAAGGAGTTGTACAAGAGGATAGGCAAGAATTGGAGGAGAGGTTACTTGTTGTATGACTCTCCTGGTACAGACAGATCAAGCTTAATCGCAGCCATGGCCAGCTATCTTAAATTTGACATCTATGATTTGGATCTTACGGGGTTGTCTTCCATCCAAGAACTAAAGTGTGTGCTTACCTACATCAACAAGCGCTCCTTAATTGCCATTAAAGATATCGATCACTGGTTTGGGATGCATCCCAATCTTAAGAAGGAGGTTAAGTCTTTGAGAAGGGAGAATAAGGTTAGCTATTTGTTTTTCATGACCAATTTTTCTTTTTTCCCCTCAAGTGCACATCGTCCCCAGGTTAAGTGGTAGTAGCAAGTTTCATATTCGTTGTTATACCATTTTGATACTTAGGTTTTTGTATATTTGTTCTGTTTTTTTTTTTTCTGAATTTTTCTAAGATTCAATTTAAACGTTTTGGATTAATCATTCGTTTTGATGAGAGTAGTTTAAAAGGTAAAATAAAAAATAAAAAATCACGTCCAAACAAAATAAAAAATTAACTAAAGATAAAAAAATGTTTGAAACAACTATCTTTATCGTCTTTAGTACTTCCTCCCTTCCATAATGTTTGTTTTTTTTTTTTTGTTGAGAATTTCAACTTTCTAAGTGAACAAAATTAAATACACGCCTCCTTTCGTAATGATTTCCATTACTACCCCTTAAATCCCGCTCGTAAAGTTATTTTGACTTATTATGAAGGTAAATTATAGAATCCATGCAGTTATAGTTGACTTGTTTCCAATAAGACTAACATTTTGGACATCAATGAAGTAAAAAACCAACATTCTGAGACGGATGAAGTAACTTTTTTCAATTTCAGTCCATGTTTTTATAATTTTTTGATTTCTCTCATATAGACAATTAATCAATCCCCAAAAATTTGAGGAAAACTAAACAAAATTAAGATTATACCAACTGTCTTTAAGTGGCCCTTTGCTATTTATTTTTCCTTTGTTTTTCCTTTATTTTTTAGCTCAAGTTGGTTGAAATTGGTCTTTGAATTTGGATACTGTCATATTATTATGCAGTTGTTCGATAGCAGTGTTTATGCTGCTTATATAAACATGAAACTCTCTTTGTCCCATTTTGTTTGCTCTTTCCAAGAGACTGTATCATTTCGACCTTCAAACTTCCCGAAATAATTTTAAAAATTTTTAAGTGGTAGTAGCAAGTTTCATATTTGTTGTTATATCATTTTGATACTGAGGTTTTTGTATATTTTTTCTTTTTTTTTTCTTGAAATTTTCTAAGATCCAATTGAAACGTTTTGGATTAATCATTTGTTTTGATGAGACTAGTTTAAAAGATGAAAAAAAATAAAATCACGACCAAAAAAAATAAATAAATAAGTAAAGATAAAAAAAAAGTTTGAAACAACTATCTTTATTGTTGTAACACACAAATTTCGAGTCCTGCAATAAAGACAAGAAAAAGATGCACAAAATATATTTTTTTATTGATTTGAATTAAAATGGGTACAATCCTCTAATAAGTGCTCTTTACAGAAAAAGAGCGAAGTATCCTCTGATTCGATTTCCGGAGTTGAAGGTGCAACCTAACGGCTATAGAAGCTTGTCGTAGGATTGAACTGGTTGGTAGTTCTTTCAAATCTTCGAGTTGAGAAGCTTGATCGAGGGCTTGAACAGCTTTATCTCGGACAAACGATGAATTTGAGGCGCGATCTTTGCTAGCTGACGTGTAGATCTCTGATTGAAGTTGCAACCCAACGGCTGTAGAAGCTTGTTGTGGGATTGAAACTGTTGATGATTTCTTCAACTTCTTGAGTCGAAAAGCTTGAAAGAGCGAAGCTTGATCGAGGGCTTGAACGGCTTTATCTTGAACAAACGATGAATTTGAGGCGCGATCTTTGCTAGCTGACGTGTAGATCTCTGATTGAAGTTGCAACCCAACGGCTGTAGAAGCTTGTTGTGGGATTGAAACTGTTGATGATTTCTTCAACTTCTTGAGTCGAAAAGCTTGAAAGAGCGAAGCTTGATCGAGGGCTTGAACGGCTTTATCTCAAACAAACGATGAATTTGAGGCGCGATCTTTGCTAGCTGATGTGTAGACCTTTGCTGTTGTAGATGAACCGGCACGTAGCTTTGGGCGCTTGTTGATTCTCCACAAGAGCTTGAGGGATTTGAGAAGAACTTGAGAAGCCTTGAGAAATGCTTGAGAGCGCTCTCCAGTTTCCTTGCCTCAAGATGCCCCCCTTCTTCTTAATGAGAGCCTCTATTTATAGGCTCAAGGAGAGGGGTCTTTAATTTGGAAGGTCTCATTTGATTGATTTTATTTCCGAATAAGAGTAAATTGGCCTCTTAATATGGAAATAAATCAGGTCAAATATATACATATATATTGTCTTTGATTGATTCTTTCCATAGAAGTAAATTGACCTCTTATTATAGAAATAAATCAGGTCAAATATATACGTATATATTATTCTTGATTGATTCTTTCCATAAGAGTAAATTGGCATCTCTTTATGGAAATAAATTGTGTCAAGATATATATTTATATATATATGTATATAAAAACACATATTTATAAATATTTTTCTGGCCCCAAGATAATTTGGTTGGGCATGCGTTCATGGGTTGGCCCAATTTGATGGTTAGTCTGGCCAATTGAGTGGGCCCACCTTCTTTTGGTCTAGCCCACATCTTTTGAACCCACACTTTGTTGAGCCCTATAATTATTTGCAGGCTTTTGACCAATTTTGACTTTGATTAACTAAGAATATTTATTTCTTCTCAATTAATCGGACAACGATTAAGCCATGACGAAATTTTAGTTTCGAAAACCTCAAAATGGGTCTGTTTCTGAAAAGGGCGATCTGATTACTGCACTCTCAGCTGCCCCAAACCTTAAAGTTGTGATGGATTTGTGTGAGAGAGATACCGATTCAGCAGTTGAGAACCGTACGCGTGATTTGTGGACAAATGAGAAGAACAACCATTCACAGAATACTCCTCCCGAGAGCTCGTAATGGTTGATGTTAATACAGAGGTAGGCATCAAGGAGGTTTCTGAACCAGGTGATGGAGAGGAGAGTGGGAGGAGAGAGATGACGGGGAGGCAGAGGAGGGCGAATCGGGCATTGCGGCCGCGGCGGAGGAAGGTGTTTGAGGTGGTAGGAGCAGGTCGTTGAAGCGATCGGCGACTTGTTTTTTGGAAGAGGTCGCTGTCCATGGACACGACCTGGTTGCGGCGGATGCTGATTCGGTTCGGTTCAGGAATGAACCTTGAATGTCCGTCGCCGGCATGATTGATCCCTGGTTTTTTAGAGAGGGGAAATGTTTTTGCAGAGCAAGGGGCTGGGGTGGTGGTTCGTCGAAGGGCTAAAGCTTTGGTTCTAATTTGGGTGTTAGAGTAGCGGTGGCGGCGGCGGGTTCAGGGAAGGAGTTGAGATCTGGGAAGGGGATGAGTGAGCCCATTTTTGGGAGTTTTTATTAAGAGAGAGAAACGGATGGGGAATTTTTGTGTGTGTGTGTGTGTGAGAGAGAGGGAGAGTGAGAGAATTTATTTATTTATTTATTTTTTTAGAAAACCTAATTTTAAGAGGAGGGTTATTCGATTTTGGAGTGTTGTAATAGATAGCTCTGAATCGATGGAGTGGGTGCAAAAGAAACCTAGTTCGGGAGATTTGGTCAAAGAGTAGTAGATTGGAATCAAGGGGGAGTTTGATGAGAAGAAAGAGAACAAGGCTCAATGTACGGTTCACACGAGGGGGAGATTTGTTAGAGCATGTGTGAACGGTAAATCCCACATTGGAAAAATAAAAAAATGGTTGGACTTTAATATACAATTTGGTGACTCACCACTTACAAGGCTTAGTCTTTTAAGTGTATATGGGTCATTCAATATATATTGGGCCCAATTGATGTGGCAGACTTTCTAATGATACTCTCAATCAAATTGGGCCTTGTGCACGCTGTGGTAGGATTGATGCATTGCATAAACTCCCAACAAAAACTGGTATCAGAGCTCTGGGTTCAAATTGAGGCTTGTGTTTTCCACTGCGTTTGTGTATTTGAGGTCGTTTCAATGGCGACTCGCTTTGAAGTTGAGAAGTTCTTGCAACAAGAAACAAGCAAGGCTTTGTTGGGGGAAGTTTGAATAAGCATGCTGATATGTAGGATAGTGTTTTCGAGGATCTCCGGGCGAAGGTGGTTTTGGGAGGACTTCTTGAGTGAATCCCTTTGAGGGAGCCGCCATGGGGTTTTCCGTAGTGTGTTAAGATTTCTTGGTTGTTCCATTGGTTGGTTTTTTCTTGGAATTTGAGATATCTAGGGTTTGGAGTCGTCTCTTTCATTTATGTGAGACATTGATGCTTTGTTAGTATTTCTAATAGAGATTTGTTCCTAGATATCTATTGGTTGCTTCTAGTAGAGTTACGGATATAGCTGGCTCTTTGTACTTCTCCCCATTCATAGTGAATCCTCTCTTGCTCTTCATCCGTGGACGTACCTCTAGAGGTTCATGTTCCTAGATATCTATTGATTTTCTCTTGTTGGTTTGTTTTCTCTTACCTCATGGTCTGTCACACATGTTCCAACAAAGAGAGACAAAAGTAATGGGTAAAGTAGGAGGCCAGTGAAAGGACTCGGTTAAAACACTGAAAGCTGAGACAATTTTATTCAGCCGTAAAAGATATTGTTTCATTCTCATTAGGTTATATTTATACAGAAGAGTAAAGGAATAAATACGCTAAGACCCCTTATCTCCTAATCTATTTACATAGGAGGACTAAGAATACACTAAATACACATAACACCCACAACTTAACAACACGTATTTCTATTTCCTAAGCTTAAGAAATTGTCAAAACAAGCAAGGATTTATGGACGGTGGCGCAGGGAAAAAATCCATTGTAACATGCAGCATAACTAAATTATCTTGATATTTATATGCGTAAAAACTATTAAAATGATGTCTTTTAAAGGAAGAAAATGTGTTACTCCCTCTATCCCATTTTAAATGTCCCTTACGTAAAGTCGTGTCATTTTAACTTTAAAAGAAAATATAATATCTAGATATTTTTTTTCAAAATTTTTTACACCATTCAAAAATACTCGTTGAGATCTTTTCAACGGAACAAACAAAAAAAATTTAAAAAGTATTTCAAAAAGTTTTTTAGTTTTAAGTTCAAACTTGCCCGATCTCCGGTAGGGGACATTTAAATTGAGGACGGAGGGAGTATTATATGTCCTAAGGTTACTTAAAATATGACAAACTAAGTCAAAAGAGGGGGAAAAATGTATCATTCGGTTTTATATGGGTTGCTAATGATTTAAGAAAATTTACGACCATTCCACCCAATTTCTGTTGCGTATCATTCGATATGTTAGTTACAGCTACATTACGACTGTAACTACTATTTAAAATTATGGGTATGCATGCTTCAGTAGTGGGCCAGTTTGCCTACGGCCAGAGGGTAGGAAAGTTGAACCCACAGTCGCAACATAATGATCAAAAAACTCTACTCTCACCCTCTGTATCGGATCTCCATGTTTCTGTAAAGTTGAGACCACAATTCCAGGCTCACCGCAGCCAAAAGAGGCCCTCTTCACTAACTTGAGATATTATTCAACCAATCGAAGACACCTTACAACAGCTCTCTTAATGTGAATTACTTAGAGAAGGTATTTCGTCTATTTAAGAAATTATTGTCAGCACTAATTATAGCAAATACTTGCGGACGCTGGCTAGACAGTGTAGTTTTAGATATAAGTGAAAATGCACAAGTGTTAGAGCCTTGTGATGATGAAAATGTACGAGTGGTTAGCTAATAATTCAATCTATTTAAGAAAATGCTCATGTTTTAATCTAATCCCACTGTTGTTGTGTTATTTTTCCTGCAGTTAACGCTCTCAGATTTGTTTGAAATCATTGAGCAGTTGTGGTACCGCATTCGGGATCAGCAGATCATCGTACTTACCACCAACCACAACCATAGAGACCCATATCACACTGCTCTACTGAGCCCGTTAAACATTGATGCATGCATGCACACTTCTTCACCTCAGCCAATAGCCTTACCAGATGGAGGAGAGATTGTGCAACTTGATTCATCAGAACATGAACCGTTGGTGGATTTTGATGCTACAAACAACAGGGCATATCAGAGCAGTGTTCTTGTGTCTAATTCAGAGAAGGAAAATACGAGAGAGACATCAAAGAGGCAATGCATGACTGAGAGTGTACTTAGTTCAGATGATTCAAGGACAAGAATATCATTGACGGATTTCGTTGCTCCAGACTACAGAGCAGATCTTGTGAGGGCATATCCGAACGGCCCTATTATATTTACTTCAAATAATATAGATACAAGAGAGGGATTAAACGGAGAATGCTTAACTAAGAGTGTACTTAGTGATGATGATTTAACAAAACAAGAATTGTTGCCGAAAAGTACGAGTCTGACCTTCTCGGAGCTGACGAGTGAAGATATTGATGGTTTTTACGATTCTATTTCTGTCGATTTTGATTCTGATTCTGACGATTTTGATGATGGTGCTGGGATGCTTCCCGATTGTGGACGGCCCACCGAGATTGTTCGAAAAGTTTGTGATTGTTAGAGTCGCCACCCGGGTTTGAGGTCCGAACCCGAGAAACCGATCAAAAATAAACATGACTTGTTTGCCCATTTGAAAAAGATTTCACTGATCATGGCGGAACCAAAGATTTCTCGGATTCGGGGGTTTGGTTACGAGAGGGGAAGGGTTTTACGGCACCCCTCTCGCCCGGTCCGTGAACCGGTCTCTACTCAACATTTTGTGGGATCTTGGAAATGTTTGAAATTTGATTTTAAACACGAAATGGGGGATACGGGAATGGCAAACACGTAAATGAATATTAAAACACAAACTAAGTGATGGTGGATGCTTGTGTGAAGTGTACAATGCGATTACAGAATGATATAAACAAGGAAAATGACAATGAAGGAGAAAAATAGAACTTAAAACACCATTTTGAACAAAATTATTTATCTTTCCGACACTATTTGCATGTTTTGGAGGGTTTTGATATAGAAATGAGAAAAACACAAAACTACAAAGTTGTAGCCCTTCAAATTATCTACGTTTTGATATATAATACGTTGAAAACGGAGTTCGGAGTAAAAAGTTATGGCTGAAACACTGTGCTGCCTATCTGTTGGGGTTTGAGCGCTCAAGGTGAAGGCCTTGAGCGCTCAAGCCCTTCCTAGATCGCCAAATTCTGCTATTTTATGATACTTTTCAGAACTTGTAGGCTCATTTCAAGTATGAGGAACTTGAATGAGCCCACTGGTCTCCCTCAGCAAGACCAAACTAGTGATTTTCACATGATTTTCTACCTTTTCGGCTATGATCAAGGCTTGAACTTGTGGTTTGATGAATGGATGGGTAGTGGCTGTGTTTATGGGCTATAGATGAAGTATTTTGGTCAGAGGAGTGTAAGTGTAGGGTTGATTGAGTGATTGATTGAGTGGATGATGGAGGATTTGAGCTTAAAATGGTGATTTTGGCTTGGATGAGGTGAGTTTTGATGGAAGAGCTAGGTTTGGACGAAATTGATGGAATGTATGGGCTGTAAATGGCTTGTTAGAGTGAGAGAGGGGCTGTTGAAGTTGGTTTCTCAAAGACCCATGTGTTGTAGGCCTTAAAGATGAGATTTTTGGGTGTTTTGGAGGTTGAAGATGATGGAGGGTGGTGGCTATGGAGGAGAGAAAGGCTAAAACGTGATTGAAGTGATGAGAGAGAGTGGAGAGGGCTGATGAAGGGTGTGAGAGTGTAAGAGATCAGCCAAAGGGGGTTTATATAGAGAGAGAAATGGGAGGGAAATGGGTTTAATTTTTGAATTGGGTTTGGGGGGTGATTGAGGAGATGTTCAAGGGTCTAGGAAGTGTATTTAGGCAGTAGAAAACATAGGTAGACGCTCCTCTTGCAGTAGAATATCATGATTAGATGCTCTGCAGAAAACTGATCTGGCTCGGAGTTGAGCGCTCAAAGCCATGAGCTTGAGCGCTCAAGGTCCAGGGCTTGAGCGCTCAAGGCTGTTGCTCAAAAGGTAAAACTTTGCGGGGCCGCCCCGGGTGCTATCGAACTCCGTTTCGTGCGTGGTTTGAAGCGTTGGAAAGCTTGTCGAGTGTACTTTCTAACCCAAGTAGTTTGAACCCAAGATAATTTGTACATTCAAGTATGTGACCATTTTACCCTCAGAAGGTCGGGAAAATAAGTCATTTTGGTAAAACGGACACATCTCCCTCATTTCAAAATGGATTGAGACGTATTATATATCAATAAAGAGGGTTTTGAATGTACTAGAAGATGGTGTAGGCTTGGGTTTGTTTTGAAATGGTTTATGGATGGTTTGAAGGGCATTTTGGTCATTTTGCTTGGTTTAAGGTTGTTCTAGGAGGGTTTAGAATGGTTTAGGGTGGTTCGGTGAGTTCAAGCCTTGTTCTTAGCCTCGAGGTATGCATGATTGGTCTATTTCATCATCGGGAATGCTCGAGTGCATCCTGTGTTCAAAATCGGGGTGTCTACACCGATCTCAAGGATGAGGTAAGTTATATGTTATTGTCCACCACTATTTTTTAATAATGCAAATCGTCCACTGGTTAACTAGTTGCAGCTAGCAAAATTCATAATAGTAGGTTGTAGGATTTTGACACTTGATTCTGTTGGGGTTTCCACATGAAATGCCCCATTAACTAATGACTCGTCAAAGTGCTATATTTTCCTTTGTTTTCCCCTTTACTTTGCATCTCAGGTTTGTTTGGTCTTTAAAGTGGATATTGGAAGAAGCATATATATATATAGCTCTTTGTAGTCTGTAGTAATGTCTGTATTCCTTATTTAACCATCTATAAGTTGTGCTCTAGTTATGCAAAACATGGAGAATCAAAGTACCAGGAACAATAAACCACATGATCACACCAACACAAGAACCCATTGTATACGTGCTTCGGCTCTTTACAAATGTGCCTATGACACTCCACTCTCATCCTCTGTGTTGTATCTCTCTATTTATGTAAAGTTCTCACACCCAAACCCTAACGCTGGGCTCTCTGCCTCTGGAAGATGGCCTCTTCACAACAACTCTCGTAATCTGGGGACTTTCTTATTGCCAGTACTAATCATAGTTAATATTTACGGAAGTGGGCTAAAGAGCATAGATTTTGAGATAAAGAAAAATTCAGAAATGGTGCTTTATGATGATGTTGTTTCAATCTAATCCCATTGTTGTTTTATTTTTGCTGCGATTGACGGTCTCATTTTTCTTAAAGTTTGTTGATGGTTTGTCGTCGAGCTGTGGTGATGAGCGGATCACTGTATCTACCACCAACCGCAGAGACCCACCTGATGCTGCTCTACTGCCTCTTGTTAACATGGAGACTGACATTCATACGGCTTCACCTCAGCATATAACCCTACCAGATGCTGGAGAAATTGTGCAGCTTGAGTCAATAGAACAAAAACCATTGGTGGATTTTGATGCTACAAACAACAGGGCATATCAGAGCGGTGTTCTTGTGTCTTCAAAGAAGAAAAATGCGGTAGAGGCATACAAGGGACAGTGGGAGTGTCTAATTCAGAGAACAAAGAAAGATATGGGAGATGGATTAAACAGAGAATGCATAACTAAGAGTGTTCTTAGTTTAGATGATTCAAGTCGACAAAAATCATTGCCGGATGTTGACGCTACCAAAAATAAAGCACATCTTGTGAGAGCATATCAGAAAGGCCTTGTTGTGTCTCTTTCAGAAAATAAAAATAGGAGGGAGGCATTAAAGAGAGAATGCATCACTAGGAGTGTACTTGGTTTAGGGGATCTTCAACAACATTTTGGCGGTAGACGTGATGATGCTACAAAGAACTATGGAGGTAAGCTTCTACTGATAAATGGATATATATTATTGCTTGCAATCTTTATCTTTTTTTCAATTTTCAACCATTCTAATTCTTTTGTGAAAGAGAATCTTATTTATATATGTATTTAGAAAAGAAAAGCACAAGAGAAATATGAATTGAAATTGTTCATTTGGTTTTTATTTCTTCCGGGGATGACGAGTTGGAAATGCAGGTTTATGATTTTCTCTTCAACAATAGATTGTGTCAAGTAGCAGTCCATACTGATTTATAGTCATGTTTCTAAAGTCTCCTATGCTTTTCTGCACAATTTCTGGTTTCATTGAAATTTTTTTGTTTCAGTTACACCCCTGGTGGTTCATTTAGTTCCTAATGTCCTCAAAATTTAATTCATTGCAGCTATTTATGATCTGGGTATTCACACAACAGATTCCCTTGCACGGAAATCATTCAAAGTAGAAGAAACTCTTCCGATCCGGGAACAACTTAATGACTGTGTACCCTTATTGTCTATTGGAAAATTAACACTCAAGGGTTGGGTACAAGAAGAGAAAGCACAAAATCTGCCAAGAGTTCTGCAACTCAACATAGTTGAACAAAGAGTGACAAAATTGCCTATATGCTTAGAAGGATTGACTGCTAAGGTTGATTCTCTCCCTGATTTGCAAACGCGCAAGCGCGCACACACACACAAGGCATATTTTCCGGCTATGTCTTCAAATAGTGCCAATATGATCCGTAATGTTGAATCTATCCTTTGTTCAAGTACAGTGTTTCGATCCCTAATTCTTATTCGTTTGTACAATGTATTGAATTGAAATGGTATGATAAAATATTTCAAACAAAGGATCCATGTATTTTGTGTCATTTTGCCAAAATCAGGCAGTGGTTAGACCCTCAACATTTCTATTGTTTTAATAGAAGTTTGAAATGGATGAATAAATTCTCCTCTATTTGTTGAAGTAGTAAATAGACATAAAGAAATCTGGATTAGCCACAATAAAGGGGTGTTCTTTAGGATAGGAAGTTTAGCTGAACTTATTCTGTTTATCTATTAGTATATTGAATTGTGGCTTGATCAACTACCCAAACACTGCAGTCTGCTAGCACTTCATGGTGGCCGATCGGCTTGCCAGATGGAAGACACATTGTGGTGCTTCATCCATTAGAGCAATCTACAAAAAACGTTGCACATGCAGCTAGGGTAGATCAATGCTTTCCTACTGTGTCTCTTCCAGAGAAGAAAATGGTGAGAAAGACATTGAAGAGAAAGCTCAGAACTATGAGTGTAATGGAGATTCACCAACAACAATTTGGCAGAAGATCTGAAGGCTCTGCAAAGAACTTTCGTGGTAAGAGTCTACAATTGATAAAATTTTGATTTCAATCCTGCTTGTTTATGGACCATCTAATGCTTCTGGCAAAGGATATGTTGTATTGTTCTCATTATAGAAGCATTACAAGATTGCTGCTTTCTCACCTACATATTGGTGCTCATGCAGCGATGCGCATCGGTAGGAAGCATGTGACCAATTGGGTATCCACAGAGAAGCGCATCCACGGGATTCATCAGTGGCCATTTCGTCAAGTAACTTTCTTATATTTACGCACAGTTGGTTCATAAATTCACTTAAAATTTTGATTCCTTGTTACTTCGAGTTAAAAAGTTCTGAAATCATATGATGGAGAAACTTCCTTTTGCAAAACTTCTATACCTTTAATGAACATCTCTTTGTGTTTGCTAGCACATATGACCAACTTTCCTGCAGATTGAATGTAGAAGTTTGCAATTATATTCATTGGTTTCACTGTAGAAGGGACCATCTATTAAGATATTAAAGTTTGTCTTCTTGATTATAGCCTTTTCAACTTGTACTTTGATGTAGCTTTGTCACGCCCCAAAATGGGAAATGACCGGCCGTGTGCCACGGGGCAAACCCATGGAACACAAAGCCTAAAAATAAGATAAACCATAAAAACTAAATAACCATTCTTTATTGAATAGCAAAATCAAAACCAAATTTGCCTCAACATCAGCATGGGGAGCAACCGTCCCATGAACCCAACAATAAAATTTTCCACCAATGATAACAAAAACCAATTTACCAAAAAGGTTTAACAAAGAGCGGAAGTGAATAAATAAAATACTAAAACTAGGATGCAATATCCTATGGAGGTCAACACAAAGAATTCCCCAAGATGCCGCCAGAGTCCTCACCTATTGACTCGATTTTCCTGAAAATGGTGTTGGAATAAATCCGTCAGCTGACAAGCTCAGTGAATGGCAAATCATGTATAATAAATAAAGTTCTAAAGAAGGGATAAAATATTTTATCATGTAAATATAATTTGGCATGCGAGGTGTATAGCAAAACAATAAATCCTTTTACCAATAATTAACAAGCCTCAATGGTGATCACAATACGATATTCAACAACAATGGGGAACCACAACCAATACCAAATAGTACCAAGTGTCAGTGAACAAAAATCTCAGAATTGGATCCAATATCGAATCTTAGAGTCACCACGAGTAGGCAGCCCGTGGAACTTTTCCCTAAGAACGATCCGGAGAAAATCAGCCGTTGAGCATTAGGGTCACCGGCCAGAACACGGTCTCTTCCCCAATGGCCAGAGTCACCCGCACACAGAGGATTAATTTCCCTGGACTTCCAAAAATGAGGGTTCCCATCAACATCCACCAAGTTCTCACCAAAAGAATTTTTTTTTTATTGCATGCCAATTTAAAGAACCAAATATAAACAATTCACGTTTCCAAATAAAAATGATAAATTTTCCGAAGTAGTAATTTAAAGAACTCAGGGAAGTTTCGAAAGTACGTAACATGTTTAACCACTCACCTGGGTTCAAAGGCAAAGCAAATCGAATGCGCAAACGAGACTAACCTGTACAAAGATGCAACATACAAAAATAACTAACTAGTTGAAGTATACATTATATAAGCTAGAACATATCCTTAACTGTTAATTTAACCAAACCTAAGACCTAATTCTACGTTGCTAAACCAGTAGTATCCACCATAACAAGACCATCATTCAAGCTTCCTTGTCAATTCCCAAAATCTGTATGCCACCTCTCACTTGTGTTAACCCATTAGCAACCAAACTTCTAGCCTCAATTTCAGAAAATAAAAAAATATAAAATTCAATGGAGAAAGTTATTAATTCCATACAAAACCCATCACGTATACTACCAACTATGAGCACCACACTCGGTCAGTCGGTCGGCACAAACCACACCCCTTAAGCACAATCATTAATCCTCTCCAATACAACAGTCAAAAGCTCAACCCATTACTCTCCAACATCCCAAAAATTCTTAGAAAATCCACCACTCCTCTTCTCTCCCATCACAACCACCCATTAGTTGTAAACTCAAGTACGATCCAAGAAATACAAACCAGTAAAAGGAGAAAGAAATATGAAAAGAAAGGATTTAAAGAGATGAGAACATGATCTTACCAACACGATGCAACTCCCAAAGTGTTTGGCTGCTGCAAAATACTTCTACGTTACCCCTCTCTCTCTCTCTCTCTCTCTCTCTCTCTCTCTCTCTCTCTCTCTCTCTCTCTCTCTCTCTCTCTCTCTCTCTCTCTCTCTCTCTCTCTCTACGTTATCTCAAAAAAACAAAAGCCCTAGTTAATGCATCTATTTAGAAACAACCTAATAACAACCCACTAATCACGAGCTCCCTCAAAAATAGCTAATTAGTTAATTAGAGAATTTAAAATAACATACATATTTCTAATAAAAAAATGCCCAATAAACATAATATACTAAAATTAGGCTTATCCCCTTAAAACTATAACAATGTCCATAATACCCGTAAAAATAATTAAATAGGACTCAACCATAGCACCCAATATAATTTTCAATATACTTGAAAAATAAAAAAAATATAAATGCTAGAACGTAACAAGCTTCATCTTCAAACAATACCCATGTCATCCATATTCTTGAATTCTACATAACTTTTTTAAATGAATAATTGACCTTGACTGAAGTCTGAGGGATGCTATTCTTTATGCGGTTTTCCTTAGTTATTTCCTACTGTTTGAGACATTTAGCATCATATTCTAAGCCACCAGGATATAGTTGCCTCTAAATAGCATTTGCTTTCAAATAATTATGCTATTTCTAGGCTCATTTTTCAGGACAAAGAATGAATGTGATTCTTGTCACTACGATAACAGTCCAGTGTATTCATTTATCTTATTTGATACGTTCATGAAATTTATGAGGATAATAAATTTTAAGGACATAAATATTTTATGGGGTGTGTTCCTTTGGGAAAAAATTAGTAGACATATTTTTTGAATAGTTGGAGAAGAAAGCAGTGCACTCAATAAAAGTCAAAAACTTTAATGCTTACCTTTATTGGACCCAGAAAGGGGCAACCAAGAAGGGGTATTCTGCGGGAGACGAAAGATTATTTAAAGTTAGCAGTCTATCTATGAATGAGAAACTTGATTTTTTTCTCCTTTTTTTTCTTTTCACGGAGAAACTTGATTCAAGGCTTCAATTTATCCATATGTCCCAGTGTGGGAAGGCAGGTGAGAGTGGCCCCACTGTGTCTAATTCAGAGAAAGGAAGTATGAGAGAGGCATTAAAGCAAGACTCCTTAAGGGATCTTCGACAACATTTTGGTGCTAGACGTAAAGGTGCAGCGAAGGGTCTTTGGGGTAAGTTTCTATTGTTGAAATAATGTATTGCTTACAAATTGCAATCTTGATCTCTTTTCAATTTTCAACCATACTAGCTTTTCTGCCAAGTAGAAGCTTCACTATTCATGTATTTGGATCCTTGTGTTCAAACGGTAAAAGGTGAATGGAAATATTTCATCTATGTGGCCTATTATCCACTTATGTTTAGTTCGAGCTGTACATTAACCCTTTTTTTGCAAACCAAAATTTTTGGTTCCAACTAATAATCAATTCCGATTGATAACGATGGTTCTAAGCCTGCTACGCTTTTCTGCCTGCTAAATTATGGATTTACCAATGGTGGTTTACTTTCTGTCTAAGTTCGTGCAAATTTAATGAGTTACGGTTTCGCACACCAGATTCTCTTGCATTGACGTCATTCGAAGTACTAGACAGTCTTTCTCTTGGGAAACATTCTAACAATATTAGACACTTGGCCTGGTGGAGAACACTAACACACAAGCATTGTGTACGACTAAAGAAATCACAGGATCATCCACGAAGTCTGCTAAGTGACTACTCAGGGAAATTGGCTGCTCAGGTTAGTCCTCGCCCTGATCTAAATGCATATGTGGATAACAATATATCAGTTTCAGCAAGGTGATAAACAATAATATGATCCATATTGGTGAATTTACCCTTGGTTCAAGTACAGTGTTCAAACCTAGATTCCAATTCGTTTGTATTGAATATTGTCTCCATGGGTATGATAAAATGAGTTCAAACTACCGATCCAAGTTTGTTTCATATCCAAGGTCAACAGTGATCAGACCCTCAACATTTTTGTTGTTTAGATAAGTGTGAAAGAATATATAACCATCAGTTGGATAAAACATTAGAGACAATTTGAAATGTAGACTAGTTTTAGTTGTCATTTAGGAGAGAAAAGATTAGTTTGTTCCCATTCTGTGTATGGATGAGTATATTGATCAATGGCTTCGACTAACCAAATGTTGCAGTCTGCTATCAGCTTACCAGATGGAGGACATATCCCATCTCTTTCAAAGAAAATTGTGAAAAATACATTAAAGAGAAAGTCCAGAACTATGAGTGTACTTAGTTTAGAGGATCACCGACAGCATGTTGGCAGGAGATGGAGAGATGATGCGAATTTCCTTGGCGGTAAGCTTCTATAGTTAACTAGGTCTTGCTCTTGTTTATGGAAGCGGAACAAAATTATAGTTTCTTACGTATTGGTGGTGCTCATGCAGCGAAGCACATCTGTAGACAGCTTGCAGTCGATGGTGAATCCACAGCAAAGTGCATCCGTAGGCAACATGGGACCAGTCGATGGCCATTTAAACAAGTAACTCACTTGCATTTTCATTTCTATCAAGACAATTTGTTTTATAGGTCGTAATCATTAAGTTTTCTTTTGGAGAGGAAAGATAAGTTGAGGTTGTCATTCTATATAAGGATGAGGGCATTGATTATTTATGGACGAGTATATTGATCAATGGCTTCAACTATCAAAATACTGCAGTCTGCTATCGGCTTACCAGATGGAGGATACATGCTATCTCTGTCACAGAAGAAAATTGTGAGAATGACATTCAAGAGGAAGTGCAGAAATATGAGTGTACTTAGTTTAGAGTATCACTGGAAAGTCGACAGTAAATGGGAAGATTTTGTGAAGAGCATTGGAGGTAAGGTTCTACAATTAGCCAAGTCTTGGTCTTGTTTATGAACCATCTAATGCGTCTTGCGAAGGACATACTGCATTGTTCTCTTTATGGAAGACGAAGTAGTACAAAATTGTAGTTTCTTACCTTGTGTTGTTGCTCATGCAGCGAAGCACATCTATAGGCAGCTCGTGATCCATTTTGTATCCAGAATGAAGCGCATCCGTAGGCAACATGAGTTCCATCGGTGGCCATTCCAACAAGTAACCCACTTGTATTTTCATTTCCATCAAGTCAATTTGATTTCTATGTCAAACTCCCTCCGTCCCAGTTTAAATGTCCCCTACGGGAGATTGTGCATGTTTGACCTTAAAAAATAAAATACTTTCGTACTACTTTTTAAAATTTTTTTGTACCCTTCAAAAGATCCTAGTGAGTACTTTTGAATGGTGTAAAATATTTTGAAAAAAAAAATAAAGAAATATGTTCTCTTTTAAAGTCAAAATGGTACGACTTTACGTAGGGGACATTTAAAATGGGACAGATGGAGTAATAATTATGGAAAGAGTTAGTAATTTTTCTCCCTACATTTTTGTGAAATTACTGGGCATAAGGGGTCCATACATCACTTATGCTTTTCAAATTCTGTTGTCACTTCAGGGTATTAAATAGTGAATCATACTCTCAGCCATTGGAATTTACCTGCCTTTAGATAGCATTGTTATCCAAATTGCATGACAAAACGTGAATGTAATTATGTTTACTATTGGATGTCCGAGGTAGTAATATATTTTGTTTGATAAGTGAGTTTAGCAGTTTATGAGGCTAATTACTTACTAGAACAACTTTGTTTTTGTTGTTTGCGTGTATGTGAAAAAAGGAGTTGACATAGTTTTAGTAAACTTGAGAAGAAAGGAGTATAGTCAATAAAAGTGAAAATTACTAAACAAATGAGTACACGTCTTTTGTAAACTAGGTGAAGAAAGAAGTGCACGTCAGAAAAACACATTTACTAATTTCATTTACTTGACTCAGAACTGGGCAACAAGGAAGGAGCAATCTTTAGGAGACGAAAGACCAGGTGAATTTATGAGTCTATCTGCAGATGGGAAACTTGTTTCAAGGCTTCAACGTATCCATGTTTCCTGGCTTGGTAGATTTTCACCTTGGCCTTCAGCCTTACAGGGAGCGGCAGAGATTGTGGGGCCTACAGCCTTATCATCAAGTGAGTTTGCTGCTACAAACATAGCACACCGTGTCGGACAAGATCAAAGCAGCCCTACTGCATCTCATTTGAAGAAAAAGAGAACAAGAGAACAAGAAGACCGCGAAGAGATAAATACGAGTATTACGTTAAATGATCTTCGACAACATTATGGCAGGAAACGTAAAGATGCTGCGGAGAGCCTTGGCGGTAATTTATTCCTTGCCATGTTTCACTTGTTTTCAACCATAATAACTTTGCAAGTAGAGCTCAATTATTCTCTTGTGCAATCAATATAACAATACATATATTTTATGTTGATTCTTGCCCATGCAGTTAGCGTATCCACGCTTAAACGTATTTGTAGGCAGCACGGGATCAAGCGGTGGCCAAATATAATAAGAAAAAAAGGTGATTTCCCCCTCACTAGTCACCTGTTTGAATGGTTAAGAAGAGAAATGGAGAACTTATAATACCCGTATAATCCAACTTTTGAATCTATCCATCGGAATTGGCTACACATAGTACAAAGGAAGATAAAACTATCAATTTCTCTTCCTTTTATTCTTTTTGACGTAATTATTTTTTGTTTCTTGTCTCCAAGCAGTTTGGAGACCCCCTGATCCACATGGAGAAAGGAATCCATCACCGGCATGCGAGACACTGTCAACTAATGGGCAAATTGAGATGGAAAATGATCCAACTCCGAGCCAAGCCATGCCGACCATTACCCAAACAATGGGAAGTTCAAATGATTGGAGAAATTTGTTAGCTTCACAGGAAGAGCCTGGGAAGTCGCTTCATGTTATGATCTAGCTCTGAGCCAACCCATGACTACCATTCCCCACACAATGGGAAGTTTAGATGATTCGAGAAATTTGTTAGCTTCACAAGAAGAGCCTTTTCTGGATAAAGATTTCTTTGGATTCATTGACGGGGCAGTGGCTTCATGTTATGATCCAGCTCTGAGCCAACCCATGCCTACGATTCTCCACACAATGGGAAGTTCAATTGATTGGAGAAATTTAGTAACTTCACAGCAAGAGCCTTTTCTCCAGGGAGATGTCTCTGGATCTATTAACTGGATAGCCCCTACAGGTTCTTATCCAGCTCTGAGCCAACCCATGTCTACTATTGCCCGCACAATGCCTGAAATTCCCCTCACAGAAAACGAAGATACGGGTTCCATGGAGCTAAAGGCAACATATGGTGATACAATAATAAAATTTCAGCTCCGTCCCATGTTTGGAATTAGTGAACTGAAGGAAGAAGTGTCAAAGAGACGGGAGTTTGAGCTTGGCAGTTACAAAATTGAATATAAGGATGCGGAGGGGGACTGGACTTTAATTGCGTGTAATGATGACATCAGGCGATATCTACAACAACTCAAGTCATTTGGAAAACAAGTAATCGAACTACGGGTTCGTGATGAGGTTCCCAATACCACGAATTCTTGTGAATTTTGCCGATCATTGACGCGGAACAGACCATAGGTATGTATGTTAAGATGTAGAAATAATGTTACATGTTTGACACTAGTTCCATTTTTGTGTAATGAAACATTTCCTTGCCAGATTTTCCCCACAAACTTGCTAAACTCAAAATATCCCTGCAAGGTTGCGATCAGTTGGGCCTCTCTTTGTTTTGGCCCTGGTTTTACCAGAATTTAGCCGGTGACATCTATGTGCATAAATCTCATTCCCATTGTTTTTTTTTTTAATCCCCTAATGCGGCCCATGCGGGGATTCTTCATGTTCGTTACATCATGTGTGTTCATGAGATTTTGGGGACCATGCGCCTTTACATTATGGTATTGATGGAGGAGCTGAGTCCTAAATTATTGCTGCTGCCTGCTAGGTTCGAAACCTAATTCCACGATGGTCTCCATGGTTTCCGGGGATGGAACTAAAGGTTGGTTATGGCGGTCGGGGTGACGCCCAATTTGGAAAACCTTAATGTTATCTAGTATTTTTTTTTTCTACATATTCTTCTACTTGTCATGTCCCATATATTGCCATAGAAACATTATTGTCAAAGGAATTGGAAATTACAACCATACATTTTCATATATTAAACCTTGAAATTTTAAAATCTTATTGTTGTTGTTATGACCATGATCCATACCTAGAATCCTTTCCGTTACTGATGGTTTCCAAATGAAGCTAGACTCTGAGTGAATCTATTTTGGAGGATTTTTCTTTGGCTTCAACATTATCAGTTTTTGAATCATTGGTTGATATTTTTTCCCTTCGTTAAGCAGGAAAACATTTATTTTTTTGGAAAACTCAAATCACATAATGTGCGTGAATGAATATCAACGAAAATGCGAGCGAGAGCATGAAAGAGCATTTCTAAAATATTCCAAACTGCTCAAATTTGGTAGAACGAAAATTGAAACTGAGAGCATAACAAAAAGCGAGAGCAGAAATGGGGTCATACTTGGAGATAATATGAATCAATGACCTAGGGTATGACTCAACATGTACACTAATAAGACTGTTTGGAGTGCGATTTTGTTCACCCTTACTTAGTGTATTTATCCCCTTTTTTCCCCTTTTTCTTTTTCCCATTTTATTGGCCAATTAGTTTTTTGTTTCTTGTTTTTATTCTCCATTAGTTTATTACTTTATTTTAATTTTACTTCTCACTTTTCAAACCGAGAGTATGTAGTCAATAATTTTTATTATTAAAATACTAATTTTACGAGAGTAAGTTGATAACATGATTATTTTTGTTCAATTACGAAACTACAATACCATATTTGATTATTTTTAATTTTGTAGTTGTATTACCAAGATTTTATTTTTATTCAATTATTTTAGTCTATTGATGTAGTTCAAGGTAAAAGCATACTGTAACACATAGAAATTATAGAAATGTTACAAAATAATTTTTTTTAAACAAAATGATAGAAATTCAAATTATAAGAATTAAATTATTTTATTAAATTAGATTATAGAAATTATTAGAAGTTAAATTATAGAAATTATTAGAAGTTAAATTATAGCAATTATAGAAATTATAGAATTTTTTTATTAAATTCGATTATAGAAATTATAGAAATTAAATTCGATTAGTTTCTAGTTTCTACTTGTACGTCCCGAAAATCGAAATGATAGAAATTAGAAATGCAGCCACCCTCTCACAAAGTCACAATAATGGACCTCCACTTTTCGGACCAAATTTCGACGATCGGAACCGTTAGATGTGTTTAAAACGCGTTTCTAAGGTCCTATGCTAGGACTTGGCAAAAAAATACTACCCGAAAGGGCTTGATCGGAGTAGGTTTTTGTAAAACTGCTTTACGAAAACCTAGTCTGATTAAGTAAATGGGCCGGCATAGCACGACACGATTAATTAATCGAGCACGGAACGACTTTAAAAAGGCACGGCATGACACAATAAAGTAAAATGGCACGACACGACACGATAAAGTAAAATGACACGGCACGACACGAGCACGATATGTCACGGCACAGTGCGGCAGGATGAAGTAAACAGGCACGGCCCGGTACGCCAGGAAGCATGGTTGGCACGGAAGTTGAGTGGCACGGCACGACGCGGCACGCATGTCTGACACCCCTATATCCCTATATATTGCCTTTAGCTTAAGAGGCATCGCGAGGGGGATTGTAGGCATTGTGTAGGGCATAGTAGACATGGGTTGGCTCGGAGTTGGATAAGGATTTGTAGAGACTGTCCAGTTAATAGATCCAGATACATCTCCCTGGAGAAAAGGCTCTTGCTGTGAAGTTACTAAATTTCTCCAATCATTTGAACTTCCCATTGTGTGGGGAATCGTAGGCATGGGTTGGCTCAAAGCTAGATCATAACATGAAGCCACTGCCCTGTCAATGAATCCAAAGAAATCTTCCTCCAAAAAAGGCTCTTCCTGTGAAGCTAACAAATTTCTCGAATCATCTAAACTTCCCATTGTGTGGGGAATGGTAGTCATAGGTTGCCTCAAAGCTAGATCATAACATGAAGTGACTCCCCAGTTGAAAGATCCAAGGTCATGTCCCTCTAGAAAAGGCTCGTCCTGTGAAGCTAACAAATTTCTCCAGTCATTTAAACTTCCCATTGTTTGGGGAATGGTCGGCATGGCATGGCTCGGAGCTGGATCATTTTCCATCTCAATTTGCCCATTAGTTGACAGCGTCTCGCATGTCAGTGATGGATTCGTTTCTCCGTGTGGATCAGGGGGTCTCCAAACTGCTTGGAGGCAAGAAACAAAAAATAATTACGTCAAAAAGAACAAAAGGAAGAAAAATTGATAGTTTTATCTTCCTTTGTACTCATATGTGTAGCCATTCCCGATGGATAGATTCAAAAGTTGGATTATACGAGTATTACAAGTTATCCGTTTCTCTCTTCTTAACTATTCAAATAGGTGACTAGTGAGGGAGAAATCACTTTTTTTCTTATTATATTTGGCCACCGCTTGATCCCGTGCTGCTTACAAATACGTTTGAATGTGGATACACTAACTGTATGGGCAAGAATCAACATAAAATATACGTTTTGTTATATTGATTGCACAAGAGAATAATTGAGCTCTACTTGCAGAGTTATTATGGTTGAAAACAAGTGAAACATGGCAAGGAATAAATTTACCGCCAAGGCTCTCCGAAGCATCTTTACGTTTCCTGCCATAATGTTGTCGAAGATCATTTAACGTAATACTCGTATTTATCTCTTCGCGGTCTTCTTGTGCTCTTGTTCTTCGAATGAGATGCAGTAGGGCTGCTTTGATCTTGTCCGACACGGTGTGCTCTGTTTGTAGCAGCAAACTCACTTGATGATAAGGCTGTAGGCCCCACAATCTCTGCCCCTCCTAGTAAGGCTGAAGGCCAATGTGAAAATCTACCAAGCCAGGAGACATGGATACGTCGAAGCCTTGAAACAAGTTTCCCATCCGCAGATAGACTCATAAATTCAACTAGTCTTTCGTCTCCTAAAGATTGCCCCTTCCTTGTCGCCCAGTTCTGAGTCAAGTAAATGAAATTAGTAAATGTGTTTTTCTGAAGTGCACTTCTTTCTTCACCTAGTTTACAAAAGATATGTTCACTCATTTATTTTAGTAATTTTCACTTTTATTGATTATACTCCTTTCTTCTCCCAGTTTTCTAAAACTATGTCAACTCCTTTTTTCACATGCACGCAAACAACAAAAACAATGTTTTTCTAATAAGTAATTAGCCTCATAAACTTGCTAAACTCACTTATCAAACAAAATTTATTACAACCTCGGACTTCCAATAGTAAACATAATTACATTCACGTATTGTCATGTAATTTGGAAAACAATGCTATCTGAAGGCAGGTAAATTCCAATGGCTGAGAGTTTGATTCACTAATTGAATACCCTGAAGTAACAACTGGATTTGGAAAGTATAAGTGACATATGGACCCCTTATGCCCTGTAATTTCACAAAAATGTAGGGAGAAAAATTACTAACTCTTTCCATAATTATTATCTCATAGAAATCAAATTGACTTGATGGAAATGAAAATACAAGTGAGTTATTTGTTGGAATGGCCACCGATAGAACCCATGTTGCCTATGGATGCGCTTCACTTTGGATACAAAATGGATCATGAGCTGCCTATAGATGTGCTTCGCTGCATGAGCACCAACACATAAGGTAAGAAACTACAATTTTGTACTGCTTCGTCTTCCATAAAGAGAACAATGCATTATGTCCTTCGCAAGACGCATTAGATGGTTCATAAACAAGACCAAGACTTGGCTAATTGTAGAACCTTACCTCCAATGCTCTTCACAGAATCTTCCCATTTACTGTCGACTTTCCAGTGATACTTTAAACCAAGTTCACTCATATTTTTGCACTTCCTCTTGAATGTCTTTCTCACAATTTTCTTCTTGACAGAGATAGCATGTATCCTCCATCTGGTAAGCCGTTAGCAGACTATAGTATTTTGATGGTTAAAGCCATTGATCAATATAATCCCCATCTCATCCCTCTCTCTCTTTCTTCCGTCTAGGCTAAGCCAAATCAAGCCGAGTTCTTTCTTCCCCAATCCCCCGATAAATTAAAACTATCTTACATCATTAAAAATCAGAGCCTGTGGCATATGATCATCCCTAGTGATGCTTCCTGGTCTATAAGGAAGATCTTTGGAATGAGAAATCTTGGCCAACCACTAATCCAGTACAAAGTAGGTAATGGGCAATCTACTTTCCTTTGGGTTGATAACTGGCATCCATTAGGGCCTTTGTATAAAAGGTATGGCGAAGATGTGGTTTATAATCTTGGTAGATCCCTCCATGCTAGAGTTTTTTCTATTATTCATCGGGGTCAATGGAGATGGCCAAGGGCCAGGAATAGAATTATTCAGTCCATTATTAATCATACTCCCGCAAATTTCCTTCCCGATTGTGCTAACGCAGATCAGGTGGTTTGGCTTCCTAGCTCTAATGGTGCCTATTCTGCTAAGTCATTCTTTGGCTAGCTGCTCAAGGAAAACTTAATACAAAAGACAGATTGTGTAAGTGGGGGATGACAGTGGATGAAAACTGTCCTCTATGTTGCTGTGAGAAGGAATCCCATCAGCATTTATTTTTTGGCTGCTCTTACGCGCAAGTAGTGTGGAACACTGTTTGGTGTAAAACCTCTTCGATTAGGGTGCCAAACACTTTAGCTGACCTGCTGGAATGGTTTGTTCATAATGTTAAAGGTGAAGGCTTCAAATGCAGAATTCTGAAATGTTCTCTGGCAGCTGCAGTATATTTCATTTGGAGGGAGAGGAATCTTAGAGTCTTTCAACAGAAATCAATGGCTAGTGATCAAGTTGCTCAAAGTGCTGTCAATTCAATCCGTGATTTCCTTAGTTCTATGAGAATGGTTCGGCCATCCATGGAGAATAGGGTGATGTGTACTAAATGGGGGCTGTCTGAGCATTACATTCTTAATCGCCAACCAGAGTAGGTTTTTTTTATGTTTTTCCTTGCATTCTGTAAGGGTGTTTTTTTCTGCTTTTTCTCCTCTCTTTCCTTGTTTTCTCCTACACAGGAGTTTTAGCTGAGTTGTAGTCAGGATAAATCCTTGGCTTGTATTGTTCTTTTGGTTGGGGCTTTATAAAATAGAACTCGTACTTATCAAAAAAAATAAAAAATTAAAACTATCTTTCAAACACTTTATGAGCAACCAAATACAGTATTAACATTAATCACCAATAAATTAAAGCAAAATTTTTAGTTGAGTTTTCATGACCTCAAAATTCAAGCAGCTCCAAAACATACAAATTAAATTTTGTTACCAACAGTTAAAATTAATACAATAATTAAACAAGAAAATAAACCATGCAAAATTAGTTTAACTAGCTTGGTTTTATACATTTCTAAACTTTTTACAAATTGTGTACGTATTGTTGTTTTTCATTCATCACATCCCAACACAAGTTAATATGATGTCTTTTAAATAAATATTTATATAATAATTTCGAAAGACAGGAAAAAAGTAATTGTGAGTTATTTGCATGCCCTAATTTTTTACTTCTAATTTTACCTTCTTTATACGTATTATTTTTACTTTTTTTATTTTGAGTCAAAATATACTTCCGTGCCATGCCGTGCCCGGCCAACTTCCGTGCTCGTGCCCGTGCTAGAACCGTGTGGTGCCGTGTCATGACTCGTGTCGTGCCCTTCGAAGATCGTGTCGTGCCGTACCAGGACAACTTCCGTGTTGTGCCCCCTCAATTCTGTGCCTATGTCGTGCAACGTGCCCACTTAGACCGTGTCGTCCACCACCGAACGTGCAGTGCCCGTGCCGACCCGGCCCACTTGACACCCCTATAGGGACACAACAATAAAATTTCAACTCCCTCTCGCATCGGGAGTTAATGAATTAAAGGAAGAAGTGTCAAAGACACTGGAGCTCGAGCTTGGTAATTTCAACGTTGAGTATGAGGATGGGGATTGGATTTTAATGGCCCGTGACGAGAATGTAACGGAATATCTGCAGCTTGTCACCTCATTGGGAAATCAAGTAAAAAAATTAAAGATTCGTGATAAGGTTCCCATACCATGATTTTTATGAAACCTGCAGATCATTGAAGCAGGAAAGACCATAGTCATATTTAGATCCAAAAATGATACAGGAGCCATGGAGGAAGAGTACCTTAGGCATTTTAAGCCTAGGGTGGCAAAATCGTAATTATGTTGCTGTGGAATTTTGCGTTGGGCCCACTTGGTTCCCACCCGAAACGGCCCAACAATCAAGACCCATCACCTGCAACCATTGGCGTACGTCGAATTTCGGGCTTTCGTTGCTGTTTAGGGCTCCGAATGGCCAAATTTGCCGTTTAAGGAAAGATTTGACTTGCCAATTACTTGGACAAGGAAAATCCAAATTAAGCTGCACTTTTGGGAAACATTCTAGAATTTTCTCTAGTTTTTATTTTGTTATTAATTTCAAATTTTTCAGTTTTGGAAATTTTTCGTTAATTATTGATTTGGCTTCCTTTCCGGGGCAAATCAATTAGGGTTTCGTTTTTCCTATATAATAAGTTGTAAGCCTTAAGGGGAGATCAGGTTTTGAGTATTATTGAATGAAAAAAAAGTCTAGAGAGTATTTTCTCTAAACTATCCCGTTTGTGTTTGATTGTTGCACGTATTTTCTGTAGCTCATAAGGTGCCCTGGATCAAAAAATAATATTATGAGATTGACTGCAGTTCCATGTTCTTTGTAATTCTTCGCCAGATTTTCCCCTCAAACCTACTAAATCAAAATATTTCCGGTAATGCTGCGTTCAGTAGGACCTCTTTTTGTTTGGGCCTAGGTTTTACCTAAATTTAGTTGGTGATATTTGTTTGTGTAAATCTCAATCAGTTGGGTTTCTTTCTTATCATGTCCTGATTTGGGGATTCTTTGTGTTCGCCATCATTGTTAGATTGTGTGTGTACATGGCGAGGATGATTAGATTTTGGGGACCATGGACCTAAGTCCATACCCTTGCATTTTGTTTTAGGCTCCGTTTGTTTGGACGTAAAATATTTTCCGGTAAAATATTTTACCCATTTTCCGTTTGGCAAGAAAAAAAAAGTTGGAATACATTTTCAAAGTAAATCATTGAGTTAATTAAATAATCATCCGTTTTTTGGACACTATTTATATTTTCATCCCCTTTGTTTTACGGAGTTATGTTTTCATCCTTTTCTATTGTGAAATACCTTTTCTACCCCTTTACTATGATATCAACATATACAAGATTATATTTTTTCCTAATTTTGTGGGATTCAATAAGTTCCTAATTTAGTGGGATTTAACCATTTTTTAATTTAATGAGATTCAAAATCACATCCATTAAGAGAGATAACAAAAGGAATTTCAAATTCAAAATTTTGTTACTAATGTGTGGTGAAATTATAGATAACCAAGCAAAAAATAATAATTTCGCACCAGCAAATATGGTAAAAAAGGAAAAGGGGAATTTTTTTGAAATTTCAAATATAACTTATCCCCATGCTTTTATGATTGGATCTACGTATAACGAAATTATTACAAAACACATTTGCATAGCAGGAATCATGGTAAATTTGTAGTCAATATCATTTCCTCAGGTTTTAATGGTAAATACGATGGATACGGTACACGATCTCTTTGTACCCATAAGTTCACGGTAAATACACTCGCGCAGCAACACAACTAAAATTAAAGATTTACCATACAATATCACTCGCGCAGTTACACAACTAAAATTAAAGATTTACCATACAATATCAATATTTAGCCATGATCTATAACTATAAATGATTTTTACCATGATTTGATAATAGAGGTGTAATTTCATGGTAAATTTGTCAACCATCCAACCAGATTTCATGGTCAATTTCAAGTCAATATGGTAAATTTAAGTAAACATAAGTTTGGACATGAATTATGATCGGATGATATCTAAAATTCATAGCACATTTTATGGTGATTTTGAATACCATGAATACCACCTGGTCAAATTTCATGATAAATTTCAAATTTCTAATTGAATTGAACCAAAATAACAAATTTCACAAACGAGCCAAAATAGAAGATTTCATGGCCAAATCAAAACAACAGTCATGGTAAATTTGAATATCATCCAATCATTATTTATTTATTTATTTATTTGATCGGCAGATTCCACACCATCCAATCGTTATTCCAAGATTTTGAGAGCATTTACATGGCAAATTGAAGAATTAGACTCAAAAACTCAACCATAAGCAACAATGAATCATTAAATGAAACACATCAAATTTATGTTTAAATGAACCGATTAAGGAAAGAACAAAGCCAGACTAGATCGAAAAATAAAAACGAAACCGAAAAAGAAAAAAATAAACGAACTCCAACCACATCAAATCCACAAAAGAGGCAAACATCTGTCACTTCTTTGAATCCACAGAAGAGACAATGTCGAAGTAGAGTAATTGGATCAAAATCTTCAAAATCTGTTGAGTTCATCTCCAGAGCTAAGATCCCCTTTGTATTTTGAGAAGTTGGAGATACCAGATAAAGATGGTGGACGATCAATTCGCATCGATTTATCTTGTCTCTCTCTTTTTTCTTTTTCTTTTTTTTAATTAGAAGATAATGTGATAAGGATTTATCCAAATCCCGTAATTGCAGTGGAGGACCTCCTAATTTTGAAATTGGTCCACTTCCAACCGCCTCCTATATGCAACTTTTAATTTAGTCCTCAATCCCCTAATATGTTATAAATTATATAATTATATATATAAAGGGCATTTTAGAGTTTTTTTGAATCTCGGGATGAAAACATAACTCCTAAATAGGCTCAGGATGATTTTCTAATTTCAAGTGACTAAAATGATGATTATTTAAGTGTCCCTAAAACATTTTACACCATTAGGGTGAAATTGTTTTCCTCCCCGACATTTCCCAAAACACAGAATCCCACCAGTTCACCACTCCTCCTCCCTATTCATATCGGATTCTCCCAAATCATATCAGATCCAATGCGATCCTCTCCGGCACTTCTCCGGCGACTGATCATCGGTGTTCTCTGCGGCGATTACCTCCGTCAAAAGGGTCCGTTCTCTAAATTCTCCCTCTGATATCCGAAAAATGCAATTGAAGATCTAGATTTGGAAGTCGGGGCATTAGTTCGTTAATGCTGTTGCCAATTTGAATGAGGGACGACGAACTGTCTCATTTAGGATCTGAAGCTTTCATTTGATTTGCTAGTTTTGCTTGATTGGATAAAGCGAGATTGAGTTTGTTTGTTCAAACTTCGAAGGTGTTGTGGCGATGGATGTGGCATGTCTCAGCACCGATTTTTTGCAGCTTCCAGAGGTGTCTCCTCTCGCCCTTCAATCAAACCCTTACGTAATGGAGGGGCTGGTTGACCAGTGTGGCTTTCGCTACCGGAGACTGCTTCTCAAGTTATCAGTTCATTTTTCAGTCAATTTTTTTTTAAAATCAAATTGGGATGCAGAAGCATCATTTGAGTATTTTTGTTATGTGTCAACAAAACACCAGAAAATAAAAGTAAAAAAGTTTGTTTTCGGTAAAAGCATTTTACAAGGAAAATATCTTACATTGTAAAACATTTTACGTCGAAACAAACGGAGCCTTCACTCTGAAATTGTTTACTTTTTTCTTTCCAACATGAGATGGCCAAATCAAGAGCTGATATGTTATAAAAAATTCAAGTGGGGCAGATATTATCAAACTGGAAAATTTAGCACAAATCTTTAAGATTTCTTTGTCAAAAGTGTAAATTTAAAAATTAATTCAATGGCTAGAGCATGCATTGCCACTTCAGCTACTCGATCGGGGTTTGTAGCATACCTGCACATCATATAGCAATGTAGTTGGCCCTCCCAAAACTCTCCAAACCTCCAATCCTATTTTTCTAGAGTTTTGCTTTTCTTAATTTTTTTAAATTATTAGAGATGGGGTAGTGGGAAAGTTTAGAGAGAGAGAGTTTGTGGGATAAGTTCTTTATTCATATTGTAATAGTATTTTTTTTTAATTCTAACTGACAGTATTTTTTTGGTCTATTAGTAGTTTTTTGGTCTATTAGTAGTACTTGCAAAATAATGAACATTTACTATAAAAAAAATATTTGAATGCATGTTTGTTTTTTTTCAAATAGTTTCAGTCCTTAAATATAATGTCAATTTGTGTCTTTTTGATACATTGGGCCAAAAAAATACACCAATATGATTTTCTTACCAAGTAGCGTTGTACCCATTGTGGTTTTTTTTTATCAATTGTAGTATCTTTTTATCAACTAACATCGTGGCCGTTCGATAAACGATGGCCAAAAATAAGTACCAAAGCGATTTTTTCTTCCCGTGCATCGAACGGACCAGGGGAGGCTGCTGTGCATTGGCTGCACAGCAGCTACTGGGCAGCAAAAAAACGGTGCCGTTTCCTTGGCATTGTTGGCAACCCAAGTGGTTTGCGAAATGCGATCTTGTGGGACTAAAAAACGGGTCCCACACAAACGATCCAAACCGCTAAATAATTTTAAAATAATTATTCAATTGGTCTTGAAAAAAATCAGGCCTGTTGGATATTTTTATGTAATTGATCTAATTCGTTTGATTTTTCATTCAAAATTCAGGACCCTGTAGTTTGAAAAAAAATTCTAGAAAAGTTATATAATTATGCGCTTGGTAATCCGTTGATCTAAAACATAGGTATTTTAGGGCTTCTTGAGGAGAGCATCCAAAAAAAAAAAATTATCCTGTTCGGATATCGATAGGTATCAAAAATCTAAAAATATGAGTTTTTTTTTATATATATCGATATCCGATCAAGATAATATTTTTACTAGATGCTCTTCTTGGCGAGCCCTACAACACCTATGGTTCAGATCTATGGATTACTGAGTGCAAAATTCTATAACTTTTTTTGAAGGTTGTTTCAAACTACAGGGTTCTAAATTCTGAATGAAAATCAAACAAGGTAGATTAATTACGTAAAAATATTCAACGGGCCTGATTTTTTTCAAGACCACTTGAATAATTATTTTAAAATTATTTAGCGGTTCGGATCATTTGTGTGGGACCCGAAAGCGGGTCCCACAAGATATCATTTTGCAAACAACTTGGGTTGCCTCCAAACCCTAAATTCTAATTTCCTAAAATTTTGATTTTTCTAAAGAACAAAAAAACCCACGAATCTGTAATCCCACGTCTCCCCCCAGATGAAACCCATCCCCACTTTCCATTTCCAATTTCCCTTATCCTTTTTAAAATTCCATCCCTTCATCCCTTTTTTGAGGTACCGAGCTTGGCTATGTTAGTTACCGAAATTTGTTCATAGAATTTGAAGTACCAAGTTGAGTTTTCTTTAATTAGTACGAGAATATGTCCATGGAGCGCGTATGATCAATTGCTTAAACGTTGGTTTCCATCACCAAAACATATATTGATGGGTATGGGTATTGTTTCTTTTCTTCTTTTACGAAATTCAAATGTTTAATCTCTCTTCAAATCCTTAACCCACTAACTTGGAATTATTTTCTTTGAAAAAGGTTTCTGCATACGTGAAGCAACTATTTCAAAACATTTTATTTACTAAGATTTCCATTGCCCACTGATGTACGACTTTTAAGAAAGGGTGGTTCATTTCGGTTTGCTAATGGTGTTTCCATTTTTTTTGTTTTGCACGTTTGAATGTGTTCAATTACTTCAAACCACAACTGTAGCATCCCATCTACACCGAACCGGGTTCGAATGTGGTCAACTTCATTTTCCTCTCGAAGTTCTGCCAAGTGTGTGCTAATCTTTAAAAAAAAATAATAAGTCTCCCAATTCTATATTTCTATTTTGCTAATGGTATTTTCATTATTTTGTTCTCTAGATTTTGATTAAAGTACGTAAGAGGTCGTGTTCCTGTCCTGCTCAATTTACTGCAACATTTTCTACCGTCCTCTTTCCATTGCTCAAAGGACATGTAAGAAAATTAGTTATACACCTGTGTGTGCGCGCGGGGGGGGGGGGGGGGGGGGGTAATTAAGTCTCTCTGTAATTAAGAACTCAATGATGAATCAAATAAAAAGGTTTTTTGTCCTATATTTCTGTTTGGCACTTTCTCTTTATTTAACTCCACTTTTTAGGTTAATCATGCAAGATTACTTTCCGCTCCAGTTCCTGAACAGAAAAACTGCACAATTCAAATACCATACGAGTATCCAAAAAAGATACGCTTTTCTGGCCTATATCTATGTTTGCTCCGATTAATTTATTTAATCATACGTACATGTGTATTTTTTCAAAAAATGGAATACTTTGATTTCTAGTCTGATATGTAAAAAAACAGAACACACTGTACATACAATCATAATTTATGAGTTTTTTCTTAGGAAATTAAAAAAAACAATCACATTTGTGACTAACAAATGCGGATCAAAATATTCCTTCAATCACCCACGTCTGGAACAAAACTACCCCCACTATCAAAATACTACCAGAGCTCGATCTCATACAAGGGTGAAACGGACAACCACAATGGAAATGGATTCCTGAAAACTGCCCATTCAAAGTGAAATTCTACCAGCCACAATGGAAATGGATTCCTGAGGCTATCCACGTAAGCTAATTTATTTTGGGAAATGATTTTCACAATCTTTTTTATCTCCGGACAATCTCCTTTTATCTTTATTTACCTTGAAATTATCAAATTACCTTGACCTCATGAGTCACTTTTTGCATATGAAGGACAATTTGATACTTTCAAGTGAATAAATACAAAAAAAAAAAAAGAAAGGATTGTTTGGGGGAAAAGGGGGTGTGAAAATTAATTATCTTTCTGCAGAAACTCAATCAAATGCTTGAAAAAAAATAAATTTAAATAAAGTTGTCCCTTAATACTTGATCGGTTATAGTATGAAAAGAGATGATATCCTTACATAATAAACCGTTCATCTCCTAAATAGAATCCTGACAGAATTTCAGATTGTCCAGCGGCTTATTCTCAAAACTAGTTTCTACTGATTAGCATTTTACGAGACAAGTATTCCCTCACAATACATCATTCAAAAAGTCAGCTTAAATCAGTTGGCGACCAAAGTCGGGATTTGGAACAAGAGGAAAAGAATCTTCATCAAGCACTACAGAATAAGATCATAACGTACCAGAGTTTTTCAATTTGGTGATTAGAACCTGCATTTTGATACTAACTGCAGCTGAATCTGTTGACGCATACCATACTTTCTGGGGTCATGGACCATCAACGGATCCCTAAATGCATCTTTATATTGTCACAACAGAAAAGGTTCCGGTAGGGAAAACTCTTAGATTCTCAAGTTTAAGGAAGTCTTTAAGAAAATCCATCTCCACCTTTGTTGTGCTTCCTCCTAAAAAGGATTCCAGCACCAGTAATTCCTGGCCACGGCGAAGAGGAAAGACATGGAATTGACAGGGAAGCGCAACCAAGTGGCCAAGGCATGGGTCTGCAAAACTTCTATTCGTCCGTTCCAATCTGATCGATTCCTACAACACCATTCGTCCTTCATTTTTGTACTTGCTTAGTGGATAGAACAGGCCCCAAATAAAAGGTTCAAAGCTGAGAATACATGGAATGAGACATTTAGTTACAATGTCCTGTTATACATAATCGAAGTAGTAGGATGCCATATCTCCGCACTCAAAACGTCGAAGCGGCCATTTGAACATCAGATCAATATGTTGAATTTTCCTCGACAACTCATTTGACACCATTGTTCCATGGGCGAATATCAGACCTTCATTGACAGCAGAAAATTGGGTCAGGCCCAAAATTCTCGCAATTGAAAAATACACACAAAATGGAACTCATAAAAATTACTGACTACTGATATTTCCTTAAATTCAACCAGATTATAAAAACTACACAAACCACTAGATGCATTTCATTAACAAAAAAATACCCGCTTGTTTATGGCAAACTTAAAGGCGGACACAGAGTAAATGAAATTTTTTGAAATGAACCCCACATCAGCAAAGAGAGTCACGACATTGTTGGACAACGGGAAATCCATCTATCTAATATTGTAAAACTTTCATCACATCAGTAAACCCCCAAGCATGATTGCAGTAATAAACTGAAGTCGAAAGATTAGTGATCACCAAAACAATAAGTTAAGATGCTAATAAACTGTTATGGTTTTTCATGTCATTTTCATTCCTTTGGTAAATCATTCAAAAAATCCTCCATCCAAGCATAGCCTTAAGAAGCAGGGCCCTCAAGTTGTTGGCGATCTTAGGAGAGTTTCAGTGATGAGTGCCCAACGAAAATGCCGTTGCAGGCAGGGGTGGAGGCAGCATAGGCCCAGGAGGGTCACGTGCCACCCTGGAATTTTATCCCCTACACCTTTTTTTTTTTTTTTGGGAACACCTACTCATGGTTAAGAAATTGAAAATTTTGGGTATTAGGCTTGGTTACATTATTTTTGCATGTTTCCAACCAAATTAATGGACTACTAACAAAACAATCATGCCGAACTTTCAAAAGATTTGTACACCTACTAAAAAATGTTAAAGAAGTTGGAAATTTTGGGTATTAGGCTTATTGGTTACATTGTTTATTCGTGTTTCCAACCAAATTAATGGACTACTAACAAAGCAATCATGCCAAACTTTCAAAAGTTGAATTTAGACTTTTGTGGTGCCCCCTCTGTGTGAAAATCCTGGCTCCGCCACAGGTTGCATGTGGTTGGATTTCTTCGTTCACTTCAATTTGTTTGTCTCAAACTGAAACTAGGGAGTACACCATCAACCTCCACAAGCGCTTGCACGGATGGTAACAACTTGTCTCTCTTCTATATATTGTTGCAATATTCATATTCATCTGCACACATATCTGCACATTGATGTTGACTTGAACTATCTCCATCTTAATCATGTGGAAGTTTTAGTTGTATATATATGAAAAATGTTGATTTGTTGTGGCTGCTTATATTGTCTGGATCCATAGAAAATATCTATCGTTGGGTTATTTATCACAGCATCTTATAGCCTTCTTTTCAAGATCATAACTTAACAGCAAATGAATTAAGCTCTGAACTGAAACTCTGAAAGCATGGCCTTGCCTCCAAGTTTTTGGGTTTTACGTGATCACAGTTTAGGTAATGGTTAACGGCCGTACTAGCTCCAACCCATATTTTTCAAGTATAATTGCTACAAGGATTTCAAAGAGGTAATTAATCTGATGTTCTAGCTCATCCATGTCATATGACTTGGTGGTTTCTGAGTTATGAATCTCGACAACTCAAGTAAAAGATTAGGTACTCTTTGGTGAGAATCTTGTTTCAGACATGGTTTTGATGAAGAGATCAAACTTTTGCTTCCATTGCCTAATTCTTTCAGACATGATTGTATATCTGATGAGTCACTGGCTTTTAAAATGGATTTGATGACATTTCTTCTCCACCCCCATGTCCTCAGGATTGGTTATGGGTCTAGTTTCCCATCACCATCATTGAGTTTTAGGCTCAGGCCTTAGTTGTGGTATTCAACGTTCATGTGGTTGATTCAGTTGGAACTCGCATGTGATGGCTTTTCTCCTATGGTCAAAAAATTAGTGAAGTAATGTAAGTGGAAAACCGGCTTTCTAATGTTCATAGGTAATCATGAACAAATCCTCAATTATTAGCCTCAAAGGATTCATCTTCACTAAATCATGTGATGATGATGAGTGGGAGTACATGTGAACTCGTTGTTGGACTAATAAGGAGCATACTAGAAGTTGAGGCTTAAGCATTATTTGACGCGTCGTAGTGACCCATGCAACATATCTTTGTGTACTCCTGATTTCCTTCTTTATTTGATTCTAGTGCGTGAACTTTATGTACTAGCGCATTCCTGATTAGTGAGTTGGAAGCTATTGCAAATTGGAACTACGGACTATAAAGCGAGAGTAAGCTGCAACATGGTGCACTGACTAGGGTCACACTTAGCCACGTAAACAGAGCGTTTCATTAAAGTTCTTAGATAATCGGATGTCTGGGCCAGCTTGCGTGCACCTCGACTAATTCGGGGCCCTGGAGGTAACGACCAAGCATAACCCTAGTGACCCAACAGATTGCTCAGATTGCTGGCAAGGTGATTTGAACATAAGACCTTATGAAAGAAAGTTAACCACTGTTTTCTCTTATTGGTGAAATTGTAGCACTCCTATGCACTGTTTCTTTGTTTTTCTCTTACCTGGCTGTATAAAACCATATTGGCACGCATCTTGCCGATGTGCATAATGATTCGTGTCATATTTGGAAGATAGGCAGTTCAAAAAAACATATATTTGGAAGATAGCATTATAACATTAATCACTGTGCTGGCTGTGTCCTGGTCCTGGCTATCCCTTCTGTGTTTGTTTCTCTCACCTTTGTTTCAGATTGTTTGAGTTATCTACAGAAGGACATTGATAACTATAAACAATCACCACGATGTTCTAAATTAACTTTGTTTGATTTCTGGAGGTAGATTTTGATGATGCTTTTTCCCGCTGTTCATTGTAAATTACAGCACATTCAAGAATAAGGCTCCTAAAGCCATCAAGGAGATTAGAAAGTTTGCACAAACAGCTATGGGGACTAAGGATGTGAGAGTGGATGTCAAGCTAAACAAGTACGTCTGGAGCAGGGGGATCCGAAGTGTCCCAAGGCGGGTCAGAGTACGCATTGCTCGCAAGAGGAACGATGATGAAGACGCAAAGGAAGAGCTCTACTCTCTGGTTACTGTTGCTGAAATCCCAGCAGAAGGATTGAAGGGACTAGGTACCAAGGTCATCGAGGATGATGATTGATTTTCCTATTTCTTCCTGCCATATGTTGTCGGAACGCTACATGAGAGTTTTGGGTGTTTTTTTATGTTACAAGACTGGTTCAATTTTGCCTTTTCCCCTAGAGAATGGACTTCAGTATCTGTGTTTTGGTTGTGGTAATCCAGTTATGCTACTGCTGCTGCTTTTTATGGCTTCTCTTCTACCCACCCACCCTTCAAATGGTTTGAGCATTGTTTTTAATGCATCTCTTCTTAGTTCTTAACTCTCTAGCTGCTAAAGAGTTGCTTTTTGAAATCAAAAATTGCAGAAAGTAATTGTGTGATGTGCCGCCCTACTCACCTACATACATGAGATTTTGTTCTTTAATTAGTTTAGTTATTATAGATGGTGAAGTACATCATTTTTTACGAAGAACATTTTTTGTTTTCACAGAGGAAGAAGAATTTCATTGATTATCATAGTTGTTTTTACGAAGAAGTTTTTTTTTCTTTTTCCAATTGATTATCATCATTTTGTCGATCTTTTTGATACCTAAACTGCCTATGAAAATTACTCCTAATTACATCGGATATACTCCATTAGAACCCCCACCTTCCACCAAATAACTGCTCAATTCAATTTTATAACTGCGCACTCCATTTCACGATTCATCTAAATTTCTCTTCCTTTTCCTGATTCAGGTCTTCCCTGGTGAATTCTCTTCGCTGCATTTGTTGCGGTTAGGGGGGCAAATGAGCCGAGTTTTGTAGTATTCGAGCTCAGCTCATTAAGTAAATGAGCCGAAAAGTCAAGCTCGAGCTCGGCTCAATCATAAACGAGCTGAGTCCTTAACAAGCTAATCCAGGGTAATTTACTTAACGAATCTCCTTAAACAAGCCAAACCTATGGTTTCATTTGTTGCAGTTCTCTCTCTCTCTCTCTCGTACAATTCAATGATTCACCCATGGTTTCATTTTAGTGATTCGGTCATGGTCTCACGTAGAAAGTTTTGTGGGTTTCGCTTCTGATGTTAATGCCCAGAATAAGGGATAATTTGCTTTTGTTCTACTCATTGTCCACCATGCATTGAAGAAGTAGTGCTTCATGTACATTTCAAACAATGGTTAATAAACTCTATAGTACCATCTATCATACCTCAAATCATAGATATATCGATATTTCGGATTAGTGATTTTCACATGCCTTGAAATTGTAATATTGACTCGGTGCCGGCCCCGATGTTTGGGTTGCCCAACCCCTAGCTTGGTTGCCCTATCAATATAAAGTCATTAAAAATGAAAAGATATAGTACAATTACAAAAATTCAAGAGTTATATTAGAGATCTGAAGCAAACTCCCAATGTTAAGCTCCCTACATCTTCAACAATCTTGTTAGAAAAATAACAAAATTACAAAAATTCAAAATAAAAGGATACGATTATAAAAATAAATAAACGCAAAAAGAGTATAATAGTTTTTTCTTTCTTTTTTTAAGAAAATAAGAAAGTATTCTCGTATTTTAACTATGATTTGTGTGAAAAACTAATAAATCGTGTTAGCTCGCTCGATTTGTTTTCAATTTTTTGCCATTGAGATAATTTTTTTTAATCAAATGTAAAATGAATGTATCACTTGTACATTATTATTGTGTTTCTTAAATGCAAAATTTCTAAGAAAGTACTAATTGAGTAATATGATTTTCGTAATATTGTGAATTGGGAAGGAAAAAACAAAAAGTCTACTAACCACACTCGAAATGGCACATACATTGATACAAACACATACATAAATCTCTTGGGCTCCCATACAACACTACCAATTTATATGGTCCCATATATTTACGAGAGTATTTTTATATTTGAGTGTTTATTTTGAGTGTGATTTTAAACTTATAAGAAAAAAAAATGGGGTAGAGGAAAAAAGGAAAGCAGGGGTCACAACAATGGGGTCTGTTGATTAACCTTAAAACAAGTCCTGTGTTTGGATTTGGATGAGGTCTCCAGACTTGGTTTTCCTACTCTAGCAAGATGTGATGGGTTGAAAATAAGGGAGAGAGATAGAGATAGAATATATAGAGTCAAACAAGATTGTGCATAGAAGTTTTTTTGGACTCACTTAAGAGTTCCCCAAAAAATGATTCAAGTCGTTCATTAATTTTAAAATATTATTTCAAGTGACATTGGAAAAAATCAACTCAATTAGATAACGATAAGTCATTCATTCAATCTTCTAAAGTTTCATGGAATATAAGATCTTGAATTTCGAATAAAAGTTAGATAATCAGATCAAACACTTACAATTATCAGATTCAGTTGATTTTTTTTAAAGCCACTAAAAATTATATTTTTACGTTATTGAACAGCTTGGATCATTCGTGTGGAACTCTTAAATGGGTCCCAAAAAGCTTTTATGCACAATTTAGTTTGACTCTTTATATTCTATCTCTCCCTCTCCCTCATTTTCAACCCATCTTGCTAGAGTACGAAAACCTAGTCTGGAGACCTCATCCGATAACTTCTTTTGGGGAACTCTTAAGTGGGTTACTCGGTTTCAAAAAACTTCTATGCAGAATCTAGTTTGACTCTTTATATTCTATCTTTCCCTCCCCCTTATTTTCAACCTATCACAACTTGCTACAGTAGGAAAACCAAGTCTGGAGACCTCATCCGAATACGTAAGAAACAAATTGCCGCTAGGCCCTTCAATTAGTTGTTCCACTTCATCAATCAGAAGGGAAACCCCGTGTCCTGTGACCAAGCTTCGAGTTTCTTATGCTTGAAATTAAGTGCATTTACATTTTGAAACACAAAAAGTTGAGTAGAAATAGTAAAAGGGAATGTGAAAAGAAAAATGATTTTCACACACCCAATTTGTTTCCAAACACTTCTTTTTTTGTTTTTATTTACTTAAAAGTACCAAATTGTTCTTCATATGCAAAAAGTGATTCATGAGGTAAGTGTAATTTGGTAATTTTAAGGTAAATAAAGACAAAAAAGCTAGCGAGTATTTGGAGATAAAAGGGGATTTGAAAATCATTTCCCTTTTATTTTTCCTATTTTGAATATCATAAAAAACATATAGAATTCATTCTGCATATTTCTCTTAAATACTAATCCTGCTGGAAGAGGCATTCTGTACACATCTCTCAAATGTTTTTAAAATTCATAAAACGTTCCAACCATAACACAAAAGTCAAAATATATAAATAAATTCAAAAAGTAATAAAACGATGTTCCCAAAATACCCCTTTATTAAAAGCTCACAAATGTGTGGGGAGTGAGAGAGATTAACAGAGGATCCAAGGCCTCCTTTAGGTAAAAAATCGGTTTTTGGTTTTTTGGTTTTTCTATTTTGTCTTTATTGAAATTTTTTTTGCATTCGTCAGTTTTGCATCAAGATTTTGTGGTTTCTGGATACCTCTCGACGAGACGAATCTAACAAGTATAAATTTATGGTCAAAACTCAATTTTTTTTTAATAAAGCCAAAATAGGTGGATTATTGGCCAATAATCCACCTATTTTGGCTTTATTCAAAAAAATTTGAGTTCTGACCATAAATTTATACTTTTTAGATTCGTCTCGTCGAGAGGTATCCAGAAACCACAAAATCTTCATGCAAAACTAACGAATGCAAAAAAAATTTGACCAATTACTAGAATTTCCACTGTAGTTGTGGCTCATCTTCGTGGTTGGAGTGGGTAAGCTGACGCTAAATCCGTGCTAATTGTCAAAGTAGTAAAAGACAAAAAGAAAAAAAGCAAGAAAAAGAGACCTAAAAGCTCCACTGCTAGTATTATGGCTCATCTTCTTGATTGAAGTGGACAATGCTGAACCCCTTAATTTCTGCAAAGGGTTCACCGCAATCAAAGGGACCAAAAAAGCTCTTTCGCAAAGCAAAGATATACTCCTATACTAGTACATCTCCTAAACGATTCAGATTTTTTTTGTGTAGAATTTCAAATTGGACTTTACAGAGTCACTCTGTGCCTAATCTGTGCATGCCCAAGTCATCCGTAAAAACTGCAGGTTGTGTTTGGTTTGGGTTTTGGATTTTGAGTTTTGGTTTTTGATAATGATTGGAGAAAGAAATATAAATAATAATTAAAAATATGGGTTAATGATTCGGGAGAGACAGAGAGAAAAATGAGAATAATATTTAAAAATAAAAGTAATATTCCCTCCGTCCGGATTTGTTGGTCCATTTTGGGGATTCCAACTTTTTTTCCATTACCTTTTGAGTTTGTTAATTTCCTATTTTATCCTCAATCCCTCCATTTAATACTCCCTCCATTCTAATTTGACTACAAAATTACATGCAATTTTCAAACTAAAAAATAATGTAGTTACAAAAAGAAAAATTTAATCAATATGGATCTTGTTTGATAGATCTCATTGAGAACTTTAATACGGTGCAAAAAAAATTCAAAAATGTATACACATTATTTAAAAAAATTAGTTTTTAAGTTGTTATTTTAAGTTTTAGAAAAGGGGCAAAAAAAGTAAATTTGGCATACTTTATCCTTTAACTTTTGAAAATGGACAAACATTTTAAGACTTAAAAAAGTATGTTTATGGACCAACAAATCCGGACGGAGGGAGTAATTGAATAATAACTGAGAAAACCGGGTCTTGAAAGTTGAAACCCAAAACGAACTAGGCCGCAAGTTTGCTAGGGCCACGCAACGGTGTGTAAGTGTTCGTACGTGTAGAAATAGATTGATTGAAATGAAATTGTGTGTAAGTCTCTTGGAAACACAAAGGAAACAGAATGATTGAATGATTGGGTGTTGTCTCATCACCGGAGCTTTCCCTCTAAGGAAATTTCCCATCTCCTTCCCAATTCACACACGGGCTCTCTCTCTCTCTCTCTCTCTCTCTCCAATACTTTGCGGATTAATCATCCTCAAATCGGAATTGAACCGTGACAACATAAATATTATAGTAGCATGAACCCGTGCTATGCACGGCAAGGAGACATGAAATAAAATAATGTGTGTTTTTTTTTTTGTGATGAGCTAAAAAATTATATTTTTAACCGGAAAGAGTATTGAATTACTTTTGATCACTTAAATTAAAAGATTATAACAATTCTATTTCTTATCTGCTCCTCTTGATTCTAATTTCCCATGGTATTGAATCGGCTATAAAAACATAAACCATGCATATAATTGAATTGGCTATAAAATCATAATCCATATATGTGATTGAATCGGCTATAAAATCATAATCCATCTATGTGACTTTTCACGAAAATAATTGAAGGCAACAACATAGAGGGAAAATGTGCCATAGTTTTTTATGATGCATGTAATTGAAAAAAAGGCAAAAGGCATCTATATGATAAGGAAGAGCGGTTATCAATCCCTTATAAATCCTAACATTTTCATTTCTAATCTTATGGTTAAGAGAGTGTTTAGAGTTTCTATAAATGAAAACTGTTTATTTTTGTTTCCAATAGTAGCTTAAGGAACGACTAGGATTAATATCTCTCTCTCTCTCTCTGCAGAGATCACGACCACTTATTTTCTTCTTTAACATCTCTCTCTCTCTCCACAATTCTTTCATGTTCATTTGAATTTTGAAAATCATTTGTCCATTTTCTACAATTCTTGTCTTATTGACTCTCTAATCTATGTGTAACCCTCGCATTTCAATTATGTCAGCATATTCCATAGTGATTCGCCTCACTCCCTAATCATGCCCGTGATATGCCTTGACGTGGGAGTTTAGAGGCTGTGTATATTCATTGTGATATAAACATTGGTGAGGTTTCTATTTTGCTAATTATAATTTTAAATTTATATAAGCCTCATTTGGAAAGTTATATTTTCATAGCGAAAGTTATATTTGCTTGATCTTAGCAATTGAGATTGTGCAAATTTGAATTTTGTCAAGTGATTCAATTTTGCAAGATTTTATTTTCTTCCCAAACCATAGATAACTGATTTCCTCTTAATATTGTTATACTTTAGTTTCATTATATACACCGATTACCTTCTATAATAAATTAAATAAGAATTGTCATAATATATTCAGACTCTCTATTAGTGAATTTACATTTTACTTTTTTATTTTATGGTTGATAACTTATTTACTGGAATAAAATATAGAATCAAAGATTATTTGTTTTGTTATTTAAGGCAAGATATATGGGTTTAAAATTTAAATGAGATTTATAACAAACTTTGATGCTTTGGTAATTAAGTCACATGATTCTCTCAAACCCTAAATGACAAACCAATCAACGCATGCCACTTGTCGCTCCCATAATCTTCCTCACGAAAAGTCATTCTGTAATAATATATAAGATATATATACATACAACAAATATCCAATAAAGGCTCCCTCACTTTCTACGGTGCAGGAATTTTTGTTCGGGATCAAATTTTGATGATCCGAACCGTTAGATGTGTTTAAAACGTGTTTTTAAGGTCCAACGCGAGGATTTGTAAAAACAAAATATCCGGAAGGGCTTGATCCGAGTAGTTTTCAATAAAAATGTATATGTACATTTTTATCAAAAACTGCTCTTCCGGGCTTGATCCGAGTAGTTTTCGATAAAAATGTATATGTACTTTTTTTATCGAAAACTGCTCAGATGAAGTCTTTCCGGGTATTTTTTTTACAAATCCCCGCGCTGGACCTTAAAAAAATGTTTTAAAACACATCTAACGGTTCGGATCATTAAAATTTGACCCCGAACAAAAATTCCCGCACCGTTGCTATATAAGGGAGTCCTTACTAAATATATATATATATATATATACTAGTTTTCGCCTCCGTGCACACACAAAGTCTCGTGCTTGTTATTATCATTAGGTTGTATTGTTTGTTTTCATCTTACGATCGGATCTTTTAACTACCAATTAAATTATTTTTTCTCTTGGTTTCATACATGTATCATCCTTTAGACCACCAAACCCTCTGCACAAAATAGGATAGCTACTCTGGGCTGCTATCCGTCCAATTTGAATGTCATCCTTTTGACCATCAAACCCTCTACACAAAATAGGAATCACGAGACTCTGTGCGTGCACGGAAGAGATATTTTGTTAAAGGTTGGGATTAGAGATATTCCTATATTGATGATCATTTTAAGAGGGAGGGAGCATGTGGCCATGAGCAATGTGCAAAGCAGTTGGTATAATGTAAAATAATATAAGCATTCGCAAAATGAAAATATTTATGAAGCACTAACAATGCACATACCTCACTTAATGTCTACGATAAAATAAGAAACCTGAAGAAAGCGTGGGTCTTTTGCAAACTTCACATATAAACCTTCAAACAAATGCGCGAAATGACTTACCTATAGATCTCTAAGATCGTTCTAAGAGAACTATGTTAGAGATGCCAAAATAAATTAAAAGAAGGCAAATAAGAGACAGGATCACACCAGATCAGGATGAGCTAATTAATCAAATACGGACCTTAATCAATCAGTTCTATTTAAGCCATGCATTTTTTTAAAAGGATGAGCCCATTAGAATTCCAAAAATGATTCAACCGATTCACACCCATGCACCTGAATAATTGGGTATGGTCGTAACATTGTTATCAGCATTCACCGCCATTATAAAAAGGGGTGAGATTTTTTTAAGTAATTCACAACTACACCTTAAAACCCTTTTTGTTTTTAATGTATCATAGACGCACCGGCATACGGAATGAGTGCGCAAATCATATTATACAAAAGAGAAAAGTACGACGGTCTCAGAAGTAGAAGCTGATGCTTGAAGCTATCCATTTGAGCCCTTCAGCACCGAAATTCCTCTAAGTAGATGGTAAAGAAGAAAACCCGTGTGAGATGAATCTTAAAGACCAAAAAGAAGCTAACCCCAATCTTTATCTACTGTTAGCACACCCATAACGACTGTTGGATAAAAATCGAAAGCGGCCCCTCTGTAACCAGTCATCCATAATATCAACTAAATCATTTTCATCTTTGGTAATGCAATCCCTACACTCCAAGTAACTAAGTCCTCTACACTTACGTTATCGAAAGGTGGCTATCAATTGCTATATAACATTAAAATCGTTCAACACTGTATGTGACTGACAGAAAATGTTGACTTCAATCATGTTACCCTAAGTCAACAAAAGGTATGGCCCACGTTGAAAAAAAGGCACACAGAGACGCTATCGGAAATAACAAAGAAGCAAAGGGGCAAAGTGGCACTTTCGTAAATAAAGTTATCAAACGAGGCCAAAGTAGGCAGGAAAAGAGAGGCCGAAAGATGGAATGGAAGGATTTCCTTTTTATATAGGAAGGATACTACTTAAAAACCACGTACCCCGTACAAGTTATCCAAAAGCGGATGATTAAATAATTATAATAAAAAAGAGCACTAAAGTTTACTACATGCGTAAATATAGCAAAGTTACTTTATTACTTCCGGACATAGTAATATTTTAAATTTCTTGAACTATACACCGGTATAATTTATATTCTTATAAAAAATCACGGCCCTTGTACCTAGCAATGGAATTTTTTTTTTTTTTTTGATTAATTTGCCCATTTCAATCAACTAATGAAATTTTGTTTGACCAGCTAGTTATATTGTCACTATTATGTTAAGTTTGGCCTAAATTAATTTTGTTTCAATAAAGTTGGAATTATTTACTCTCAATGATCTATTTTGTTTTTTGTCAAGATTTTTTTTATACACTTGTTTTACTCGACGAGTTCTACAAAGTGAACGTTTCCGATTATCGGAACAAGACCACCTCCCGGAAGGATCCAGGGTGAGTGCTATGCGGCAAAACTACGTCGTTTTGCTTGATTTTTGTGCAAACCTCTAAAACTTTCAAGGGCCTTGTTTGGAGGAAGAAAAAACCACTATAAAGTGCCTAAACCCAAAGTACCTAAACCCTAAACCCGAAGTACCTAAACTCAAAGTGCCTAAACCTACTATACCCTGCCCCAAAGAGCCTAAACCTACTATACCCTATTAGTTTTGGATGAAATTGTCATCCTTATTTACGAAGTTCAGACGCGGTGATTCTAAAGACAACAACGGTTGTTGTTTCAATTTTTTTTTCATCTCTACGTATAAAATAGTAGTTGTAATTCTTTTTGTCTTAGTCTTTTAGTTTTTAATTTATCTTGTCAAGCTAATTAAATTATTATTTCGAAAAGTTAAACGTGCGGTATAATTGATGCAATAGAAGGTACACCGAAAACAGATCGAACAATGGTTATTTTAGGAATTACTATAAAGAAAAGATCGGAGAATATTGTTTACAATCATACCATAATAGTTAGTTAAAAAAAAAATTGGCAGTCGGGCATCCACAATGAGCTCTTAAAAAGACTCCTAGGTGAGACTCTTAGCATTTAGCAATTCATTTTCTCAATTATGGTCTTCAATGGGCTACCTATAGAAGCTTCTAAGGATGACTCTTTAACTTGGCTCCTACGACATTAGCTAAATTTAGGAGGGAGTTGGGAGTGAGGAAAAGAAGAGAAAGAAGAGAGAAGGATCCAATTTTAGGGAGTTGACTCACTTACATTTTTGTGTCCATAAATAATCTTAGGACATTGTCTAGGAGCCAATTTCAGAGAGTCCATTGGAGTGCTCTCACACTCCTAAATTAGCAAGTCCTTAACAAACAAAATTGGACCCTACTTCTGCTTATGTATCAACTTTAGGAGTCATTTTAGAAGCCAAATATAAAGAGCCCATTTTAGGAGTCATTTTATGTGTCAACTTTAGGAGTCATTTTACGATACCACCACATACTGTGCCGCTCAAGGTTCATGGCCAAATAGTAAACACAGTTACTTGTCATCAAGGACCGAACCTAGATTTGAATTAAGAGATGACACCAAAAATGACAAATATATTGCTATAGTCTCAAAAAAATGTTTAATCTGTCAAACCGAGAAAATATAAATGATATGTTTTTATTTAAACAAATGCAAACTTGTTTTCAAAAAATAAAAAAACTTGTTGTAGTATGCTACGGTAGAAAAGTATGAAAACCTTTGAATAGAAATGCTTTTATTTTTTCTATCATTTTACGGACTGCAAAATGGTTTTTTGGGCTGGAGGAATATTTGATAGCCAGGAAGCTCACGTCTGCGCAAGTTAATCATACCATAATAGCCCATAAACTAAACATAATCGCGTTGTGAGAGCTGATGTTTTGAGATGAGTTTTAGAGATAATAGTTCTATATAAGGTTGCGTAATTTTTTTGTCTTTAGTCAATTTTTAAAACATTTTTATTCTTTTTAATAGATGGACGCAATATAGATCCAAAAATTAAAAATTTCGATAAAAAAAATCATTAAAGATAAAAAATAATGAAATAGGAAAAACTTTTAGAAATAAATTTTTCTAGACTATAAATCAAACAAAGCAAATATTTGTCGGAGGTTTTTTTTTTCTCTTTTTTTTTAACAGAAAAAAGGGTGGGAAAAGGGTGACTAGCGTAGCAACCCCACATGGGAGTGACAATTGGGGTTATCGATCCGCTGGGGAATGTCCGGTTGAGCCATAGCTATTGTCCGAACAGGCTCGGCCCTGAGCTAAGGCTAACAAGGCGGTTAACTTAAGCCCACGATTTTTTTTCCAAAATTAGGGTCCGGAGAGGTTCCCCCAGGTATGTAATATGCATTTAATATCGAAAATTCTAAAAGAAGCCCAATGGGGTCTGTTAAGGTTTAAAAAGTGTATTTAAAATGTGTGAAAAGTTTATAAAAGTGTATTGGGAAGTGTAAAAAGTGTATTGAATAGTGTTTTTTCCATGCTTAATATGCCGCTTTTACAATCAATATGCTAGCTAGCCCAATGGAAAAGCTTAGTTTCCCTATCCACTTGGTACAAGGTTAAATTCGTGGGCATCTCTTTTTTCTTCCCTACAATATATATTATTTTTGGGGCTTTTAGAGGCCGGCCCCGTTTTTTTGCTTCATACCCATTCCAATCCTGATAAAATAATTCTTTCTTTATTTCAATCATTTTTCCTCTTATGAGCATGTCGCCTCTCTCTCTCTCTCTCTCTCTCTCTCTCTCTCCTCTTTAATTTTATTGTAAACTTTAAAATGGTTTGTAATTTTTTTTGTTTCAAAGAAATTACATATTTGGAACCTACTCGATGAGATCTACGAAATAAGATCTATATTTCATACTCCTATGAAATTTTGTGAAGATAAAAAAATAAAAATAAAAAACTATAGTTCACAATTCACATAGCCTCATCTCATTTTAAGGTTAGTTTTTTGTTTTATTTTTTTAAAAGTAAACATAGGGCCCAGTTTTAGAAGTTCGTCTTAGACTCCGTGAACCTCAAGGCCGACTTTGTGTCCGAATAGGACAGACCGTCTCACAGCACCACCTAGCCGACTAGTTGGTCGAAGGACCTCCACACAAATCCATACAAGTACTACTAATGACATAGGAGGGATCCGAACTGGGAAGGTTCAGGTACAAAGACAAGAGAAGAATCTTATCTCACTAAACTCTTAGGCGTCGTTTGGATGCAGTACTAAGAGGAGGGATGAAGGAATCCGACCGGATGAGGGGGTGATGGGACGTTTAGCCCATGGTTTGGGAAGAAAAAATCCACTCCGACTAAATAGCCGCCGGCTAAATAATCCGGGAGAAGGTGGACTAAATACAAACAAGGTGGGGGTGCTTGTATTTAATCATGGGGGATGATGCAGGTGGAATTACGTGGGTACCCTTCTTCTTCTTCTCTGTTTCAGCAACACAGACATCAAAACTCAGCAAAAAATTAAAACTTTGAGGTAAAAAATTCCAGATCAACCAACAAGAAATATCATTAATGGTAGGAGATCATCATTGATGCAGAAAAAGCTCTCAAAATTATACCTTTCGTCGTCGGACTTTTCCTCCTCGGACCATCGTTGAAGCATAGAGAGATGGTGGTGGTGAAGGTTGAACGGCCATGGAAGACGAAGGGGGAGTAATAAAAATTCTGAGAGCTTTTTTGTGAGAGAAGAGAAAATGAAAAGAAGATTTAGATCTGTTTTCCATCATATTGTCGATATAAACAAGGAGTATGGGAAAATCATCCTGTGTGGTTGCCATGGTGCAACAAATTAAAGCACCTCCTAATTCATAAGGTTTATTGTATTTTGTATTATTTTGTATTACAAACTTCTATTAGGTATTTTTAAAACAAATTAAAGCACCTAATTCACAATGAAATATTATAACTTTATTGTTGAAAAGTAGCTAATAAAACTAATAAAGTAGCTAATAAAATATTACAATGAAGTAGCTAATAAAACTATTTTTTCGTTTATTAGAAAAAATATATACTTTTAATATTAAATATTCTTAATATATAAAAATATATCAAAATGAAGTATTATTACTTAATTGTTGAGAAGTATAACAAAATAATTAATTTTCATACTTATATAATTATTTAAATGCAATAATCAAATATGGGCATTCACAAGGATAAAATAGTCATTAGACTAATTTTTACATTATCTACCCTCTTTATCCCTCCTTTTTAATCTTTCATCTAAACCATGGACTATTTAATCTCTCCTTCTTAACTATCACATCAATGAGGGTCCACCCTTCTTATTTAATCACCCACAGTGGCGACTCCACATTGATACTAGTGAGGTCAAACGACCTCGCTGAGTTAAAAAAATGCACTGAAAAAAATAAATTTTAAATATAAATGAAATTTTTTTAGTATTGTCAGTTCTGGTTAATCGTGCAAGGTTAAAAAAAATCTTTCAAATAAATTTGAACCAAATTGTTATAGCCCTAACAAAACAAAACAAACCTAGAGCCCAATATATAGTACACGTTTCAAAGGATAGTGGAGTATTACACATTTATAAATAGTCTATTGAACCTTGGTTACAACTAAATGTTGGAAAGGAAAATAGGAAATGCATTTGGTTAAACTTTAAGGGAGTGTTTGGGAGCCTATTTTTAGCTTTTCATTTTCCCCTTTTGAAGTTTTGTATGTTTGACAGCCCCTCTTCAAAACAGATTTTGCAAGAATGAGTTTTTCATTTTGACATTTACAGAGAATAAGCCAAAAACAGGTCCTGAAGTCCTTTTTGCATTCTCCAAAATATGAAGATTCGTCGATGGATGTTATAGTGTATATATCTCTTTTGCCGTTAGAGTTTTTTTTTTTTTTTTTTGAATATAGCTTTTCATCATAAACAGGCTATGTATTTTTGTCAGCGCTGGATGAAAATCTTGGAGTCGCCCCTGATCACCCACACTATTTTATACCCCTTACTATTTAATCTCTCTCAAACTAATACGTCATCTAAACGAGCCGTTAGTGAAAATATTTGTCGGAAGTTGGGACCCGGGGTCTTGTCTCAACGGCCCCCTCATAATTCCACCCTAAACTTTGACAAACCCAAAGAGTGAAGGACCAAAATAAAAACAAAAAGAAAAAGGGCAAAGGGATCAAAAAGGCTCTTCGCAAAACGAATATAAGACTCTTTGTTCTACTAAAACGTAAACACCAATATGAATGAAGCCAACTAAATTTAACAAAATGAAGCGTTTTAAACTCGATCAGAATTAGAAGGGGTTTGGGGAGCCTTCCGGTGGTGCGATTACCTGTCCGGTGGCTGTCCAACATTATCTCTAGCGAAGACCCTTCACTTCACCTTCGTATTCTTTCTAGGACCACTCACTCTGGTAAGCAAGCGTTTGACGCCGGCGACCTCTAATATTCCCCCACCAAAATGGCGGCAACACTTGACAGCTTCTTCGGGAAGAAAGACGACCTGAGGGTGCCCTATGGAAGAGACAAGAAGCCCGACTCTGAGAAGAGCGTTGACGTGAGGTCCGAGGAAGGATTAATGAGCAAGTCTCCTTTACCTGGGGAAAATAAGCTCAAGGCGGTGAACCCGGTAAAAAAGAGCATAATTTCTGGTTTGTTTGCCAATTCAAAGGAAAATAAGGACAAGGACAAAGCATCGGTGAAGGTCTACACCAGACGGGTAGGGCAAGAGGTTTTTTGGGATACAAAACTCCAACGTCACCGGACGTTGGAGGAGTTGGAAATGGACCCGGAAATTTGTAACGAGTTACGGGAATACAAATTGTGCCTGTCGTTAAAGGAGTCGGAAATGGTCCCGAAAAATTATTTGGGGAAAAGGGGCTACGGGAATACAAATTGTGATAATCTCAGAATAAACGCGGACAATTGCTGGGATTCAAATCATTCAATGGAACTCGAACATCCAGCGACGTTCGAGGAGTTGGGAATGGACTTGGAAAATAAGGGCATCATTTCTGACTTCTTCGGATTTGTCAGGGCTAACGAGCTTTGCAAGAGGATAGGCCAGGCTTCGTGGAGGGATAATTGGTTGGTGTACGACTCTCCTGGTACTGGTAGATGGAGCATAATCGCTGCTATGGCCAACTATCTTAAATTTGACATCTATCATTTGGATCTTACGAGTTTCTCCTCCCTCATGGAGCTGCAGTATACACTGCTCTCCACCAGGAATCGCTCCGTAATTGCTATTGAAGGTTTATATGAATGTGCTGGGATGCTTCTCAATCTCAAGACTGATGATAAGGTTAGCTGTTTTCATTTTTAAACTGCAAATCGTTCACAGGTTAATTAGGAGCAAATTTCATAATAGTTGGTGACCTCGGGCTCGGGCCCTCGAGTTGAATTAATTAATGACTCATCAATGCTTACATTTCTCTCTCTCTCTCTCTCTCTCTCTCTCTCTCTCTCTCTCTAATTTGCAGCTCAAGTCAATATTTGTGAACGTGGGATAAAGAGTGTAGGTTTGAAATCGATAAAAATCTAAAAGTGGTTGAGATTTTTGATGATGTTGTCGTTGTTTGAATCTAATCCCCTTGCTGTTATGTTATGCAGTATGCGGCCAAGTATTTGATGGTGGAAATCGATGCCATGTTTTGGAGCCGTAATAATGAGCGGATCTTTGTATTTACCACCAACCACAGAGATCAACATGATGCTGCTTCGTTGCTCCCTATTGGCATGGACATTTACATTAACACGTCTTCCCCTCTGCCTACATCCTTACCAGATGGAGGAAAGAGGACATATCACAATAGCCTTCTTGTGTCTAATTCCGAGAAGGAAAATACGAGAGAGAGATATGGTTCGACAAAACGATATTCCTTGCCGGATTTTGATGCTATGGAAAACAAAGTGGTGAAGGTCTATAGCAGAAGGGGTTGGGATTGGTTGGATTCAATGGTACTCGAACGGCCACCAACCTTCACGGAGTTGGGAAAGGACCCGGAAAATGAGGGCATAATTTCTGACTTGTTGAGGTTTGTCAGGGACAAGGAGTTGTACAAGAGGATAGGCAAGGATTGGAAGAGGGGTTACTTGTTGTACGACTCTCCTGGTACAGACTGATCAAGCTTAATCGCTGCCATGGCCAACTATCTTAAATTTGACATCTATGATTTGGATCTTACGGGGTTGTCCTCCATGCAAGAACTAAGATTTGTGCTTACCTCCATCAACAAGCGCTCCTTAATTGCCATTAAAGATTTCGATCACTGGTTTGGGATGCATCCCTATCTAAAGCGTGAGATTAAGTTTTTGAGAAAGGAGAATGAGGTTAGCTATTTGTTTTTCATGACCAATTTTTCTTTTTTCCCCTCAATTGCACATCGTCCCCCGGTTAAGTGGTAGTAGCAAGTTTCATATTCATTGTTATATCATTTTGATACTTAGGTTTTTGTATATTTGTTCTGTTTTTTTTTTCGGAATTTTTCTAAGATTCAATTTAAACGTTTTGGATTAATCATTCGTTTTGATGAGAGTAGTTTAAAAGGTAAAAATCACGACCAAACATAAAAAAGAAAAATTAACTAAAGATAAAAAAAAAAAGTTTGAAACAACTATCTTTATAGTCTTTAGTACTTCCTCCCTCCCATAATGTTGGGTTTTTTTTTTTTTTTTTTTGAGAATTTCAACTTTTAAGCGAACAAAATTAAATACACGCATCCTTTCGAAATGATTTCCATTACTATCCCTTAAATCCCACTCGAAAAGTTATTTTGACTTATTATGAAGGTAAATTATAGAAATCCATGCATTTACAGTTGACTTCTTTCCAATAGGATTAACATTTGGACATCAATGAAGTAAAGAACCAACATTCTGAGACGGATGAAGTAACTTTTTTCAATTTCAGTCCATGTTTTTATAATTTTTTTATTTCTTTCGTATAGACAATTAATCGATCCCCAAAAATTTGAGGAAAACTAAACAAAAGATTATACCAACCGTCTTTAAGTGGCCCTTTGCTATTTTTTTCCCCTTTGTTTTCCCTTTATTTTAGGTCAAGTTGATTGAAATTGGTCTTTGAATTTGGATACTGTCATATTGAATGAAACTTATGCAGCTATTCGATAGCAGTGTTTTTATGCTGCTTATATAACCATGAAACTCCCTTTGTCCCATTTTGTTTGCTCTTTGCAAGAGACTGTGTCATTTCGACCTTCAAACTTCCCAAAATAATTTTTTAAATTTTGTTGCACCGTTAAAAAGATCTCAATGAGTACTTTTCGCATGATGCAAAAAAGTTAAAAATATATATTCTCAAAAGCACGTTATTCTTCCGAGTCAAAATGACACAACTTTTAGTAACAAGCAAACAAACAAGGATGGAGGGATTCTAGCTCTAGCTATGTGAAACAAGACGAAATAAAGAATAGGAAATAATCACATAAACAGGAGAACCCAAGGAAGGCACATAGTTTTAAAAACCGGCCGTGGTGAACCGTTTCGGCCGGTTTGTAGCGGTTCTCTCACCTGTAGGCTGCCAGCTAATTCCCACTCTGTAGCGGTTTGCAGCGGTTCTCTCACCTGTAGTGGACTGGTTTGGATAGTAGTGGATTGGTTCAGATGGAAAGAAACAGAGTTGCTGTCTGCCAGTGAAGGAGATGATCGATAAGTTGTAAATCGGAGAGAGGTACCTCCAATATCGACTACATCATTGTATATCTACACACGGCGGAGATGGAGGTTTGGCCGTTGGGTTCAAATTTTGAGAGGGGAGGGAGAGAGTGTTGGAATATGTGTGAATGTTAAGTCTCATATTGGAAAAATATAAAGATGGTTGGACCTTAACATACAATTGGATGACTCACCACTTACAAGACTTAGCATTTTAAGTGGATATGTGTCATTCAATGTATATTGGGTCCAACGAATGCGGAGGACTCCGTGGATACTCCCCAGAAGTTTGGGCTTTGTGCACGCCGGCGCAGCGGAAGCGATGGCGGGATCGATGCATCGTACAAACTCCCAACAAGTAGTATCCGAGCTGATGGCTCACGATCTATGGGCAAACTCTCAGCACCATGAATGGGCTTACGTAGTGAACTCCAAGTGATGGAAACAAAATCCAATAGTGCAAGGAATGCGATGTGCCCGCTACAAGGTGATGCAAGCGAATGGAACACGTGTTGCACATTGGCTTGTCGGGGAGCATGGTGTCAGTGAATGGGCACGTTGGCTCTCAATGGAGTTTCTAGTCGGTGAGCATGGTTCCAGTTAGGGCTGTAAATGAACTGAGCCGTTTGTGAACTATTCAGAGCTCGGTTCGGTAAAGGCTTGTTTGAATTCGGTCACGTAGTAAACGAACTGAATTTGAACCTCAATTTTAGGCTCGTTACATAAACGAGCCGAACATGAGCCTTGTTGTATTCAGCTCGGCTAGGCTCGTGAACCTAAAGTTAATACATATAATTAATAATTCCTTTGAGTATATTTACAAATATGACATCTATAATAATTTGATCCCCCAAATTATACACGATCAGTTCCTATGAAATCTTCCAATCTTTTCAAGCTCTTAGTGTTTTCTTCCTTGTTTTGTATACTCCTAGTTCGAGCCTGAATATGAGCCTAATTTTGAGCCTGAAGTTGACCTTAAATTTGGCTCGGTTCGAATCTTTTGAGTTTAATGAGCCTTGACGAGCCGAACCCGAGCTTTGAAAATTTTTAACGAGCCAAACTAAAGCTCAATTATCTAGGCTTGAATCGAACCCGAGCCAAACTCGAGCCCAATCAATCCCTTCCCAAACCTAGTACGGTTCGGCTCGATTCGGCTCGTTTACAGCCCTAGTGCCAGTGAATGGGCACGTTGGCTCTCAAAGGAGAATTCGATGGATGGACTGAATCAATGGAGTTGGTGCGGAATAAGCCTAGTTTGAAAGATTGGGTTGAGAGTGTAGATCAAAATTAAGGGGGAGTTTGGATGCAAAGAAAGAGGGCAAGGCTTAATGAACGGTTCACATGTGATGGGGAGCCTTCTAGATGCCAAAACCTAAAGTATGAGAATATAAACAAATCAACAAGAAAACAAGACACAAAATACACAAACGCAGTGGAAAACACAAGCCTCGATTTGAACCCGGAGCTTTGATACCAGTTCTTGTTGGGAGTTTGTGCGATGAATGTGGTGCACTCTGTTGATACTCTCTAGAAGTTTGGGCCTTGTGCACGTCGGCGCAGAGAAAGTGATGGCGAGATCGATGCAACGTACAAACTCCCAACGAGTAGTATAAGAGTTGATGGCTGACAATCTATGGGCAAAACTCTCGGCGTGGCATGAATGGGTTTGCATTGAGAACACTCTATGGAGCGGGAAATCCAAATGTGTAGGTGATGGGTTGTGCCCGCTGCAAGGTGATGCAAGCGAATGGACACATGCATGCTGCTCGTCGGGGAGCGTGGTCCTATTGAATGGGCACATTGGCTCTTAATGGAGTATGATGGATGGCTATGAGTTGATGGAGTGGGTATCTAGGTAACTCTAGATGTAAGCAAGGTGGCTCGATGTTGGAGTGCTATAATAGATAGCTCTGAATCGATGGAGTGGGTGCATAAGAAGCCTAGGTCGGAAGATTTGGTCAGAGAGTAATAGATCAGAATCAAGAGGGAGTTTGATGCAAAGAAAGAGAACAAGGCTCAATGTACGGTTCACACATGAGGAGGAAATTTGTTAGAATATGTGTGAACGTTAAGTCCCTCATTGGAAAAATAAAAAAATGGTTGGACTTTAATATACAATTAGGTGACCCACCACTTATAAGGCTTAGCCTTTTAAGTGGATATCGGTCATTTGATAAATATTGGGGCCCAATTGATGTGGCGGACTTTCTAATGCTACTCTCCAATCAAATTGGGCCTTGTTAGGAAAATGAGTGAAGGAGTCCCACATCAGATAAATAGAAAAAGAGTTGGACCTTAATATACAATTAGATGGCTCACCATTTACAAGGCTTAGCCTTTTAATTGGATATGGGTCATTCAATGTATATTGGGTCTATGTGATGTGGTGGACTCTGTGCATACTCCCCAATGGATTGGGTCTACGCGCACATGAGAAAAACCTCAGACGGATCAGACTCCTAACAAGTGGTATCAGAGCCGATGACTGACGATCTATGGATGGACTCTCCTAGAAGCATCGGTGGTTGTGGGCTTGCATGGAGACTCTCGGAGGAGCAGGAAAAATCCATTGAAACTCTCGATGGAGCAAGAAAATTCCTGGTGCGTGCGGCAAGTGGCTGGCAGCAAGGTGGCTCTCGGTGGAGTGGGTACTCTCGATGGAGCATGAAAAATTCCTGGTGCGTGCAGCACTTGCCTAGCAAGCAAGGTGGCCCTCGCGGAGTATGGAGGCTCTTAATGGAGTGGGTGCAGTAAATAAGCTCGGGTTCGGATACGATATTGGAGAGATAGATCAAGAATTAAGGGGGAGTCAAATAGATCAGATCGAGGGAGAGCTAGGCCTAATGTATGATTCACACATGAAGGGGAGATTGTTAGGAACATGAGTGAAGGAGTCCCACATTGGATAAATAGAAAAAGAGTTGGACCTTAATATACAATTGGATGGCTCTCCACTTACAAGGCTTAGCCTTTTAAGTGGATATGGGTCATTCAATGTATATTGGGTCCATGTGATGTGATGGACTCTGTGCATACTCCCCAATGGATTGGGCCTACGCGCACACGAGAAGAATCTCAGGCGGATCAGACTCCCAACAAATGGTATCAGAGCTGATGGCTGACAATCCATAGCGGACTCTCCTGGAAGCATCGGTGATTGTGGGCTTGCACGGAGACTCTTGGAGGAGCAAGAAAAATCCATTGTAACTCTCGATGGAGCAAGAAAATTCCTGGTGCGTGCGGCAGGTGGCTGGCAGCAAGGTGGCAATCCGTGGAGTGGGTACTCTCGATGGAGCATAAAAAATTCCTGGTGCGTGCAGCACTTGGCTAAGCAAGCAAGGTGGCTCTCGTGGAGAATGATGGCTCTTGATAGAGTGGGTGCGATAAATAAGCCCAGGTTCGAACACGATGTTGGATAGATAGATCAAGAATTAAGAGGAAGTCAAGTTGATCAGATCGAGGGGGAGTTAGGCCCAATGCATGGTTCACACATGAGAGGGAGATTGTTGAGAACATCTGTGAAAGATTGGAGTCTCAGATTGGACAAACAGGCCTTGTGCACGTCGTGGCAGGATCGATGCATCGCATAAACTCCCAACAAAAACTGGTATCTGAGCTCTAGGTTCAAATCGAGGCTTGTGTTTTCCACTGCGTTTATGTATTCGGTGTCATTTTCAATGGCGGCTCGCTTCGAAGTTGAGAAGTTTGGTACAATAAGGAACAAGCAAGGCTTTGTTGGGAGAAGTTTGAAGAAGCGTGTTGATATGTAGCATAGTGTTTTCGAGGATCTCGTGCGAAGGTAGTTTTGGGAGGACTTATTGAGTGACTCCTTTTGAGGGAGCTCCCATGGGATTTCCCGTAGTGTGTTAGGATTTCTTGGTGGTTCCATTGGTTGGTCTTTTCTTGGAATTTGAGATATCTAGGGTTTGGAGTCGTCTCTTTTGTTTATATGAGACATTGATGCTTTGTTAGGATTTCTAATAGAGATTTGTTCCTAGATATCTATTGGTTGCTTCAATTAGAGTTAAGGGTATAGCCGGCTCTTTGTACTTCTCCCTGTTCATAGTGAATCCTCTCTTGCTCTTCGCCCGTGCATGTACCTTTAGAGCTTCATGCTTGGGGGGAACCACGTAAATCTTTGTGTCCTTGATTTTCGCTTGTTGGTTTGTTTTCTCTTACTTCGTGGCCTGGCACACATGTTCCAATAGAGAGAGACAAAACTAACGGGTAAAGTGGGAGGCTAGTGAAAGGACTCCGTTAAAACACGTATTTCTATTTCCTAGGCTTAAGAAATTGTCAAAACAAGCAAGGATTTATGGACGGTGGCGGAGGGAAATAATCCATTGTAACATGCAGCATAACTAAATTATCTTGGCATTTACATGCGTAAAAACTATTAAAATGATACCTTTCAAATGAGAAAATGTGTTATTATATGTCCTAAGGTTAGTTAAAATACGACAAATTAAGTCAAAGAGGCAAAAAAAAAATGTATATTTAGGTTTTATATGGGTTGCTAATGATTTAAGAAAATTCACGACCATTACACCCAATTTTTGTTGCGTATCATTCGATATGTTAGTTACAACTACATTGCGACTGCAACCGCTATATAAAATTATGGGTATGCTTGCTTCAGCAATGGGCCGGTTTGCCTACGACCACGAGGGTAGGAAAGTTGAACCCACAATCGCAACATAATGATCTAAAAACTCTACTCACCCGTCTATTGAAGAAATTATTGTCAGCGGTAATCATATCTAATACTTGCGGACGCTGGCTAGACAGTGTAGTTTTAGCTATAAGTGAAAATGTACAAGTGGTAGAGCCTTATGATGATGAAAATGTACAAGTGGTTAGCTAATAATTCCATCTATTTAAGAAAATGTTCATGTTTTAATCTAATCCCATTGTTGTGTTATTTTTTCTACAGTTAACGCTCTCAGGTTTGTTTGAAATCATTGAGGAGTTGATGCAGTACTATATGGATCAGCGGATCATTGTACTTACCACCAACCACAACCATAGAGACCGATATCACACTGCTTTACTGAGCCCATTAAACATTGATGCATACATGCACACTTCTTCACCTCAACCTATAGCCTTACCAGATGGAGGAGAGATTGTGGAGCTTGATACATCAGAACAAAAACCGTTGGTGGATTTTGATGCTACAAACAACAGGGCATATCAGAGCAGCGTTCTTGTGTCTAATTCAGAGAAGGAAAATACGAGCGAGACATCAAAGAGGCGGTGCATGACAGAGAGTGTACTTAGTTCAGATGATTCAAGGACAAGAATATCATTGACAGATTTCGTTGCTCCGAACTACAGAGCAGATCTTGTGAGGGCATATCAGAACGGCCCTATTATGTTTACTTTAGATAATAAAGATACGAGAGAGGGATTAAGCAGAGAATGCTTAACTAAGAGTGTACTTAGTGATGATGATTTAACAAAACGAGAATTGTTGCTGAAACGTACGAGTCTGGCCTTCTCGGAGCTGACAAGTGAACATATTGATGGTTTTTACAATTCTATTTCTTTCAATTCTAACGATTTTGATGATGGTGCTAGGATGCTTCACGATCTGAAGGATGAGGTAAGCTATATGTTATCGTCCACCACTGTTTTTTTAATAATGCAAATCGTCTAGTGTTTAATTAGTTGTAGCAAAAGTTCATAATAGTAGCTTATACGATTTTGACACTCGATTCAGTTGGGGGTTTCCACATGAAATGCCCCATTAATTAATGACTCATCGAAGTGCTATATTTTCCTTTGTTTTTCCCCTTTACTTTGCATTTCAAGTTTGTTCAGATTGGTCTTTAAATTGTATATTGGAAGAAGCATATATAGCTCTCTGTAGTCTGTAGCAATGTTTGTATTCCGTATTTAACCATCTATAAGCTGTGCTCCAATTATGCGAAACATGGAGAATCAAAGTACCAGGAACAATAAAGAACATAATCACACCAACACGAGAACCCATTGCATACGCGCTTCGGCGCTTTACAAATGTGCCTATGACGCTCCACTCTCATCCTCTGTCTTGTGTCTCCCTATTTCTGTAAAGTTCTCACACCCACCCTAACTCTGGGCTATCTGCCTCTGGAAGATGGCCTCTTCACAACAGCTCTCATAAGGTGGGGACTTTCTTATTGTCAATGCTAATCATAGTTAATACTTGTGGAAGTGGGCTAAAGAGCGTAGATTTTGAGATAAAGAAAAATTCAGAAATGGTTGAGCTTTATGATGATGATGTTTCAATCTAATCCCATTGTTGTTGTGTTATTTTTGCTGCGATTGACGGTCTCATTTTTCTTGAAGTTTGTTGATGGTTTGTCATCGAGCTGTGATGATGAGCGGATCACAGTATCTACCACCAACCATGGAGACCCACATGATGCTATTCTACTGCCTCTTGTTAACATGGATACTGACATTCATATGGCTTCACCTCAGCTTATAGCCTTACCAGATGGTGGAGAAATTGTGCAGCTTGAGTCAATAGAACGAAAACCATTGGTGGATTTTGACGCTACAAACAACAGGGCATATCAGAGCAGTGTTCTTGTGTCTTCAAAGAAGAAAAATACAGTAGAGGCATACAAGGGACATTGGGAGAGTCTAATTCAGAGAACAAAGAAAGATATGGGAGAGGGATGCAACGAAGAGTGCTTAACTATGAGTGCACTTAGTTTGGATGATTCAACAGAACAAAATTCAATCGACCCCAAACGGGGAAGAGGTCGTTTACATTCAATGGAACACGAACAGTCGGCGACGTCTGCAGAGTTGGGAACAGACCCAGAAAATGAGGGCATAGTTTATGACTTGTTGAGGTTTGTGAGGGAGAAGGAGTTTTACAAGAGGGTAGGCAAGGCTTGGAAGAGGGGTTACTTGTTGTGCGACCCTCCTTGTACTGACAAATCGAGCTTAATGGCTTACATGGCGAACCGTCTTGAATTTGACATCCATGATTTGGATCTTACTGGTTTGTCTTCCATTGAGGAATTGACGAATGTGCTGGTCTCCATTAGGAATGGCTCCTTAATTGTGATTAAAGATTTTGATCATTGGGTTGGGATGCTTCCCAATCTCAAGAATGAGGTTAGCTATTCGTTTTTCTTGACCTCTTTGAAGTGCACCTCTTCAGCAAGTTTCATATATTTGTGGATGTAATTTTGCTCACGCTCTTATAACGCTCCATCCTATTGGTTAAGGTAGTGTGGATCCCACAAAAAGTGATGTCATCCTTACCAAAAGTGTATTGCGGGGATGTGACTTACACTATTTGAACCAATAAGAGGGAGGGTAATGGCAATCCTTTTTTAAGGAGGTTGAACAAAATCGCACTCCATAATTGTGGTTATGCTGCTCTGACAGTAACGTTTCGGTACTAGTGTTATTTTTTATGAATCGTTTTTAAATTCACGTTAGTTTCTTCGGATTCATCATTCGTCTTGACAAGAATATTCCAAAAGAAAATATGACCAAAATAAAAAATAATCAACTAAAGAGAGGGGAAAAAAAACTTCAAACAGCTACCTTTATGGTCTTTACTTTCGGCTTATCTAAATTGTTTTTTTCTTGTTCCATCCCTATTAATACGTCTCTCATTCCTCTTGTCGAGACAAATGATTGAGCCCATTAATTTCAACAAATCACTAAACAAAAGTTTGGTATTGTCTTATCTGAACCTTTATTTTGTTTTTTAATTTCGGTCCATATGTTTGTACTTTCTCATTCCTTTTCGTGGAGGCAAATGATTGATCTCAAAATAATTTGACAAAAATGTAACCAAAAGATCACTTAAAGGAAATAATACAGATTCTATTTCAGTGGCCCATTGCTATATTTTTCTTTGTTTTCCCTTTATTATTACTGCTCTAGTAATTGGTTGAAATCGGTCGTTGAATTTGGATATTGCCATATTGCATGAAACTTAGGTAGCTACCTGTAGCAATGTTTATACTGCTTGTATAACCATGTATATGTTCTGATCTAGCTACGCAAAACAAGATGAATCAATGTACCATGAACAATAAAGAAAATGAAATAATCACACTAACACCACAACCCAAGATATGCGTGCTTCAGCAGTGTGCCCATTTGCCTACGATCGATCACGAGGGTAATATAGTTCTACCCAGTATTGTGACTTAAAGATTACAACACTCCATTCTCACTATCTGTGTCATATGTCCCTGCTTCTGTAAAGATCTTACACTGAAACCTCAGCTCCGGGCTCTCTGCGGCCAGAAGAGGCCATCTTCAATAACTGAAGATCTTTATGATAATGTTGATGTTTCTGTTTAATCTAATGCCATTGTTTTTGTGCTATTTTTCCAGCAGTTGACGCTTTCAGGTTTGTTGGAAATCAGTCATGGCTTATTGTCGAGCTGTGGGGATGAGCGGATCATCATACTTACAACCAACCACAACCACATTGACAGAGTTGATGCTGCTCTATTGCGCCCTTTAATCATTGATTTATGCCTTCACACATCTTCACCTCAGCCTATGGCCGTAGCAGATGGAGGAGAGATTGTGCTGCTTGATTCATCAGAACAAAAACCATTGGGGGATTTTGATGCAACAAGTAACAGGGCGTTCCAGAGTGACATTCTTGTGTCTAATTCAAAGGGGAAAAGTACGAGAGAGACATCAAGGAGACAGTGCATGTCTGAGAGTGTACTTAGTTTGGTTGATTCAACGACAAGAATTTCATCGACGGATTTTAATGCTCCAAACAGCAGTGCACATCTTGAGAGGGCAGATAAAAGTATAGTGTTTAATTCGGAGACGAAAGATTCAGGGGAGGGATTAAACAGAGAATGCTTTACTAAGAGTGTTCTTAGTTTAGATTATTCAAGTCGACAAAAATCATTGCCGGATGTTGACGATACCAAAAACGAAGCACATCTTGTGAGAGCATATCAGAAAGGCCTTGTGTCTTTTTCAGAAAATAAAAAATGGGGAGAGGCATTAAAGAGAGAATGCATCACTTGGAGTGTACTTGGTTTAGAGGATCTTCAACAACATTTTGGTAGTAGACTTGATGCTGCTGCAAAGAACTTTGGAGGTAAGCTTCTACTGATAAATGGATATATATTACTGCTTGCAATCTTTATCTTCTTTTCAATTTTCAACCATGCTAGTTCTTTTGTGAAAGAGAATCTTATTTATATATGTATTGAGAAAAGAAAAGCACAAGAGAAATATGAATTGAAATTGTTCATTTGGTTTTTGTATCTTCTAGCGATGACGAGTTGGAAATGCGGGTTTATGATTTTCTCTTCAACAATAGATTGTGTGTCAAGTAGCAGTCCATACTTATTTATAGTCATGTTTGTAAAGTCTCCTATGCTTTTCTGCACAATTTCTGGTTCCATTGAAATTTTTTTGTTTCAGTTACACCCCTGGTGGTTCATTTAGTTTCTAATGTCCTCAAAATTTAATTCATTGCAGCTATTTATGATCCGGGTATTCACACGACTGATTCCCTTGCACGGAAATCATTCAGAGTAGAAGAAACTCTTCCGATCCGAGAACAACCTAATGACTGTGTACCCTTATTGTCTATTGGAAAATTAACACTCAAGGGTTGGGTGCAAGGAGATAAATCACAAAATCTGCCAAGAGTTCTGCAACTCAACATAGTTGAACAAAGAGTGACAAAATTGCCTATATGCTTAGAAGGATTGACTGTTGAGGTTGGTTCTCTCCCTGATTTGCGCATGCGCAAGCACACACACACAAGGCATATTTTCCAGCTATGTCTTCAAACAGTGCCAATCTGATCCATAATGTTGAATCTATCCTTTGTTCAAGTACAGCATTTCAATCCCTGATTCTTATTCGTTTGTACTAGGTATTGAATTGAAATGGTATGATAAAATATTTCAAACAGTGGATCCAAGTTTTTTGTGTCATTTTGCCAAAATCAGGCAGTGGTTAGACCCTCAACATTTCTATTGTTTTAATAGAAGTTTGAAATGAATGAATAAATTCTCCTCTATTTGTTGAAGTAGTAAATAGACATGAAGAAATCTGGATTAGCCACAATAAAGGGGTGTTCTTTAGGATAGGAAGTTTAGTTGAACTTATCATTCTGTTTATCTATCAGTATATTGAATTGTGGCTTGATCAACTACCCAAACACTGCAGTCTGCTAGCACTTCATGGTGGCCAACCGGCTTGCCAGATGGAAGAGACATTGTGGTGCTTCATCCATTAGAGCAATCTACAAAAAACATTGCACATGCAGCTAGGGTAGATCATTGCTTTCCTACTGTGTCTCTTCCAGAGAAGAAAATGGTGAGAAAGACATTGAAGAGAAAGTGCAGAACTATGAGTGTAGTGGAGATTCACCAACAACATTTTGGCAGAAGATCTGAAGGCTCTGCAAAGAACTTTCGTGGTAAGAATCTAAAATTGATAAAATTTTGATTTCAATCCTGCTTGTTTATGGATCATCTAATGCTTCTGGCAAAGGACATGCTGTATTGTTCTCATTATAGAAGCATTACAAGATTGCTGCTCTCTCACCTACATATTGGTGCTCATGCAGCGACGCTCATCGGGAGGAAGCATGTGACCAATTCGGTATCCACAGAGAAGCGCATCCCCGGGATTCATCAGTGGCCATTTCGTCAAGTAACTTTCTTATATTTACACGCAGTTGGTTCATAAATTCACTTAAATTTTGATTCCTCGTTACTTCGAGTTAAAAAGTTCTGAAATCATATGATGGAGAAACTTCCTTTTGAAAAACTTCTACGCCTTTAATGAACATCTCTTTGTGTTTGCTAGCATACATATGACAGACTTTCCTACAGATTGAATGTAGAAGTTTGCAATTATATTCATTGGTTTCACTGTAGAAGGGACCATCTGTTAAGATATTAAAGTTTGTCTTCTTGATTATAGCCTTTTCAACTTGTACTTTGATGTAGCTTCATCTTCAAACAATACCCATGTCATTGATATTCTTGAATTCTACATAACTTTTTTAAATGAATAATTGACCTTGACTGAAGTCTGAAGTTCGGGGATGCTATTCTTTATGCGATTTTCCTTAGTTATTTCCTTCAGTTTGAGACATTTAGCATCATATTCTAAGCCATCAGGATATAGTTGCCTCGAAATAGCATTTGCTTTCAAATAATTATGCTATTTATAGGCTCATTTTTCAAGACAAAGAATGAATGTGATTCTTGTCACTACGATAACAATCCAGTGGAGTCATATATCTTATTTGATATGTTCATGACATTTATGACGATAATAACTTTTAAGGACATAAATATTTTATGGGGTGTGTTCCTTTGGGAAAAAATTATTAGACATATTTTTTGAATAGTTGGAGAAGAAAGCAGTGCACTCAATAAAAGTCCAAAACTTTACTGCGTACCTTTGTTGGACCCAGAAACGGGCAACCAGGAAGGGGTATTCTGCGGGTGACGAAATATTATTTAAAGTTAGCAATCTATCTATGAATGAGAAACTTGATTTTTTCTTCTTTTTTTTTTCATGGAGAAACTTGATTCAAGGCTTCAATTTATTCATATGTCCCAGTGTGGGAAGGCAGGTGAGAGTGGCCCAACTGTGTGTAATTCAGAGAAAGGAAGTATGAGAGAGGCATTAAAGCGAGACTCCTTAAGGGATCTTCGACAACATTTTGGTGCTAGACGTAAAGGTGCAGCGAAGGGTCTTTGGGGTAAGTTTCTATTGTTGAAATAATGTATTGCTTACAAATTGCAATCTTGATCTCTTTTCAATTTTCAACCATACTAGTTTTTCTGCCAAGTAGAAGCTTCACTATTCCTGTATTTGGATTCTTGTGTTCAAACGGTAAAAGGTGAATGGATATATTTCATCTATGTAGCCTATTATCCACTTATGTTTAGTTCGAGTTGTACATTAACCTTTTTTTTGCAAACCAAAAATTTGGGTTCCAATTAATAGTCAATTTCGATTGGTAACGATGGTTCTAAGCCTGCTATGCTTTTCTGCCTGCTAAATTATGGATTGTATCATTTGTACCAATGGTGGTTTACTTTCTGTCTAAGTTTGTGCAAATTTAATGAGTTACGGTTTCGCGCACCAGATTCTCTTGCATTGAAGTCATTCGAAGTACTAGACAGTCTTTCTCTTGGGAAACACTCTAACAATATTAGACGCTTAGCCTGGCGGAGAACACTAACACACAAGCATTGTGTACGACTAAAGAAATCACAGGATCTTCCACGAAGTCTGCTAAGTGACTGCTTAGGGAAATTGGCTGCTCAGGTTAGTCCTCGCCCTGATCTAAATGCATATGTGGATAACGATATATCAGTTCCAGCTAGGTGATAAACAATAATATAATCCATATTGGTGAATTTACCCTGGGTTCAAGTACAGTGTTCAAACCCAGATTCCAATTCGTTTGTATTGAATATTGTCTTCAAGGGTATGATAAAATGAGTTCAAACTACCGATCCAAGTTTGTTTCATATGCAGGTCAATAGTGATTAGACCCTCAACATTTTTGTTGTTTAGATAAGTGTGAAAGAATATATAACCATCAGTTCGATAAAACACGAGAGACAGTTTGAAATGTATATTAGTTTTAGTTGTCATTTAGGAGAGAAAAGATTAGTTCGTTCCCATTCTGTGTATGGATGAGTATATTGATCAATGGCTTCGACTAACCAAATGTTGCAGTCTGCTATCGGCTTACCAGATGGAGGACATATCCCATCTCTTTCAAAGACAATTGTGAAAAATACATTAAAGAGAAAGTCCAGAACTATGAGTGTACTTAGTTTAGAGGATCACCGACAACATATTGGCAGGAGATGGGGAGATGATGCGAATTTCCTTAGCGGTAAGCTTCTACAGTTAACTAGGTCTTGCTCTTGTTTATGGAAGCGGAACAAAATTGTAGTTTCTTACGTATTGGTGGTGCTCATGCAGCGAAGCACATCTGTAGGCAGCTTGCAGTCGATGGTGAAGCCACAGCAAAGTGCATCTCTAGGCAACATGGGACCAGCCGGTGGCCATTTAAACAAGTAACTCACTTGCATTTTCATTTCTATCAAGTCAATTTGTTTTATAGGTTGTAATCATTAAGTTTTCTTTTGGAGAGGAAAGATAGTTGAGGTTGTCATTCTATATAAGGATGAGTGCATTGATTATTTATGGATGAGGATATTGATCAATGGCTTCAACTATCAAAATACTGCAGTCTACTATCGGGTTACCAGATGGAGGATACATGCTATCTCTGTCAAAGAAGAAAATTGTGAGAAAGACATTCAAGAGGAAGTGCAGAAATATGAGTGTACTTAGTTTAGAGTATCACTGGAAAGTCGACAGTGAATGGGAAGATTCTGTGAAGAGCATTGGAGGTAAGGTTCTACAATTAGCCAAGTCTTGCTCTTGTTTATGAACCATCTAATGCGTCATGTGAAGGACATACTGCATTGTTCTCTTTATGGAAGACCAAGCAGTACAACATTGTAGTTTCTTACCTTAATGTGTTGTTGCTCATGCAGCGAAGCACATCTATAGGCAACTCGTGATCCATTTTGTATCCAGAGTGAAGCGCATCCGTAGGCATCATGGGTTCCATCGGTGGCCATTCCAACAAGTAACTCACTTGTATTTTCATTTCCATCAAGTCAATTTGATTTCTATGTCATAGTAATAATTATGGAAAGAGTTAGTAATTTTCTCCCTACATTTTTGTGAAATTACTGGGCATAAGGGGTCCATACATCACTTATACTTTTCAAATCCTGTTGTCACTTCAGGGTGTTAAATAGTGAATCATACTCTCAGCCATAGGAATTTACCTGCCTTTAGATAGCATTGTTCTCCAGATTGCATGACAAAACGTGAATGTAATTATGTTTACTATTGGAAGTCCAAGGTAGTAACATATTTTGTTTGATAAGTAAGTTTAGCAAGTTTATGAGACTAATTACTTATTAGAACAACTTTGTTTTTGTTGTTTGGGTGTATGTGAAAAAAAGGAGTAGACATGGTTTTAGTAAACTGGGAGAAGAAAGGAGTATAGTCAATAAAAGTGAAAATTACTAAAACAAATGAGTGAACATATCTTTTGTAAACTAGGTGAAGAAAGAAGTGCACTTCAGAAAAACACATATTTACTAGTTCCATTTATTTTACTCAGGACTGGGCAACAAGGAAGGGGTATTCTTTAGGAGACGAAAGACCTATTGAATTTATGAGTCTATCTGCGGATGGGAAACTTGTTTCAAGGCTTCAACGTATCCATGTATCCTGGCTTGGTAGATTTTTACCTTGGCCTTCAGCCTTACCGGGAGAGGGAGAGATTGTGGGGCCTACAGCCTTATCATCAAGTGAGTTTGCTGCTAAAAACAGAGCACACCGTGCCGGACAAGATCACAGCGGCTCTACTGCATCTCATTCGAAGAAAAAGAGAACAAGAGAACAAGAAGACCTCGAAGAGATAAATAAGAGTATTACGTTAAATGATCTTCGACAACATTATGGCAGGAAACGTAAAGATGCTGCGGAGAGCCTTGGCGGTAATTTATTCCTTGCCATGTTTCACTTGTTTTCAACCATAATAACTCTGCAAGTAGAGCTCAATTATTCTCTTGTGCAATCAATATAACAATACGTATATTTTATGTTGATTCTTGCCCATGCAGTTAGCGTATCCACGCTCAAACGTATTTGTAGGCAGCACGGGATCAAGCGGTGGCCAAATATAATAAGAAAAAAAGGTGATTTCTCCCTCACTAGTCACCTGTTTGAATAGTTAAGAAGAGAGAAATGGAGAACTTATAATACCGGTATAATCCAACTTTTGAATCTATCCATTGGGAATGGCTACACATAGGAGTACAAGTTAAATAACCTCCTTTCTTTTTGTTTTGTCACCATCTTTCATCTGTCCCTAACAAAGGTGAGGATTTTAAACAAAGGAGGATAAACTATCAATTTCTCTTCCTTTTATTCTTTTTGACATAATTATTTTTTGTTTCTTGTCTCCAAGCAGTTTGGAGACCCCCTGATCCACATGGAGAAACGAATCCATCACCGACATGCGAGACGCTGTTAATTAATGGGCAAATTGAGATGGAAAATGATCCAGCTCCGAGCCAAGCCATGATGACCATTCCCCAAACAATGGGAAGTTCAAATGATTGGAGAAATATGTCAGCTTCACAGGACGAGCCTTTTCTGGAGGGACATGGCCTTGGATCTCTCAACTGGGGAGTCACTTCATGTTATAATCTAGCTCTGAGCCAACCCATGACTACTATTCCCTACACAATGGGAAGTTTAGATGATTCGAGAAATTTGTTAGCTTCACAAGAAGAGCCTTTTCTGGTGGAAGATTTCTCTGGATTCATTGACAGGGCAGTTGCTTCATGTTATAATCCAGCTCTGAGCCAACCCATGCCTACGATTCCCCACACAATGGGAAGTTCAATTGATTGGAGAAATTTAGTAACTTCACAGCAAGAGCCTTTTCTCGAGGGAGATGTCTTTAGATCTATTAACTGGACATTCCCTACAGGTTCTTATCCAGCTCTGAGCCAACCCATGACTACTATTCCATACACAATGCCTACAATACCCCTTGCGATGCCTCTTAAGGTAAAGGCAATATATGGGGATACAATAATAAAATTTCAACTCCCTCTCACAGCGGGAGTTAATGAACTAAAGGAAGAAGTGTCAAAGACACTAAAGCTTGAGCTTGGTAGTTTCGACATTGAGTTTGAGGATGAGGACGGGGATTGGATTTTAATGGCCTGTGACGATAATGTAAGGGAATATCTGCAACTTGTCACCTCATTGGGAAATCAAGGAATAAAACTAAAGATTCGTGATAAGGTTGGTTTCCATCACCAAAACACATATATTGATGGGTATGGGTATCGTATCTATTCTTCTTTTACGAAATTCAAATGTTTAATCTCTCTTCAAATCCTTAGCCCACTAACTTGGAATTATTTTCTTTAAAAAAAAAGTTTCTGCATACATGAAGCAACTATTTCAAAACAATTTATTTACTAAGATTTCCATTCCCCACTGATGTACAACTTTTAAGAAAGGGTGGTTCATTTTGGTTTGCTAATGGTGTTTCCATTTTTTTTTTTTTTTTTTGCAGGTTCGAATGTGTTCAACTTGAAACCACAACCGTAGCATCCCAACTACACTGAACCAAGTTTGAATGTGGTCAACTTCATTTTCCTCACAAATACTCAAAGTTATGTCAAAGTGTGTGCTAGTCTTTAAAAAAAAAAAAAAAAGTCTCCTAATTCTATATTTCTGTTTTGCTAATGGTATTTTCATTATTTTGTTCTCTAGATTTTAATTAAAGTATGTAAGGGGTCGTGTTCCTGTCCTGCTCAATTTACTGCAACATTTGGTTTCTACTGTCCTCTTCCATTGCAGAAGGGACATGTAAGAAAATTAGTTATCCACTTCTCTCCCTCTCTCTCTCTCTCTCTCTCTCTCTCTCTCTCTCTCTCTCTCTCTCTCTCTCTCTCTGTGTGTGTGTGTGTGTGTGTGTGTGTAATTAAGTCTCTCTGTAATTAAGCACTCAATGATGAATCAAATAAAAAGGTTTTTTGTCGTATATTTTTGTTTGGCACTTTCTCTTTATTTAACTCCACTTTTTGGTTAATCATGCAAGATTACTTTCCGTTCCAGTTCCTGAACAAAAAAACTACACAATTCAATACACCATACAAGTATCTAACAAAGATATGTTTTTCTAGCCTGTATCTATATTTGCTCTAATTAGTTTATTTAATCATACGTACATGTGTATTTTTTCAAAAAAATAGAATACTTAAATTGATTTTTAGTCTGATATGTAAAAAAGCAGAACACAATCATAATTTATGAGTTATTTCTTGTTGGGAATTTAGCAGAAGCAAACCAAAGCCGATATTCGATAAGAAAATAATTCACACTGACAACAAATAAATGACGATGAAAAAGAACTTGAAAAAAGAACACACAAGAATTTACGTGGTTCGGCCAAAAACAACCTACGTCGATGGGAGAGTTCCTTCTTTACTATATGAGAATAATCAGTACAAAATGTTCCGGGCTAAATAACATAACCTAGTTTTGTACTCACTCTCACTACCCAAAGAACAAATTACAATAGGATAAAAAAAAAAAAAAAAAAAAAACACCTTATTAACTCTCACTACAAGCATACAAAGCTTGTATTTTTTTTCCTCACTTTTCTTACTACTACAAACTTACAAAGGCATATTATATAGGGAGAAAAACACTATTTTGGATCAGTGCTCATTAACTTCTCGGATGAAAGAAGTCAACAAAGATGGCTTTGAGCTATCTTCAATTGGAGCCAATTCCAAAATGATTTCTTTAGCCCACCAAACATGTAAAACATGTGCATAAATCTAACAATCTCCACCTTAGCGACAATTCACCTCCCAAACATATTACGCTGCCTCAACTTGTACCCAAACCAGTACCAGTAGTAAACCATTGGCCAAAAAAGACATCCCAACTACACAACTCAGGATAAAGATATGTGATTTGACTCCTTTATTCTATACCACGGCCAATGCATGTGTAGCTGACACGAACTAACTGTGCTAGTTAATTCCAGAGTAGGGCCTCGGCTCGCCCTCTCCAGCAGCATGAATTACCACCTCAGAATCATCGATCTGCCACCTGGAAACCTGTCACATGTGCCTTTGTTCCACCAGCAGAAGACACATGACGTATATACGTATTTTCCCGTACACCTCGTTTCCAGCAACCAACCGAGTAGGAGTTATTGTGCTCCCAACCAGATGATATAAACCACCACACTTTTTCCCATTCATTAGGATCAATCCACCGCGTGTGACTTTCATGGCTCCACCTGCTGCAAAAACTTCGCAGCCCAAGGAGTCCTACCGGCTTAGAGAAATAAGATTCCTATGCATTTTTGGGACATAAGCCACACCACCCAAAATGTGAACAGCTCCGTCCAACATTTTAATTTTCACCGTTCCAACACCCATAAATTTACAAGGAGACCCGTCACCCAAAGACAATGATCCGACACTCCTTCAAACTTATCAAAATATTTTTTCTTGGAACACATGCATAGAGCAACCCGAATCTAATATCTACTCTTTTTCAAAAAAAAAAAAAAAAAGTGTTAATACCTTCAGAGACTACGAGGGCATCTCCAAAATCATCTGCTACTTCAACATTACCCGCCCCATCATCAGTCCTCTTTTTGCGAAGAGGACAATCCCGCTTCACGTGGCCAAACTCTTTGCAACAATAGCATTGAACACCCTTTCCTTTGACCATAGATTTCGACCCGCTGCCTTGAAATCTACCATCCAAAGACCTTCCTCGATTATCACCTTGAACTGCAAGTGCAGAAGTTTCTCCAGACTCAATGTTTGACTTTTTTTTAGTACAATGAGAAACTAATATTCCCTGCACCTGTTCTAGATCACTTTATCTTTTCCATACAAAAGAGTTGTCACCAAATTATCATACGAATCAGGAAGAGATGTAAGAAGTAAAAGAGTTTTATCTTCTTCATAAATTTTGACATCAGCTTTTCGTAGTTGATCCAAAAAACCAATGAACACATTCATGTGCTCTATGAGAATAATCAGTACAAAATGTCCCGGGCTAAATAACATAACCCACTTTTGTACACTCACTCTCAGTACCCGAAAAACAAATTACAATAGGATAAAAAAAACACCCTATTAACTCTCACCACAAGCATGCAAAGCTTGTATTTTTTTTTTTCCTCACTTGTCTGACTACTACAAAATAGTGTTTTATATGGGGAGAAAAACACTATTTTGGATCAGTGCTCATTAACTTCTCAGATGAAGAAGTCAACAAAGATGGCTTTGAGCTATCTTCAATTGGAGCCAATTCTAAAATGATTTCTTCAGCCACCAAACATGTAAAACATGTGCAGAAATCTAACATTTCTTAGGGGGGGAAAATCACATTTGTGACTAACAAATGCCGATCAAAATATTCCTTCAATCACCCACGTCTAGAACAAAACTACCCCACTATCAAAATACTACGAGAGCTCGATCTCATGCATACACCCCACAATGTGATACAAGAGTGAATGGGCGGTTTTCAAAACCGCCCATTCAAAGTGAAATTCTACGAGCCACAATAGAAATGGATTCCTGAGGCTATCCACGTAAGCTAATTTATTTAGGAAAATAATTTTCACACCCTATCCCCAAACACTCTCTTTTTGTCTTTATTTATCTTAAAATTACCAAATTATCATAACCTCATGTCTCACTTTTTGCATATGAAGGACAATTTGATACTTTCAAGTAGGGTTGTCCAGCGGATCATCCGATCCGCCAATCCGACCAATCTGAACCAATCCAAAGCATTTGTTGATCCATCTGTGAATGTTCGGTTCGGTTCCGGATCGAGAATTTCTTATCTGGCGGTTCCGGATCAGATCCAATCCGATCCGCTCAATCCGCTCAATAATCCTTCTTTAATCTGTCAAATCCGTCCGATCCGATCCGATCCGTAACCGATCCATGAATGTTCAAATCTTAAAAACCATAATCCGCTCTAAGCGGATCGGATCGGATCCGTATCCGATCCGTCCGGATCCGTATCCGATCCGTCCGGATCCGATCCGTGGACACCCCTACTTTCAAGTGAACAAAGACAAAAATGGAGTGTTTGGGGAAAAGGGGGTGTGAAAATTAATTACCGCAAAAACTCAATGAAAACTCAATCAAATGCTTGAAAAAAAAAATAATAATACAGGACGTAAATAAAGTTGTCCCTTAATAGTTAATACTTGATCGGTTATAGTATGAAAAGAGATGATATCCGTACACAATAAACAGTTCATCTACTTAAATAGGATCCTGACAAAAAAATTCAGAGATTCCAGCAATTCTCCCTTTCCTAATTCTCCCTTTCCTGGCTTATTCTCAAAATTGGTTTATACTAATTAGCATTTTGCGAGACTAGTCATTCTATCACCGTACATGTACATCATTCAAAAAGTCAGCTTAAATCAGTTGCCGACTTAAGTCGGGAATTGGAACAGGAGGAAAAGAATCTTCATCAAGCACTACAGAATAAGATCATAACGTACCAGAGTTTTTCAATAACCTGCATTGTGATACTAACTGCAGCTGAATCTGTTGACGCATACCATACTTTCTGGGTTCATGGACCATCAACGGATCCCTAAATGCATCTTTATGTTGTCACCACAGAAAAGGTTCAGGTAGGGAAAACTCTTAGAGTCTCAAGTTTCAAGAAGTCTTTAAGAAAATCCATCTCCACCTTTGTTGTGCTTCCTCCTAAAGCATTCCAGCACCTGTAATTCCTGGTCACAGCGAAGCCAGAGAAGGGTAAAGACATGGAATCGATAGGGAGCCACAACCAAGTGGCCAAGGCATGGGTCTGCAAAACTTCCATTCGTCCGTTCGACTCTGATTGATTTCTACGACACCATTCGCCCTTTATTTTCGTACTTGCTTAGTGGATAGAACAGGCCCCGAATAAAAAGTTCAAAGCTGAGAATACGTGGAATGAGATAGTAGAATCAGCCATTCGAACATCAGATCAATATGTTGAATTTTCCACGACAAGTCATTTGACACCATTGTTCCATGGGCGAATTTCAGATCTTCATTGACAGAATAAAATTGGGTCAGGCCTAGAATTCTTGCAATTGGAAAATAGACACATTTGAGTCTAGCATATAGTCCACTATCTCAGAATCATAATGGTGGAGATTGCTCCGGTTGCCTCTATGGAGTATCCGATTTTGGGGAACCATTAAAATAATCCGTTTGTCTCTGGATTTGGTGTGCATGTGTATCTGTTTGTGTGTGTTTCGTGTGTTTGGTTTTGATCCTTGGGGCACAATACCCTCGATGATAATACCAACACACAAAATGGAACTCGTAAAAAATTACTGACTATGAAAGAAGAAATTTGAATGAACCCCAAATCAGCAAGAGCATCTCGACATTGTTGGAGAACGGGAAATCAAATTGCATCTATCTAATATCGTAGAACTTTCATCATATCAGCAAACCCCCAAGCATGATTGCAGTAATAAACTGAAGTTGAATGATTAGAGATCACCAAAACAATAAGTCAAGACACTAATAAACTGTTATGGTTTTTCGTGTCATTTTCATTCCTTCGGTAAATCATTCGAAAAATCCTCCATCCCACCATAGCCTTAAGAAGCAGGGCTCTCAAGTTGTTAGCGATCTCAGGAGAGTTTCAGTGATGAATGCCCAACGAAAATGCCATTGCAGGTGGTTGGACTTCTTCGTTCACTTCAATTTGTTTGTCTCAAACTGAAACTGCACGCGGAAGGGGCATAACGTCACAGTTTCTGATCATATCATGGTTACTAATTCCCGAACCCTCACCGAAGGGGTTAAATTCTTGTTGTAGTAAACTGGAAATTTCATCCACAGCCTCTTTGTGTAGTATGCTGGGCATGGCTGCTCATGCCATTTTCTTCCACTTGTATATTCCTTTCCTTTTTAAGGTTGGAACCTGCCCTGTCCAATTTTTTCTGGTTCGCGATTGACGGTTTTATGGATTTACGTACTGTTGTTCTTGATTATTTTGGCTTGATTATTTTGAGCTAGACATACAACTGAAATAGACATGAAGGAAACATGAGCATAGAGTTCATTACAGTTTTCTGAATTTTGTCGAAGTCCAACAAAAAACAGCTTGACTTGAGAACAGCAGAGGAAATGGTCCAACTATGCTCTTGCGCTGGTAGTGCTAGATTTTATAAACAAGCCAACTTGATTTGAAACCGTAACGAGCTTCAAAAATATGTTCAAGTACCGTTTGTTTATGAGGTGAGCCACTTTTAAACGAACTTTAATCTCAATGTAACATGTGAAAGTGCTAAAATATCCGTGCGTTTCGGTCCTATTCGGTGGTTTCCCATGGCATACTGAAACCGAATCAAAATTTGATTTTCCCAAACAATTGTGACCAAATCTAACCTATACTATATTAAAATTGACCGAATTTACTTCAAAAAGATTGGTTCAGTTTTTTTATTAAAATTTTCATCCCCGTTGTAATGTCCCTTCTTGGACTACTGTGTTGTATAGTTTGGGCTTTCAATGAAAGTACTCTTACCGAAGAAAATAAAAAGAATGAAAGAAAAATTTAGTCACTTGTACATAAACATTTTAAGAGTAACTAAATCAAAGCTGGAAAAAATTCAAAACTAGTATACCTCACATTCTCAAAAAAATCAAAACTTGTACATCTCACATTCCCATTTTCCTAACATGAAAAAAGCACACACACACAGAGAGAGAGAGAGCGCAGCTTTTCTTCATTTTTCCATCCATATGTACCTTTCCCTCCTGACGACGTTGGTGGCAGCGGCAGTGGGCGACTTGCTCCGGCGTTCTTTATTTTTCTGCTTTTTTTTGTATGTTTCTTTGTTTTTTCTACTGTTAGTTTTGTAGGTGGTTTTGGCTGGCCGTTAATTTTGTAGGCGGTGTTGCGGCCGTTAGTTTTGTAGGTTTTGGCCGGCCGCTTTGCAGCCATGGTTTTGTTTGCCGGTTTTGGCCGGTGGTTATGTTTAATACAATTCTTCTACCTCTTTACCTAAAAGAAAAAGACAGCAGAAAAATGAACAAAAGAAAGAAAACCAAAACTTTGTTTTGAACCAAGAAAATCAAACCCTACACCTCGATTTCTTCTTTAAAATGTCCAACTGTTTACTGCTATAAAAGACAGACAAATTCAGCAATTAACAATCTCACCCACCCACACAAACGATAAATATCATTCCAAATTTCTTTAGTCCCGTTGACGCTCGTTCTTGCGTTCTCAACCAATCTCTTCCCTAGGTCCTCAAACAATCCTCGACGATGTCGCCGTGATGGAAAATGACCCCTCCGAAACTTATCCTCGCAAATGAAGTTCGGACTCTAGTCGTTGGGAATGCTCTCTTTTAGTTGCAGCAGCTCTGCCTCAAGCCACTTCAACCGACCCTCGACGATTATACCAACACACAAATTGGAACTCATAAAAATTACTGACTAGGGTATTTCCTTACATTCAACCAGAATACAGAAACAACACAAACCACTAGATGCATTTCATTAACAAAATATACCCACTTGTTTATGGCAAACTTAAAGGCTGACACAAAAAGTGAATGGAGAAAGAAGAAATTTGAAATGAACCCCAAATCAGCAAGAGCATCACGACATTGTTCGAGAGCGGGAAATCAAATTGAACCTATCTAATATTGTAGAACTTTCAACACATCAACAACCCCCAAGCATGATTGCAGTAATAAACTGAAGGTGGAAGATTACTGATCTCCAAAACAATATGTTGAACAACTTTGGACATGAGGATGTGTAGAACTTGTTCATACATGATACATGATACATGATACATGAGAAATCAAGTAACATAGAAATGGTACACGCATCGCATGTGTTGAGCCCGGAGTGCCCCCATGGATTTGGTTACACAATGCCACTCCCTGCGACCGCTCTAAAAACAGACTTGCGGGTGCGATGTCGAATGCCATAAAAGACTTAATTGAAGCCCTTCCTACCACCAATTGGTTTTAGGAGAGTTGGTGGAAAAGCGGTCCGACAAGTGGTATCAGAGCCAGGAGGTCATGGGTTCGAGTCGCGGGAGCGTCATCGTGAGGGAGGGATTGTTGGGCCCGGAGTGCCCCCATGGATTTGGTTACACAATGCCACTCCCTGCGACCGCTCTAAAAACAGACTTGCGGGTGCGATGTCGAATGCCATAAAAGACTTAATTGAAGCCCATCCTACCACCAATTGGTTTTAGGAGAGTTGGTGGAAAAGCGGTCCAACAGCGTGAGAAACTCGTGTTCATCATCTCCTTTAGAAATACCATAATCTCATGTCCGACACCCCTCTCACGTAATGCTGGAAGAATAAGATTGTAAATGACTGCATTTGGTAGACACCGGTCTTTTCTCCATTTGCAGAAGTAACTCCTCAGCTTCACCAGCAAGGCCTCTTTACAAAGTCCACTAATCATTGCATTGTACATCTTAACCTTAGGCTTTAACCCTTTAGCTCAAAACGTACTAAAGAGTTTCCGATCTTCTTTAATCTTCCCCGCTTTGCACATGCCATTAATGATGACAACATAAACAACAATATCATAAACTATTCCTTGATCTTCCATCGTATGAAACACTTCCGCAGCCTTGCCAATTTTATGGTTCCTAAAGAAGCCAGTCTAACAAGATCAAGTTACAATGTCTACATGATTTGCTGCATCACATCTCCCTACATGTAACAGACCCTTTAACAGAGTGTTGTAAGTTTCATTAGCAGGTTTTTACTCTTTCCGAGGCATTTCTCCGAAGGGATCCATGGCCTTGTGTATATTCATCCTCTTGCAGTATCCGTTATAAGTAAGGATGCTAGGCTGAAGGCTCCTATCGTCCAGGCCTCCAGGGAGTAGAAAACTTCTTTTGCTTTCTTCATGTGGCCTTGCAAATAAAAGCGAAAACATCGAGTTTCTCACCTCTTCGAATGATGATCTCGAGTATGCCCTCTGCTTCCTTGGTCATTTCCCCCTTGCAAAGCGCATCTACCAACATACTAAATGTTACAAAATTTAGGAAAATGTTTTGCTTTGTCATGTCACTCAATATTGTTGTTGTATCCTTCCGTATACCTGATTTACATGAGCCAACAACCAAAGAGCTGTAGCTGATCTTTTTTTCTTTTCCTTTTTTTTTTTTTTAACAGAAGATTACACAGCTGTAGAATATCTTTTTTTTTTTTTTTTGAGCTGTAGATGATCACATATGATTATGGAAGAAGGTTCACAGCTATAGCATTTGACTTGCAGTTTCCTTAACAGTTTGATATTTGCTTAATTCAAAGTTTGGTGAAATCTGTTTTATCATATTCGAAAGAAAAATAAGCTGCCATTAGCTAGAGAGAAACCTTTCTAGCCTTTTACACAGATAGGAGATAGAAATCCCTATTTTCCTTGCATCCCATTCGATTTCAAGTACAGAATCAAGTGGCCATAAAACAAATGATACTCATATAACGCTAAACTTATGTTACATAATATGGCAATGGCAATGAGAAACACCTGAAACAAATCAGAACTGGGAAATGCAGTTGGATAAGATCAACCAGAGCTATAATCCTCTCATGTATCTCCAGTGCTCCTTGGAACCAGATTTCATAACTCACAACCTTCCACGCTCTTGAATCAGCTTGAGGGTGTGTTATCTGCACTTATAGATAAAGTATTGTTTTCTTGGTCACATATTGATTTATGTTATGACTCCCAGGATTGGATAATCACAAAACAAATAAGAAAAATGCAACTGCTATAACAGTTAATGTAAAATCCGGCTATCAACTTTGGCTGTCTTAAAAGAAATTAAAATATCTCTATGTGCAAATGCAATAAGAACTCACAAAGTCATGTTCGGGAATTTTGAAGCGCCCACAAGTTTTTGACATACCATGAATACCCAAGTAATTTTTAAGCAGCAGCGAAAAATTGAAGAAAGCCAAGTAGCACCATAAAAAGAATTAATTTAAGAATTGATCTTGCCCTTTGGGTCACCCTATGAATTCTGACAGCTTAACAATGTTAAAAACCTAGGTCAAGGAAAAGTTTTTCCACTAACAAATGAATGTTCTTACAGCATTTACAAAGAACAGCTTGGACGCACATGAGGTCTCAAGTCAAGATTACTTCTATGTGACCTTTTCTTTCTTATTAAGTTCTCCAACCTGAAGAAGAAACAAAGGCACACGTACCCACAAAATAGGATTAGGGCAACGATATCAGTCCACCGTTATGGCAATGGTTCTGGAATGTGAGAAATCAGTCCACTCGTCCAATCACGGTGGTATTACTTTTTGCTTATATCAAATTAGGTATCCTCAATAGAAAAGTAAAAAATTAGTATCATTAATGGGTGTTAATAGTTCCATAAACTCTTTATTACCAAAAGCTCCATAAGTTCTTCCCATCCTTGTATAGAACTTAAATTTTATATCTAGGATTCTTAATTTGTAGGAGAAATGTTGCTGGCTCCCACTAAGCTTATATTTTTCTTGCATGGTTCAGTTAGAACTCCTGTCACTCAATTGTTTGGGTGAAAGAGAGACAACTGGATTGAACAAATTGAAACTATGAAGGCTTACATACAATCAAACCAATTAACTCACATTGTAACACCAATAACAACATATTTCATGAAATCTGCACGAAGTGTGATAGGAGAACTGAATAATCCATGGTAAGAAAACATTCAGACAACCAGAAAATAGAACACCAAAGATCCAAACACAGAAAGAGAAGAAATGAGATGTTATCAATTCTTGCCTTCAAAACAAAAAGCTCTCCTCTCCAATAAAACCTTCAAAACAAACAAAGGAGTATCTCTACAAAAGAGCAGAATAAGAAACTTCAGCAGAATCATGCCACAAAATGTAAACCCTATCACATAGACACCTACCCATTCAAAACATAGTATTAGTATCCATCTTTGACAACTGGAATTGATTCATCCCAATTGAAGACCCCACTTTTTTCTCCCTTGGCACGAGCTTCTGAATCATTCTAAAGATTTCCCCATCCTCACCATCAACTGTGAGTAAACCCACTAGCACGGACCTGGTAGATGTATCCACTGGGAAGTTTCGATTGATCATTTCTTGTAAAAATATCCTAACCTTGTGTCTATCACCCTTGTCGAGGAATGCTCGAACAAATATATTACAAGTGATTTCATCGGGTGGACAACCATCTACATACATGCCTTTGAACAACTCCTCGGCTTCATCCAGCAAGGTCTCCTTACAAAGTCCACTAATCATTGTGTTGTAAATCTTAACATTGAGCTTCAAACCTTTAGCTGAAATGGAACTAAAAAGTTTCCGAGCGTCTTCAATCTTCCCAGCTTTGCACATGCCATTTATGATGATACCGTAAACAACAATATCAGGAACTATTCCTTGGTCTTGCATCAAACGAAACACCTCTACCGCCTTGCCGGTTTTCTGGTTCCTAAAGAAGCCATCTAACAAGATTGAGTAAGTCAAAATGTCAGGATTTTGACCTCTACTCATCATCTCATTAAAAACATTTTCTGCAACATCACATCTCCCTACTTGTAGCAGCCCCTTTAACAAGGCGTTGTAAGTTTCAGCAGTAGGTTTTAACCCTTTACGAGGCATTTCTCGAAGGAGCTGCATGGCCTCGTCTATATTCATCTTATTGCAGAAACCATTGATTAAGATAGTATAGCTAAAGATAGTAGGCTCAAAGCCCTTATCAACTATGGAGCTGAAAACTTCCTTTGCTTTCTTCATGTGGCCCTGTAAACAATATCCATTCATCAGTGCATTATAAGTGACAACATCAGGTTTCTCACCTCTTCGAATCATGATCATGAGTATGCCCTCCGCCTCCTCGGCCCTTCCCTCTTTACAAAGTGCATCTACCAACGTGTTAAAGGTTACAACATTTGGGAAAATGTTTTGCGCCTCCATGTCACTCAGTATTCTTGTGGCATCCTTCCCTCGACCTAATTTGCATAAGCCATCAACCAAAGAGCTGTAGGTGACCACATTAGGCATAATATCCAAGTCTCTCATCTCTGATAAGAAGCTCAAAGCATCTTCTACGTTTCCGTCCTTACAAAGGTTGTCAATGACTGTGCTATACATCACCACATTAGGCCTATAGTTCCATTTCTGCATACCCCTCAGCAACCGTATAGCCATTGTAGTGTCTCCTATTTTACAAAGCCCTTTTATGATTGTCCCGTATGTGATTTCGTTAGGTTCGATCTCTCCTTTTTCCACCAACCTCCCGAACAATTTCACAGCCTCAGAAGTCTTACTTTCTAAGATATACCCATTTATTAGAGTGTTGAAGGTAGTCACGTTTGGAGTATAACCACATTTAAAAAAGATACCCAAGATAGCAAATCCAAAATCCACTCGACTCAAGTGGCAAAAACAATTTATCAAAATAGCCAACATATAGTCATCACTTTGTATACCCAACTCCCTGATTTCTTCATAAAGAGAAATGGCCGTTGAATATTTCTTCATCTTGGTAACAGCAGTTAAAAGCTGATTAAATTGGATGACGGGAGGCAGAGGTCGAATTTGAGCCATTTGACGGTATAAACTAAGAGCATCGTCCAGCTTATCAAAGCCCATTTTAGATTTCTCCAACAACAATTTCTGTAATTGCTTTGGATTCGTTATTGCAATAACCTCAGGAGAATTAAGGTTTGGTGAAATTTGGGTATGAAACAAGAGTGTCTGATGTACAAATGGGTTACCTCTTCTATAATTATGTGCCGTTCTTGGGCTGAAAATCAAATCCACAGCAGCAATTCTCCGCATCTTGCTCACAAAAACAGCTTGATTATTTTCGCAACAAGAAGATAGATGGATTGAGCCAAACCAAACTATGCGAAGTACTCGGAGGGGAAACTACTGTTGGGTTGGAAAATGCCTAAATTTGTTTTGTGTAGAACGGTAGGGGGTTAATCCTTGAGCACACAGGACCCATATTCGTGGAGGAGTTAACCCTTTCCAAAACCCCTCACCCGCAAACCCTAAGGCCCTGTTTGATACCAAGGAAAAAGAAAGGAAATGAGAGGAAAATAAAAAAATTATTTTAACTAAAAAATTTCCTCTTTCAACTTTCCTCACTAAATTCATATGTTGATACCAAGGAAAAAGAGGGGAAACTACTGTTGGGTTGGAAAATGCCTAAATTTCTTTTGTGGAGTTAACCCTTTCCAAAACAACACTGCTATATACACAGAAAACACACACAAAATTTACCCAGAATTTGAAAATCGACGGCCCAGATTCATTTGAAGCGAATCTGGACCATTGATTTTCAAATTCTGGGTCGCCTTTCGGGACACCCAGACTTTCTGTTTCCAAAACCCCTCACCCGCAAACCCTAAGGCCCTGCTTGATACCAAGGAAAAAGAAAGGAAATGAGAGGAAAATAAAAAAAAAATTATTTTAACTAAAAAATTTCCTCTTTCAACTTTCCTCACTTTTTTTTTTCATTTTCCTTCCTTTTATTTTCCTTTCTTTTCTTTTCTTTTCCAGGATATCAAACAGAGCGTAACTTAGTGCGTGAGAAACACACCGTCTTTTTCAAACAATCCGTTGCCGCTAACATAATAGATTTGACCAGTTTTGATATCAGAATTGAACTCTCCTAGACAAAATGATTCTAACACCACTATACGTTCAGGTTTGTTCGTTTAAATTTTAAACGAACTCAAGCCAAACTCGAGCTCAATAAAAAATTGACAAGCCGAGGTTTAGAACTCAAGCTTGTTCACGTGCCTTAATGTGTCAAAAATTTTATTTTTTTATGCTCTCATGTAGGTCTAGAATTTCAATAAAAGATTTATTTTGTACATAAATAAGTACATACATATCTAAAATAATAAATTCATATTATAATTTAAATTTATACATGACAAATTATAAAATTTCCATGATTTACATTTAAAAGTTTTAAAAGTATGTGATATTCTTATGATTGATACATATAAACTCTAGTTTCACGAGCCTTAAAATAAACACAACCAATTATCTCGGGGGCAAATACATAGGGTGCATGCGGAGGTTCGGTTCCCACACGCCTCCCAATTATCTCATTATTGGTATTATATTTTAGATTTTTTTTGTATAAATTATGAAGGAATGTCTTCTCAAAATTGTTATATTAGTAGTATACATGTAATTCGGTCCCTCGCATTGTAAATCCTGCATCCGCCACTAAATGCAGTGCATCATGGATTAATTCCAACTTAAGTTTCCTTGCTCCCTAGGACTTCATTCATCAGAATAAACATACCCCAAATAAAAGATTTGCTGTACGTGCTCTAGTGAGTTTCTCTTCTTTTCCCCCTGATCATATCGAAGCCCTTTTCAACATCAGATCATCTTACCTTGTTAATGGAGTAGTCTTGCATGACTTTCATCGTCACTTAATCACACGGTTGTTAATCGATCGAGTGGAAGCATAACAAGCAAATAAAGAATTTATTTGGTTATAAAGCTAGCAAGTTCTACTCTCATCGCTAGCAAAAAAAAAAAAAATTACCAAGGTCACAAACGGACGCAGCATGATTTGTACATAGTGAGGACCCGAACCAGTGTCTTCCAACATTGATAACCAAAATTACGTTTTATATTTATGGAGTATATTGCTACTCGATAGATGTGAGTTTGTGTATATGTACATAAGTATCATTTTATTTAAAACGCGCGACCAAAACATTGTTGATAACTTAGCATTATAGAAAGTTTTTTCCAAAAAATTGTTCATTTAAGCTAGCTCAGAAACCCGGTTATATATAACAGGAGAAAAAGAAAAGCAACTTTCAAATATCGATATACACTAATGCTCATCTCCTTCCCCATAAAGACAGAGTCAAGCTTCAGAAACTAAGCCTTCAATGGTATTTCCATAACCTTATTCACTTACATTAAACTGACAGTCATCGCTAGTCAAGAAACTGGTGCTGCATTATCATAATCAAGAAGAACTAGGCACCCGGTACAACTTCCCCAGAACATGTAAAACACCAACAAAGGCTATGAACCCAATACTCATGATAAGCACGACATTAGGAGAGAGCCTGAGCCCCGGCGTATCCTCCGTGTAGAACTGCAGCATGGTGCTGCTTGCTCCTCCTGCTGAGCTCCTGCCACCACCGCCACCGCCTGTCCTCCTCCTCCGCAGACTTGCAGCTGCTGCTGCCCCATTCGCGACCATTTCTGTCCAAATTATGTTTAATGCAACCAGTTAAAATCAGGAAAATGGAAATGAATGGAACAAGTACTTTGTAACTTAGCTGTTGATTAGCTCACATTCCATTCCCCCATAAGGAGACCCTAATTGAGAGATTCGAGTTGGAGAAACCTTACAGTTATCTACACAAAATGGAGCCAATGGTTATAGCATGCACCACCGATATAATTTCATTGGTAGTCGCGATTGTAAGGCGGTGGGATTCAAGTTGAGAAACAGAGAGCTCTACGAAATGCTTCTACTAGAGAAAAGACGAGAAAGGCAAGAACTGACATTTAAATGTCACTGCACTGTAAAGATTGAGGGACTGACGGATGTATGTTTTTGGTGAACACAGATTAGACCTTGTTATTTAAAAGGTCTAATAGGCATGAAGTAATGACAAGAGCTGACATTTAAGCGTCGCTGCACTGTAAAGATTGAGGGACTTACGGATGTATGATTCTGGTGAACATAGATTAGACCTTGTTATTTAACAGGTCTAAAATAGCCATGAAGTACCTTAGAACAGCAATGAATGTTGAACGAGGACTATTCATAGATCTTAGTTTCGTCCAATTCGCAAGATTTTTATGTTTTGGTTTTTTAATCAGATGATTCTCCAAAGATACATATATGTTGTTTGTACATCTTTTTGATGTTCGCAGTTATCATTGGGTTGTGCAGCTATAAAGTTACTGATCAATCTCCAACAGAGGAAATTATGTTTGCAAAAAAATGTCGACGTCTGGAGCGGGTACAACATGCACCTCGTCAAGGAAAAATTATTCAACGCTCTTGGGGGATCGTCAAATGGTGCCCCAAACCCCTTTCCCATCACACATTTATGTAAAACACACAACAACGTGTATGGTCTTACATCAATGTGTGGTGGAAAAGGGATCTAGTCTGGGTACTAATAATCTCTCATCCTGAAGGATATACAATATGGACTTTCGTATCGCAAGCCAAAAAAATTCAAATCGCATCCGAAATATCATAATCAAATACCATAAAAAGTTGTATCAATACCGCAAAATTCATTTGTCGGACAAAAAAATTCAATAATCAATGCAACGGAGAATTCACACATTGGACCACAAACAAAATAATATGCCCTTGCCTCATCTCATCACTTTTGGTTTTTACTTGTTTGAACCACTAAAAATTCGTATGTTGTACCTCAAAAATTCATATGTTAGACCACAAAAATTAATGTCCTTGCCTCAATCTTATCGTTTTTGGGCTGCCATTTTTGGACAACAAATATTAATATGTTAGGCCACAAAAAATAATCCGAATTGCCATATTGAACCACCAGATCGATACCATAATACTAGCCAAAAAAATTCATACAACGAATCAGAAAAATCATACGTCGTTCGCCAGATAGTACCCCTAATGGACCAAAATCCTTCAAAAAAAATGTAATTCTGATTCTATGAAATTGAAATCGCCTAACTGATCATGAAACTGAATAGGAAAAGGACATGCATGTACTCTTATCATGATATGATACTCCGATTCATATCAAATTGGAACAACTGATTCATACAGGTATACGAAAAAGAATAAATCGTAGACAGGATGAAAAAGCTACCTGAGGGTTTGATCGGAGGCTGAGCACACTGAAATCAGAGAGGAAAAACTTGGAGTTTTGGTTCAATTGAACACTCATGGAGCAGTTTCTGGTTTTATTGAGCGAGAAACTGAAACGCATAATTTGCCCTGTTTCATTTCAAACAAACACGTCCAAGAAGAGGATGTTAGTCAAGGTCATTAAGGCACGTGCAGTACATGTGGTTTTTTTTTTTTTTTTTTTTTTTTTTTTTTCACGATCTAAACCCTAACTGTATTGGAAGAAGAATGAAAACACAAGAGAGATAAGAAGAAAGTTTCTTTCAACTGTTATTTCTGTAATCTTGATTAGTTACAAATGAGAGCCCACTTGCTCTTTTATACTCAACAAGAAGACAGTTAACCAAAGCACAACTCACGTGCCTATCACCTGATACACAAACCACATGTACTGCACGTGCCTTAATGACCTTGACTAACACTCCCCTTCAAACTCAAGGGGGTTGGAAACACCCTGAGTTTGGACCTTAAAAACAAAAATCTGTCTACAGACAAAGCTTTAGTAAAGATGTCAGCTATTTGATGTAAAGTCCCAACATGATGCACACTAATCTCTTTGCTGAGAACTTTCTCCCTTATGAAATGATAATCGACCTCGACATGCTTAGTGCGAGCATGATATACTGGGTTGGAAGCTAATGCAATGGCAGATTGGTCACTACAAGAAATTTGGTCATTGGAGACGAATGAAATCGTCACAAAAAGCATGGTTTTTGTCTCTGATAGTCTTGGTGACGAAAAATAGTTTTGTCACCTATAGGTTGTCTCCGAAAGTCACCTGGTGACGAAATTATTGTTTCGTCACCTAAACTAAATTTTGGTGACGAAATTTTTCGTCACCAACCGTGACAGAAATGGGTGACGAAATTATTGTTTCGTCACCTATACTAAATTTTGGTGACGAAATTTTTCGTCACTAACCGTAACAGAAATTGATGAAGTGGCGCTGATTTTGTTGCCTACGTGGCCGCTGACGTGCCGCTATGTGGCAGCTGGCGTGGCACTGCTGTGGCGCCCACGTGGCGGCTGCTGTGGCGCCTTCGTGGCGCCTACGTGGGCGCTGATGTGGCGGCTGGCGTGGCGCCTGCGTGGGCGCTGATGTGGCGGCTGGCGTGGCACTGCTGTGGCGCCTTCGTGGCGCCTGCGTGTCGGCACGCGTGGCAGCATGAAATTTGAGAATTTGCTCCTCCTGTGATTCGAACCGGAGACCTCCCTTGTGCGCGGGCGCGCGCGAACCAACTGAGACAGGCAAGCCATCGTGTTACATAGGCACCTTTTTAATATTTATACTATACAAACCGGATTATTCTTATACTTATACTAATATCACTACTTTAATAAATTTTATTTTTATTTTTTAACACAAAAAATTTTCCTTTTTAACAAAAGCCTTTTAATAAATTTTTTAATCGAGTTTATACTATACAAATAATTTTTTTTTTATTCCGATTGTTTTACACTCCCCATTTGAACACCCATTATACAAACACCAACTAATATATTTTTAAATATATATATTTTCTTTTTGAAAGAAAATTTTTTCTTTTTTAACAAACGTCTTTTAATAATTTTTTTAAATCCAGTTTATACTATAAAAATAAGTTTTTTTTTTATTCCCATTGTTTTATGCTCCCCATTTGAACACCCATTATACAAACATCTACTAATATCATATTTTTAATAAATTTTCTTTTTAACATATGCCTTTTTTATAAATTTTCTTTTTTTAATCTTGTTTATACTATACAAATCTGTTTTTTTTAATCTGGTTTAATAGTTTGTTATAAATTACATTTAACATATATATTTTAAATGTAATTACAAACTCCATATTTACAAGCGTCGATTTAAACCGTTTACATCTCATTATTGTAATTACAAACTCCATATTTATACGCGATCTCTCTCTAACCCTCTTCCCCGCTGTCAATAATAAATGGGGTTATGTCTTGTCACATCAACAGTAGTCGTGTAGAATAGCCGATGTAGATGTAGGCGTGTAGCATAGCAGACTATGATGCTCTCTCTCTCACTCATGCGTGCATCAGTCTCTCAGACATGTTGCAACTCTCTCTCTCTCTCTCTCTCTCTCTCTCTCTCTCTCTCTCTCTCTCTCTCTCTCTCATTTTCAATTTAAAAATAAAATAACTTTTATTATATACATTCATTTTATGTAAAAATTATATATATGAAATCTACTAGATGAGATCTTTCAAATAAGGTCCATTGTGAATATAAAATTGTGTATATTTTTTAAAATTTATTTTATACTCCTAAATAATTTACACCCTCCAAATGCATTACAATTCAAATAAGGTCCATTAAAAAGTTATAAATATTTAAAATTTTAAAATAAAAAGAAGAGAGAAAGAGAGAGAGAGGAGAGAGAGAAAGTGTGTTAATGTGGGTAAAGGAAGAGAGACAGAGAGAGAGAGAGAGAGAGAGAGAGAGAGAGGATAGGCAGTAAAAAAGGTGACTATGACGCGGGCATGTGACTATGACGCGGCATATGACTATTCACGTGGCAAGCATGCGTCAAATAAGGATTCCTCTTCTCCCAAGCGCGCGCCCACAGAGTTTTTTTGGGAGGGAAAGACAAAATAGGGTTTAGAGGAAAGCCCCCACAAAAAGTGGGGGCGGCCCGGAATTTCCCGTAGTTTCATTTCCCTCAAGATACACTTTCGGGCCCGCAAAAAAAAATAGAGTAAATGGGTGACGGAAAAAATTTCCTGGGCCAAAGTCTTCTCTTTTGTGAGGAATATTTTTGTCTTCTATTGGTTTGCTCTCCTGGGGAGGATGTGGAAGGAACATATTAGTGACGGAAAAAATATTTTCATCACCAAAAAGATGTGGAGGGAACATATTAGTGACGAAAAAAATATTTTCGTCACCAAAAAGATGTGGAGGGAACATATTAGTGACGAAAAAAATATTTTCGTCACCAAAAAAATCTGGAGGGAACATATTAGTGACGAAAAAAATATTTTCGTCACCAAAAAAATCATATTAGTGACGAAAAAAATATTTTCGTCACCAAAAAAATCATATTAGTGACAAAAAATATTTTCGTCACCAAAAATTTCATTCTTCCACAAGTTTAGAGACGAAATAAAATTTCGTCACCTTTTTTTTGTTTGTCCTCCCAATTAGAGACGAATTATATTTTTCCTCTCAAAATAGTCATATAGGAGACAAAAATTAATTTCGTCACCAGAATTTCGTCACGGTTTATCATTTTTGTTGTAGTGGGTTATCACACCAAATCTGATAGGGATCAGCAGAAATAACACCCAAATCCTGTAACAGTTGACGTACCCAGGTGATGTCTGCTGCCGTTTGAGCCAATGCTCTGTATTCGGCTTCTGTGGAAGAGCGTGCCACAGTATGCTGTTTCTTTGCACACCATGAGATGAGATTGGAGCCAAGATAGAGACAAAATCCTGTAGTGGACCTGCGATCAAGGTGATCACCTGCCCAATCTGAGTCAGAATAAGCCTTTAGGTGCAGTGAACCAGGAACAAAGAGCAGACCATGATGAAGGGTGCCTTGGATATATCTCAAAATCCTCTTAACAGCTGTAAAATGGCTCTGTTTTGGAGCATGCATATGTTGGCAAGCCAGGTTGACAGCATAAGAAATGTCAGGCCTAGTTAATGTCAAGTATTGCAGTGACCCAACAATAGTTCTATACCACTGAACGTCGAGAAAGTCAGAATCAGGGTTCAGCACAGGTGGTTTTACCGAAGAAGGAGAGGGACTTGGCTTACATTCAGCCATTCCTGCTTTGATCAACAAATCCCCTGCATATTTGGCCTGAGACAAGAGGATGCTCTTGCCAGGATAAAGAACTTCTATTCCCAAGAAGTAACTAAGTTTGCCCAAGTCTTTCATCACAAATTTTGAACTAAGCTTCTGAATTAAGTCTGTAATATACCCTTCATTGCTGCCAGTAATAAGAATATCGTCTACGTAGATTAACACAAGAGTTAAGCCCTGAGCATCTCTAAGAGTAAACAGAGAACTGTCTGCGAGACTGTTATGAAAGCCAAGTTGAAGAAGAAACCCAGAAAAAGTAGAAAACCACGCCCTTGGGGCTTGTCTCAAGCCATATAAGGCCTTGTTCAATTTACACACATAATCAGGATACATGACATTTTTATACCCCAGTGGTTGTTTCATGTACACAGCTTCCTCAATATGACCATGCAAGAATGCATTAGAGACATCCATTTGTCGGATAGACCATTGATAATGTACAGCTAGACTTAAAACCACCCTCACAGTGGGTTGTTTAATCACAGGACTAAAAGTTTCTGTGTAGTCCAGGCCCTCAGTTTGTTGATTCCCATTGGCCACCAACCGTGCCTTATACCGAGCTACACTTCCATCAGAATTACGTTTAATCTTGTATATCCACTGACAGCCAATGATGTTAACATTAGGAGGAGGAGAGACTAGAGTCCAAGTGCCCTGGTTGACTAGTGCTGCATACTCTTCTCCCATGGCTTGTTGCCAAGTAGTATGCTTAATGGCCTCAGAAAAATGTCTAGGCTCTGTTTCTGGTAAAGATAATTCAGAAGAAACACTTGTGAGAGCAAAAGGAGTCTTAGGTTTAGAAATCCCATTTTTGGACCTAGTTATCATGGGATGATTGTTGACAGCAGTGGCAGATGGAAAAGAAACAGGGGTGTGAGAGACTAGCTCATGAGGAACAGATTGTGGATGTGCTTGAGAAGAACACTCAGGAATAGGAGAATGTGGTAAAACAGTAGATACAGAATCAGAAATGAGAGTAGGCTGAATGACAGAAGAAGTATTATTTGGAGATGGTAAAGAAGAAGGATAAGAAACAGGAATTTGGATATCATCAAAGGCAGTCAATGAAACATGGAATTTTACTGTGTCAGAAGATACATGAGTTGAACAAACAAGCTTAGAATAAGGAAACTCTGTTTCATCAAACCTCACATGCCTTGATACATAGACTCTTTGAGTCTTGGGATCATAACACTTATAGCCCTTGGTGGCAGGACAATAGCCTAAGAATACACAAGGAGTAGATTTTGGCTCCAATTTATGTCCTTTATATGGCTTAAGCCATGGATAACAAGTGCAGCCAAAGGACTTTAAAAAATGATAATCAGGTTGTTGATGAAACAGAAGGAAGTAAGGAATTTGAAACTTTAGAGCTGTATGAGGAAGCCTATTGGCAAGATACACAGCAGTAGACAATGCCTCTAACCAAAATGTAGTAGGCAAATTAGCTTGAAGAAGCAAAGTGATAGTAGTTTCAATGAGATGTCTATGTTTTCGCTCCACAACCCCATTTTGTTCTGGAGTATGAGGACAAGTGGTTTGATGGATCACCCCATTAGAAAGAAATAGATGTAAAAGAAAATGATTGATGAACTCTCCACCATTGTCGCTTCTAACATGTTTAACAGTGGTATTGAATTGAGTAGAAACATATGCCTTAAAGTTATTAATAGCATATTTGACTTCAGATTTATAGTGTAGAGGAAACAACCAAGTGTACCTTGAAAAATCATCAACAACAAGCAAATAGTACTTGTAACCCTTATGAGATGGAATGGGTGAAGGACCCCATACATCCATGTGAACAAGATCAAAAGGAGAAGAGCTAACAGTTTGAGACAATGCAAATGGGAGTTTATGACTTTTGGCCATATTACAGCAACTACAGTTCACTGAAAAAGAACAACTTACAGGTAAGTTGTACTGTTTTATTACAGAGGAAAACAGAGGAGTACTTGGGTGACCAAGCTTATTGTGCCACAAGATTGCTGAAGAGAGAGTGCTAACAAAGGCTGTGGGAGTAGAACCACAATGAGAAGCTTTAGAGGAGTTCAGTATGGGGTAAAGTCCCTTGTGACAGGGCCCCTGATATAGAATTTGAAGACTGTCCTTGTCCTGTATCACAAGGCCATGAGAATCAAAAACAAGTAAGCACCTATTGTCCTTAGCAAATTGATGCACAGAGAGAAGATTATGAGTAATTTGTGGAGAATGAAGAACATTAGACAAATAAAATTGTGTAGAAGGAGTAGGAAGAATTCCTTTACCAGTATGAGTAACCTGAATTTGAGAACCATTTCCAACCATAACCCCTTCACCATGAGAAGCTGGTTGAGCAAGATCCAAATTATGCAAACTGTTGGTAATATGATGAGTAGCTCCACTATCAAAGTACCACTGTGGTGCATTGGAAGGATTGGTTGTTGACAGTTGAGATGAAGACCCGACTGAGGATGGAGCAAACTGGTATGTAGGCTGTGTGTTTGAAGAAGAAAAAGCAGTAGTAGATGTAAGACCTTGTGGAGTCTGATAAAAATTTTGATCACACACACCAAATGTCCCAGTAAAATGAGCCTGTGGTACTGAGGAGGCTGAAGTAGAACTAACAGAAGGACCTGCAACAGGTCTAGAAGTATTATACCCAAAGTTGCCACTGAATGGAGGCACATTCTGTTGATAGGCTGTCATTGGCATGTGCATTGGTGTCCTTTGAGGAAAGCCTGAAACTCCTGAATTTCCCATGTGCATTGGTATCCCTTGAGGAAAGCCTGAAACTCCTGAATTTCCCATGAATACACCTTGAGGAAACATGGTATTTTGCATCATCCATGGACCATTGTTACTCAACTGAAAGCCAGAGAAACCTCCTGGAACACCTGAAGATGCTTGAGCATTGCCTTTATAAAAACAAAAATCTGTTACATGGTTGTTTCTGCCACATATGGCACAGGGTTCTCTTGAATTTCTGAAACCTCTACCATTTCGTCCTCTATTGACATTTCTATTAGATTGTTGATAAAACTGTTGTTGAGGAAAGAAAGACATTTGAGGTTGTGTAACTTGCGAGGACACAGACATTTGAGACTGAGTTTGAGCATTATGTCCATTGTTCTGCGGGTTAAACTGCTGAGAACTCTGAAGAGATTGCATACCAGAATTAGTGTTTCCATGTACATCAGTGTTTCCATGTGCAGCCATCAAAACTGTAGTAACATCAGGATCTGGTGATGTTTCTTGTAACAACTGAAGATCTTCACTATGTAGCAGATGAACCACATCATCAAATGAAATGTTAGATCCTCGGGTTCTTACTGCAGTCTTTAGCCCATTAAACACCTTGGGCAACCCTCTCAGAAGGTGAAAAATCAAATCTTCATCACTTAATGGATTTCCTGCAGCCTCCAGTTTCTGTGCACACTCTTTAATAGTATCAACATAGGCATCTACAGTTGATGTCTTTGTAATACTGAACAATCTACATTTTAGCTCTTGAACATTGTTCTTGGTCAAAGAATTATAACGATTCGACAGTGACTCCCAAACTTGTTGGACGTGACGCAACCCTAATACATAGGGCAAGGTAGTTTGAGAAAGAGTTGCTGTTAGACATGCAAGTAACTGAGTGTCTATCAGATTCCACAACAAAAAATCAGAATTAGGTGTATCAACTCCTTCATTTCTACGAACAGTAGCAGGTGGACAAACTGCAGTTCCATCCAGGTAGTCACTAAATCCATTCGCAATCATCACATTTTCAACTTGAATTCTCCACAAAAGATAGTTGGATCCGTCCAACCTAACCGTCACTAGAGAGTGGAAATTGGAGACCAGAAAAGCAAGAGACGGTGGTAATGTTACCGTATTCGTGTTTGACGATGACGATGCTGAACTCGCCATTCTTGATTTGAGTCTTGTCTTCGAAAAACACAGATTCAGAGAATGAAATTATGAAAGCAATAGCTTCGACTAATCTTCGATCAACCTTTAGGATCTATACGACTTGCGTCTTTAATGCTCTGATACCAAATTGAAATTCACGATCTAAACCCTAACTGAATTGGAAGAAGAATGAAAACACAAGAGAGATAAGAAGAAAGTTTCTTTCAACTGTTATTTCTGTAATCTTGATTAGTTACAAATGAGAGCCCACTTGCTCTTTTATACTCAACAAGAAGACAGTTAACCAAAGCACAACTCACGTGCCTATCACCTGATACACAAACCACATGTACTGCACGTGCCTTAATGACCTTGACTAACAGAGGAGGGAGAAAAAAAAACACGCGTCTCCAGCATGCAGAAGAATTTGGGTGCGTGTAATGTAGGGATGATGCGGTGTCCGCGCGCGAATCTTGGCCGTCTAAAAGTGTTTTAGACGGTTTGGATTTTAAATAAACTTTTATTAATGTGCGAAAGGTGCCATCACGTAGTACCTGTTCGGCACCCAACTTTTTTCCGTCCTCCGGAAATGCTACATACACAACAGATTGGTACAACAAATTGGACAACAACCCCAAAACGACCTGTTGTTTAATTTAAAAAAAAAAAAATGTTGCTACATACAAGAGAACGGAGTGACTGCCACGACGATCGCCGCCGCGGACCTCCGTTTGTGGAAGGAGGAGACAAGAACGCTGCTACATACACAACAAATTGGACAACAGCCCCAAAACAACGTCGTTTTGGGTGTCTACTAGACTAGTAGTCTAGGGAAATCTTCAAGGCTGTGTTTGGTTAGATAGTTTAGTTTAGTTTTGATGATGTCATCAGGTGTAATGAGTGGAGAGAGATAGAGAGAGAAATGAGGGAAATAATGATGTCATCAAAACTAAAACTAAAACTAAATTGGGAAACAAACAGGGGTAATTTCCGGGATTAATAGTACTTTATTTATAAATTCAAGTTTAGGCATACATTTTGAATAAATCCTGATAAAAACATATTAGGCGTTTTGAAAATTGCGAGTCAAGATGTCTATCCGTAAATTTGAAAGAAAATGAGTAAATACTCATTTTGATGTGAATCGGAAGGGAAAAGCTTTTTCTTATTATTGGCTTAAATACCATGTTTTAATTCTGACTTAAACTTATAACTGACTAATTATTTTTTATGAGACAAGTCATTCTTTCACAATACATTGACTTAAAAACTAGCTTAAGCCAAATCAACAATTGGAACAATGACTTAATTTGACAACCAAGTTTGTTCAGTGGTCATAACATAATTAGTTAGTGGGAAAAAACAGGACGGGATTCAAAGGAATTGGGCAAAGAGTTTGTTCCTTAACGACCGAAATGGTTCACTATATGACAATTGAAGATATTAGGAAAGAGTCAAAGTACATAACCCTTTTAAATGGCTTTCGCTCGCGCTCTCAATTCTCGCTCTGCGCTCGCGCTTTCAATCCTCACACTCAAGAATTTTAGTTGTTTGAGAGGTTTCTTTTGAGAGACACTTTTACGCTGGCACTCCCGCACGCGCACCTGTGCATGCATTATCGGACTCAGGTGAAACGTTATACTTGTCACAAAAAAAAAGAAAAAGAAAAGAAACGCTATACTTATCAAGCTGGAATAAAACATTCTCATTTTCAGCAACTTTGCTTTGTGGCCCATATTCATTTGTAGGGCAGCCTGTTTGATTCTTCTAACAGCCCAAAACCCCAATCTCTGAGCCCAATCCACACACTCCAACTCCAACACCCAGATAGTATATAAGTCCCTCAAAACCCTAACCCAAGATTTCTCAACGTCTGCTCTGCCGTACTCGCTCCAACAGCGGAAGAAACAAACAGCAAATCAAGGCTGAGAGACCTGACAATCGACGATGGGTAAGCAGATCCAGTCGAATTTTGAGCTCAAAATCTGTTTGATATTGGTGTGGTTTGTGCGATTTTGATCGGAAGTGGTTAACCTGTGGTGGTTTGATGGGGTTTTGCAGGAAAGGTTCACGGATCGTTGGCTCGTGCTGGTAAGGTTAGGGGCCAAACCCCAAAGGTTGCAAAGCAAGACAAGAAGAAGAAGCCCCGTGGCCGCGCCCACAAGCGCATGCAGTACAACCGCCGTTTCGTCACGGCCGGTAATCTCCCCGCTCTCTCTCTCTCTCTCTCTCTCTCATCGATCGATCGGTTAATGTGTATTAGTAGTATCTTTTTGTATGTTTTTGTACTGTAATTTAGGTGTTTGGATCTATTTGGAGAACTGTAGTGTAGATTTGAATTACTGTAGTGTAAATTTCTAGTTGCAATGTCTCTGGGTGTTGAGAAAGACGGGGGGATGAGTTGAAAAATTAGCCAGAGATTGATAGGAAGGGATGAAATGAGTAGACAAGAAAACACACATTTGCTATATTTGGTTAGCAAGAGGGTGGTGGAAAATTCGTTTGTAAGCATGTAACATGATTATTGTTTCTAGCACAAGAAAATTCTTTGAAGTAGTTTTTTGGACAACTCTTGAATAAATTTGTAGTTGGCACCGTCTCTGGGTGTTGAGAAACTTAGGGAAAAAAGTTAAAAAATTCTATCTGAGGATAATAATCTCCTGTATATGTAATTGTATTGCTAAAAGTTAGATAGGGATCCATCTTTCTTTGCTCTTAAGTTTCTGTTTGATTAGCTGGAGCACGTTAGAGAGGTGATAAAAGGCTTTAGGGAAAAAAAACTAACATCTCATGTGTTTAGCTAGCAATATAGTGGTGAAAGATTTCCTTTATTGTACTCTTAAGCATGTAAACCTGACTTTTTTCTCTGATGAGAATCACAGGAAATTCTTGGAAGTAATTATCTGAAACTTGAGTCTCAAAGTTTCCGCTTCCATTTATATCACGTTCTTCATCGTACTATTCTTGCACATTTTTCATCGTAACCATATTCATATTTCATGCAAGAGAGGAATTCTCTTTTCAGATACCTTGATTTCACTTTATATAATTCTTTTCATCCTGAATCATTTTCTTTAATCCGGTTACTTTTTCCCCTTTTCTACAATGATTTGGTAACTTTGTAAGACGTAATCAATGAATACTCCAAACACCATATGCAGAAAATTTCAGATCGAACTTTTAGATTTCAGTGTAGACCTTTTCTCTCAGCTGTCAAACTGTTCTATAATTTGTTAAGTTTTGTTATAATTTTGAGCATCTGACTGATGACTGGTGTACAATTGTTGTTTGCAGTTGTTGGCTTCGGAAAGAAGAGGGGACCCAACTCATCAGAGAAGTAAGCTGGACTAATGGTAGTTTTTTAGGTCAAGGCTGGTTGGTTTTTTGGATGAACACTTGGTTATCCCCAGAGCTTGCCATTGTTTCATTTTCTTTTTCTGCCAAACCATGATGGATGTAATAGTTACGTAAGAATTGAGGTTTTGTGTTTCACTGTGTTTGAAATTGAAATTTTCAAATGAGTTGAGCTATTTTGTTAGAAACTTATGCAGTCTAACCTTTCATAGTTCCTTATTTCACTCCATGGTGCTTCTACCATTCGTGATTTATAATTTTGAGCAATGAGCAAATTGGTTGGATGACCGTTCCCCATCTTTTTATGGAGCCATGGCTTTTGCAGTTCACTTGCCTTTCCTATATAGGCTTGGAATCTTTTCGGGTGATTTTTTATGCCTGGCAAGAAGTTTCTGTAGGGAGCTTGCTCTCATGCTGTGCTACGAAATGCAAATCATTCTGCAACCGTTGATGGAAGGAGAATAATTACTGGGGAAATTGTTTGAGAACTTATAAGACCTGCTTCCTTCAAATTGATTGCTTCGCGTGAGAATTTGTCGTGGCCAGGTTTTGTTGGTAATGGTGTCTGATGCAATCAAGGAGCCTTGCTTAGCGTTTTTATGTATTTTCTTATCTATTTTGTATGTTGCGCGGAAGTAGTTCTTGAAACCTCGCCCATTATTTTTTACCTGGTGTTGTGGATTATGATCATGATTTATTATGCAATCTATACTTAGATTACCGAAGAATTTCTGGTAACACAAATTCATGTATGGAAGAATTTCTGGGATGCATAAATACGTAGAATGAAATCTGCTTGGATTTTCTCGTCGAATTGTTAAAATAGGCAAGGTGCTTGGCAGTGTTCTCACTGTGTTTATACAACTTCTATTCACGCGTTGTATAAACTAACTTACGCCAATTCTTGACTTAACAACTTAGAAGTCATTGGAAAACAAATTTCTCGACGATTCTATGCAATCTTTGGAGAAAAAAAAAATTCAACGTGGTAGTTGGTTTTACACTTCAAAATGCTAACACGAAAAAAACAGAGACAAAACTGGAAATCATGAAAAATTATTGAATAAAAAGTATCCACATACAACCGTAATTTATTAGACCATATCCCAATTGGCATTGCAGTAGTTTATGGCTGATCTCAACTTCTCAGCGCGCTCTTCATCGCTCAGTTCACTATAGTAACAACAACTTCTCCGAGCCTTCTGTTCGCCATTATTCTCCAGCCTTTTACATTTTCCCTTCCCTTCGGCTTTGGGTCTTGGCTCCGTATCCCTGATACAGGTCAGGTACCTCGTGAAGCTTCTCGTCAGTGATTTCCAGAACTTCTGATGATCACACCTCACTAAATCAACGAATTGAGGTTGAGAGAGAGAAGAGTCATTGACGGGCGATAACGGCATGTGTTGCGGTGAAGGCATACGGCTACTTGATGGTGAAGAAAATGATGGAGAAGTGCCCTTTGTGTGTTTCTGCTTTAGGTATGAAAAGGGTTTGTGGGATTTCTTCATGGTGGAGGGAGATAAAAGATCCGAAAAAACAAGCGCGCGCTCTCTCTCTCTCTCTCTCTCTCAATGGAGTGATGGAGTGGTGAATTTGAGTTACGGTGCAGGCATATGTGAAGCTAGAACTTATACATTTCAGAATTGCTCCTTCAAGGCTATAAAACCGCCTTCTATATGCAGTGGCTTACTTGCCAAAATGGGCTGAGACAAGGCTTTTGTCAAGGCTTTTCAATAGGAGCTGATAACCATCCATGAGAGAGAGTTGGACTAAAATAGAAATAGGAAAAAAGTAATGAGAGAGAGAGATTCCACAATCTAAGCACTTGCCTTTTGGCTTGCATTGCAATTTCTGAGAAATTATTCAATATATGAGTAACAGTCGGCCAATGACTCATTAAAGACTCAACTCATATACCGTTACATAGTGGGCCCAGCTAATAATGAGTAGTCATGAACTCACTCCTCTTTTATCTTGACAAGATAAACACGTGACGGACCAATATGAGTTGGACATATCACATGACCGCGTTCCTGAAAGACTATAGATTTTCTCCTCCTAAGGGCATAGGAACTTGCTATATTAGAAGCAGTGAATTCTCTGAAAGTTTGATAATTCACACAAAATGGGATTCATTATTAAAAGTCCAGCTCCACAAAAAACGCAGAGACTTGTGAGCGTCACCTGTTTTTGATAATTTAGAGTATCCGGACCAGCTTTCATGCAACTCTTTAACTAATCTCCGAGGGACCAATCCCACCGTCCAGTCTTGTAGCTGTCACTAGCATGATTTTATTTACTTTGCTCCCCGCACACACATATAAAACCATTTCTGTTAACAGTTTTACGGGCAGAATGTTCGATTCCAGTAAAAAATAAGTTGTTTTCTGAATTCTCAGAAGTCAAAGGTATCCTTGAACCATTCGAACAATGCCGAAAATTAAAACCAAAACAAAAAGGCATAATATGATCTGAACGTCAAGAGAGCCAGTTGTATTACCTTGAGCCAATGCTTTAAACCACAAGGAAAACAGAAATATGTGCAAAGACGGCAAGAAAACTTGTGAAAATAAGCACCTTACAATTCATCATGAGAAATTACATTCGATTAAGCAGAGTTGGGTTGATATTCAAGGAGGTACCTTGTAGCCAATGAAGCATGCAATGCGGCACCATAAGGAAGCACATCTTCGTTTACTGTAAAGTAGGGGGAGTGACCCGGATGGAGGCGTTCTCCAGTCTCGTTTTGCATTCCAACATAGTAGAAGTACCCCGGAACCACCTTTGCGAAAAATGAGAAGTCTTCCGCCCCCATAATTGGTTTCATTTCTAGAATGTTTCTTTCACCCAGCATATCCCTTGCAACGTTTCCAAAATACTGATGCAACTCTTCGTTATTAACAGTCACGGGGAAAAAGGGCTTATCGTCGAAGTTTACAGTCGCATTGCATTTGTGCACAGCTGCTTGTTTTGTGATAACCTTTGATTCACATTCATTAAAAAAAAAAAAATTTAAATCCATGACCAACCAAGTTTGCAATTTCTGGGCATGTAAATTACTGTTAATATAGAACAACTGTACCTCTTCAATCCGTTTTTTAAGTCCCATCAAACCTTCCTCTGAAAATGCCCTGAAGGTTCCACCAATTGTGACTGAATCAGGAATTACATTGAATGCATTACCGCCTTGGAATTGTGCCACTGTCACTACCTGTAAAGATGAATACAAATAAAAACAATGCTAGAAAACAGTGAAGATGTGTCATGGGTGCCCAAAATTCATGTTTGCGGTCTCTAGCCGATGGGCAGCGATATAAACATATCAATCACTTTCTAATTCCCAATGAGATGCTTGGATTCTACATAGGAAGTACCGAAGTACTATGTTGATATTCAACGTAATCCCTCCGTCCCAGTTTATTGGTCCCTTTTGGGGATTCCGAGTTATTAGGGGAACATCATCATTACACTTGTCATATTTTTTCTTTCCTCATTTTATTCTTCAAAACATCATCATTGCATGTACTTACTTTCAAAAAGTAAGGGTAAAAGAGTAAACTCATTCCTTTTTACCCATTACTTCTCAATTGGAACAATAAAAAGAGCTCTTTGGGACAGAGAGAGTATGTAGAGACTAGAGAGGTAGAACGGAAAAAAGTGACCACTATATATGTTTTTTATTTCATGAGAATAATCCAACCATTCTTAAAGATAACACTCAAGCTGATTTTACAAAAACATCTGGTTTCGAAAATGTGCAATTCTGTTCTGTACACGAATATTCGGAAATAGTCTGACCGTGATTCAGAAAGCAGAAATTTTCTATATTTTGCACAAAAAGTTCATGTAAGACACACCGGAAAAGGTAATCACTTTATAAGGAGGAAGGTTGTTGGGCAATGGCTCTTTCTTGGTTCAATTTGATTTAAGAGGTTCAACACAGAAGAAACCTTTGAGAGAGAGAGAGAGAGACCTGTGAATCCAAGGGATCAGCTTCACGTGAGACAAGATACTGCAAACTAACTATAACGTTGGAAGCTGCTAAGATTGGGTCAATTGTGTGTTGGGGAAGGGCAGCATGTCCCCCTTTCCCGCTTATTACAGCCTCAAAGAAACCACTCCCCGCCAAGATAGAACCAGACCTGCTCGCAACTGCACCGATAGGAAACTGAGTTGAGACATGCAGCCCAAAGATGGCAGCCACATTCTCCAGTATGCCAGCTTCTGTCATTATCTTTGCTCCCCCTCCTCCTTCCTCGGCTGGTTGGAAAACAAGAATCACTGTTCCCTATTCAACCCGACAAGAAAAACCAGTCGTAAAATCTTTCTTATGTTAAATCAAACATAACATACAAGGGACATAAAACGCAGTAATCATAATTTGTAAGTCTTTCAGAGAGGGAAATAACCTGTAATCAAGCCCGGAAATAGGATATTAAAGGGTGAAGTGTCACCTTGTACGCCCTTTCGCAATGTAACAAGCTTTTCCTAAGATTCTTATTATAACATGCTTACTTCTTTTAACTACATATAAAAAGTGAACTTTCCATATGATGGTCGCGATGTAGCTAATCATGTGTAGATGAAAGATTCAATCCCGGGATGTCCCACTTCAGTAGAGCATGGTACAGGCTTACACCTCCACTTTCATTTTAAACCAGAAAACCACATTAAAGTTTAAAATTTCCATCTTTAGAAGCTTATAACAAAACCAGGAAACGAACGATTCATTAACCCAAAAAATTACATTGGTGATAAAGACATTTCTACTCTTCAAATACAAATATTAATACTATGGTGAATCTGCTTAGTCAATTGCATTGCTTATTCCAAATGATTTCTGTTGGTCCCAGAGCAAAGCGAACATATATATACACATTTGTGGAAAGCACATTATGCGAATATGTTACAAGAAGTAAAAGGCTTTAGGCATATCAGAGGGACTTACTGATTTGCAATCAAATTACTGGGAAGAAATAAATCTATAAACCTGTAAATCATGACGATGCTCTTGAAGCAATTTTGCTGCGCCAAGCAGCATAGCAACATGGGCATCATGGCCGCAACCATGCATCTTTCCTTCAACTTTACTCTTATGCTCCCATTCTACACTCTCCTGTAATCAGCAAAATCCCCTTTGTTGTCATCAACCATTCAAACCAGATTCACAAAGGAGTTAGCATTGGTTGCTACTTTCTAACACCTAAAACAACTCCATTCCAAATTTTACAATCATCAATCTCCATTCCAGAGAATGTATTGCCTTCACATAATCCTCAGGGCCATGTTTGATTGGCCAAAGCCAAAAGGGGTGAGCATGGACCGGATTGGTTCAGTTTTGTGGTAAACCAAGCACCAACCCAACTCTTACGATTAAAGATTCTGGGAACCAAACCAATCCGCGAAATGCATAGAACCTCGAACCAATCCAAACCATTTACTAAAATTTAGTTTCGGTTTCGAACCACAATTTAATTGAATTTGAGATAATTTATGTAGAAAGCTTTTGAAGCACTGAAAATTCACAAAGTAATTTGAAATAAAATTAGATTTTGAACCAATTTCATTAAAATCACCAATAGTCACTGAAATAAATTCAAACTCACTCAGTCACTACCCAAAAAAGTGTTAATCATGTCGGATGAAATTATATCATGATTGAGTCTATTACTATCTTGCGTTTTTAAAATTAAGTATCAAGTAAATGTAATCTACAGTATAAAGTTGCTGTTCGGAATCGGTTTGGAACCAAAACTGTGAGCATATATATGAAAAATGTACTATTTGATTCGATTTTTCATTTCATAAACTGGGACCAAACCATACTACTCAAAAACCGAACCAAATAGGCCGGTTTGGATTGGATTCACAGGTCAACAGTTATTTTACTCACCCCTACGGGCTTGGTTGTCCAACTCCAATAAAAATGTAATCTTTCCACCAATGATTGCATTCAAAAGCCGAAAATAACCTCTCACAAGATTCATAATCCAATCATACTGAATCCGGCCAATCAAACAGTGCCCAAAAGCATTAACCCAATTCAAACAGTTAAAACTACAAGCAAAAATATATACATATACGCTCATATGTAAAACTAACCTGCATGGCCAAAGCATCCATATCTGCTCTTATGGCAACAAACGGTGGTTTTCCAGTCCCAATGAATCCAACAAAACCTGTGATGGCAATCGGGTATTTATAAGGGATGCCCATTTTGTCAAGCTCATCTCTGATAAGCTTACTAGTCTCAAATTCCTCAAAACCAAGTTCTGGGTTTTCGTGTAATTTCCTCCTTACGCCCACCATCCAGTCCAAAATCTCTGGCCTTTTGGCCAAATTGAGGAAATTTATTGGGATTTCAGCCAACTCTTCAGGGTTTAAATTACAGTTTGAGAGGGTGAGTGTAAGTGAGAAAAGCACGTATATTGTGGAGATCAAAGGGACCCATTTGGAGAAATCCATGAAGTTTGCAAATTGGGATAGTGAGAAACTGAGAATGGATTGAAGTTGAGGTATAGATGATCGTGGGAATGGGTCAATAGGAGGAATCTGTAACGTTGTCGTTTTGGGGTGTATGGGTTGTCAACGGAAGTATGAGAAGCCAAAGAGGAGAGGAAGAAGTGAAAATGACATCTCATTACCCACTCCGACAAAGCAATGTATCAAGTCCAGTTTTGTTTTCAGATCATTAAGGGGTGTTCCACTGAGGTGGTTTTTTGAAAAAATTGGTTTTTCACGATTTTTTATGTGATGTATTGTGAGAGAATGACCTGTCTCGATTTTTTATGTGATGTATTGTGAGAGAATGACCTGTCTCGATTTTTTGAAAAAATTGTTTTTTATTAGTGGAACACCCCCTAAAAAAGTCCTAGCATTTTGTTCATACACTTCAACGGTAAATTAATATTGTTTTTTTTCATTTATTACTCCTAGGTGCTTCGGAATAGAAATCAATAGGGGGAAATTGCCGTAAATGGCGGTAGGGGCAAATTATTGCGTTTTAATGGTGTACTTTTTCGACAATTACCCTCGAAGGAAATATTGTTGGACGCAATTACCCTCGAATGATATTTTGTTGCACCATTCGTCCACTTTAGTTGCACCCTACATGGAAAACGATTGCGCTCCTCGACAAATTCATTGCACCCACACTCCTCAACAAATGTGGTTGCAATGTGGTCAAGTCACACTTTCTGAAAAAAAATTCTAACCATGGCACTCTTTATTCACTTTTGTTGCACTCTACATAGAAAAACGGTTGCACTTTTCAACAAATTCATTGCACCCACATTGGTCCAAATGTGATTACAGTGTGTGGTCAAGTCATACTTTTTGGGAAGAATTTCTAACTATTGCACCCTTCATCCACTTTTGTTGCACTCTACATGGACAACGGTTGCACTCAACAAATTCATTGCACCCACGTTGGTCCAAATTCAAGAAGGGTGTGTGTTCAAGTCACACTTTCTGCGAAGATTTTCTGACCATTGTACCCTTCGTCTACTTTTGTTGCACTCTACATGGACCACAGTTGCACTCCTCAACAAATTCATTACACCCACGTTGTCCAAATTCAAGAAGGGGGTATTTCGATCAACATTATTATGGGTACCATGTATGTGCAATTAAAATTGTGTGTTTCATGTTGGGAGCAATTTCTAAAAAGTGGTCCATGGAATGACAAATATTTGCACCTACCGCCATTTTGTGGCAATTCTCCCAATTGCTTTCAAGCCAATCGCAAAACAAATAATTTTTTTAATATAAAAGACTAGTTAGAGTAATATACGTTTGATTGTTAGAGAGGGCACGACCTGCCGAGCTAATCGGGACCATCCAAATGTGTATAGGCCAGTACATATTTGATGGGTGCCGAAGGGTGTTTTGGTTATTTTAACTCCCTTCAAATTTGTACCGTCCAAAACACGTTTAGACAGCTCTGATCGACTCGGCAGGGCCTACTGACCCTTGTGGTCAATAAGGTCCCCGGGTCCTAGGGCATCCAATGCAATGACAGATAAAAGACGAATAAGGAACTTGCTATACTTTACCTGGACGAGGGTTGCTGCTGTGCAGCTTGTGCACAGCAGCTGCTGCGCACTATCCAAGCCGTCTGTTACTTGGATGGACGACCCAGATTTTAAACAAAATAGGGGAACTATTTGCGCGAATAATTTGTTTTCAATCCAAAACCGTTGAATAGTTTTTACTTGCATAGGTGCACGGATGCATGCCTTTTTGACATGAATGGAGTCATTTGCTGAAATCTAAATTTGATAAAATCTAACACTTAATTTTATAATGAGAAAGACGTGATTAAATCAAAGCAAAAATCTTGACCTAAGACACGTGATTTTCAAATAAGTTTACTTTACTTTCTTCCTCTCAACTACTCCTCAACGATATGCTTAAATTGGTACATGGGTCAGCTGACCTCATGACAAAATTAATTTCCTCCATAATTATACTAGTAGTTCTTTCAGAATCCGGGGGAGGCGTTGTGCGTTATGTTGTGCAGCAAAACTACGTCGTTTTGCTCATTTTCTTAGTATATCCAATGGTCCTGTTTGGAGAGTTAAGTGTGGGGTTTAATTTAGGGGTTCAATTTAGGGGATTTAGGCTCTTTGGGGTAGGGCATAGTAGATTTAGGCACTTCAGGTTTTTGGGTTTATGCACTTTGTGTTTAGGCACTTTGTAATAGTTTTTTCTTCCTCTAAACAAGGCCCTTGGAAGTTTTGGAAGTATGCACAAAAATCAAGCAAAATGACGTAGTTTTGCCGCACAACACCTACCGCATAACACCCACCCCGGATCCATTCTTTCACTAATTCATAAAAATGACAATCTAGTAAATATTTAGTATTGACCCCACATAAGGGTGCGCCACACCAAATTATTTCCATTATTTTGAAACCCACTGCTTCTGTGCCTCACAATCTGTCGGTTTATTATACTTAGGATTTGCTTTGTATTTATCTGTCATCGTTATTTTTATTTAATTCATTTAATATGAACAAATTTCTGATAAGAAAACTAATTACCACACAAGGTGTGTAAGCGAATAAAAGACCAATTGTTGAACGTTTGCTTGGTCACATACATCAACATTCAACAATGAGGCCATCATGCAATGGTTTTTAAAATAGGATACCTATTCGTCGAATGCAATTCTAGCAGCTCATGTGATTATATTTAGATTGTAAAACTGAGAAATATCAGTGGAAAGATTTTTACTTAATAGTTGAAAAGTTCAGTTGAGCTTTTGATGCCAGATCTGTTAGGATTTTTTAGATTACAAAGTAATATTTATATTTGCAAATGACCTCATGCTCACAAACTCCTAAAATCGCCACTGCCGCCAGCTCTCTAACGGAGAATCTTACAATCATCTTTCCTCCCCCTAGTGTTCTCTATAAGCGCTCTCACTCTTCGTCTCGACAAATTTTTAGTCACTGTCACTTCTATTTGTCGTTGTTTCTTATAAACTCCCTCTTGATACTTACTCTCTTGTCGATAATTTGAGCTATGGCCCCTAACTAGGAGCGAAGGTACTTAGGAATAAGTGGGTTCTCTTGACCTCGCTCACTTTGATTCTCCACAAAGACATTTGATAATTTGTAGCCAAATTTTCAGTATTTTGACCCCACAAAAAAATAATTTGTTTTAATTTAATTTAAATGCCTACAAACTCCGAGCATTCTTTTTCCTTTTTAGAGTTGATAGTGGTACAAATAAGTTGGCTATCATGCATTGTTTAACATATAATACTAAGTCTTTGAGACCAGTTGTAAAACAAAATTATATTTATCAGTTTATATTTACCTTATTATTAACCTCTGAATTTAGTTGTTTCATTAGATAACCAAGTAGAAAATTTTAGTTGCCTATGAATATAATTTGTAACCCCACTAATTAAAAATTGTGGCTCTGCCCCTGCACAATTGCCTCCATTGTTTTTAAGTAGTCTTTAACCAAAGCTTTTTAATTATACTTTCTCCATCCCAAAATGGATATCCAAAATCACTAATCACATGCCTCGGAAAATCATCTATATTTTTAAAGTTATCCTGAATTATATATGCAATATGAATCTTGTTTAAGAGATCTTGCTCAGTTTTACTGGACAAAATTTTTAAAATCGTAAAAATCATTATAAAATATGAAATATAGATTCCAGAGGTGTGAATAATGATTTTGGAGATCCATTTTGGGAGGTGAGTAAATGCTTTTTGTGCTTATATTCTTCAAACTAATAAAACCAAGATTTGGGATTACTGATTGGGTTGTTTCTTGTTGTCTTTTTATTTCCCTTTCTTTGTTTTGGTCTAGAAACAAAGTTTTGTTTAAAATGGGTTATCCCACAAGTTATTCTTCTTACATACATCAAAAAAATATCATATACTAATTTAAACAACACACATTTTCAACTACAATATGAAGATAATATTTTTAGTGAAAACTCACCCTAATCTTATATTTCCATTTCATCAAGAAAAAAAAATGGTGAATAACTTCCATTTGATAAAGAAAAATGTACTCCATGTGGAATGTTATAAGAGTTTTTCTATTGTGGGCTGACAATAAAGCAACAGGAAAAAAAAACTTTAATATATTTTTTTCATTTTTGTATACACTTTCACATTTTTTGTATATTTTTTTACATATTTTAATACACATTTTAAGCTTTAATGTAGGTCCGCTGATTTTAAAATTTTATTTTAAAATTTTTCTACTATGTAATAATACACCAAACAAGTGGATGCCGCGTGGAATCCAGCGGAACGTAGGCAAAAAGGCAAAAACACAAACCAAGTACCTCCATCTCCCTCATCAACACGCCTAAGAAAAACAACCCTGTCCCTCTCTCTCTCTCTCTCTCTCTCTCTCTCTCTCTCTTCCTTTCTTGATTGTTTCCTCCTACTCAAACCTCTCTCAAGAAAAACCCATATCGGATTTGCCCCTGGTCGAATCGGGGATCAATCGCTTGACTTTGAAATCCTAACTTCAGTTACACGGGTACGTCCATAATCTGTTCTATTCATTGGGATAAAAAAATGGATTCTTTTTTTATGATTATAGGTTACTATTGAGTATTGATTTTTTTTTTCAGAAGATCCCTAGAGTTCGATTTTGCAATTCGAATCGGCAAGATGTTTAGTCGGATTTTCGGCAAGCCCAAGCAAGAGACCAATGCTCTTACCACGTTAGACAAGTTAAACGAGGTATGATTACCAAACCCTTAAAAGCTCATAATTGGAAGGCTAAAGAAAGATTGCACTTTTATGTTTTTACTCCTTCTATGTGTTCTTTTTGGTGATCTGATTGGATGTATCTAGTTAGATTTTATGATTGGTTCTAATCAATTATGAGTATATGATTGGTTCTAATCAATTATGAGTATATGATTGGTTCTAATGTTTCAAATGATTCCTAGTTGTAGAATTGAATGCGAATGGTTCGTTTGAGAAGTTCTTCTGTACATGATTTTATATGGGTTTTGATCGCAAATTCGCAATGGTGTATATCCTTTTCAAAATGCATTTTTCAGCATATACCATGTTTCATCTAGTCAAAGTTTAGGTGGCAATCTTTGCTTGACCTGTACAACCTAAAGGATATATCCATTAGTGCCCCAGACAGTGGTCGTCCAGGTCCAGGGAGCAATCGGACAGGCAAATCAGCCACCATTTTCTTGAATATATTTATGTAGAGATGATACAATGTGGAATGGCATAACTTCCAAGTTACAACCATGGGGCCGGGATGTGGGGTATAAATAGGAGTCTCCATGGGTGGGAAAATCATTCTAGATACCAAGGATATGCTTGGACTATTACCACAAGGGCGGATTATTCCATTTTTTGAGTGACTTATTATATAGGAGTGTGACCATCTGTAGCGCTTGTAACTTCCCTTTCCCTACTGTGGCGTGGGACTAGATTACACGGTGTTAACTAGAGTGGGCTCTAGTAGCATCCACGACTTTTAGCTCATCACTTGCTCTTGTTCGGTTTTATGTCAAGTGACTGCCAAGGTGATTATCTGAACTGTGTATTGCATTTTCAGACCACGAGAGGAAATAAAATTGATTCTTATTTCTGGATGTGTGGATATTTTATGGAACATTACTTCTATTTCTGGGGTTTTTTTTTTTTTGTGGCTATATGCACTGGAAAACGTGGCACTGTGATGCTGACCAGTGTTACTTTTAAGGAAGTTCTCATGTTGGCTCAATACAGTAATTTCTTTTGTTTTTAATGTGGTGTAGACTCTTGAAATGCTTGAGAAAAAGGAGAAAGTACTCCTGAAGAAGGCTGCTGCAGAAGTTGGAAAGGCCAAGGAATTCACCAGAGCAAAGAACAAGAGGGGTATGGTTTTCAATTGTTTTCATTTTCTTTGAGAGGATAATTTTGTCAAAAAACTTCATTTTATCAACCATGGCTACTGTTAGATCATAGATGCTATGTGCAAAATGATTGTGTTTGGTTTTTCTTCACTTTGATTTTCATAAAACAACTCGACTTCTCATGCATTTTTTATTCCATACGTTTGGGTCTTATTGATTATTGATATAATGGATTACTTCTGACCTTCTATTGTTCAACTGTAAACTGAAGAGTGACGATAGGGGAACAGCAATCAAGTACTTCTCTTTTGTGCATTTATTCGGAAACTAAATTTCCAGGAGACTTGTCCTTGTGTTTCCGTTACCCCTCGAACTTTCTTAATAGTATTGTAAATTTGTGTCCTTTCCAAAAACGGTGTACGGAAAACCTTAAATGGACTTAAAGTTCCACTTTTCCTTTTATTCTTATTTTCTATTGCTTATATGCGCTTATTTGGTAACTATTAGGTTTGTTACAAATGGGGGATTCAATAACACTGAACTTCTAGTAGTACATAATTTAGTCGTACTTGAGGCTGTTGTTGAGTGTTAAACTTTTCCCTGTTGGTATTGATTATTCATTGCAAGTTTGAAACCTCTAACAAGAAGCATGTGACTACTGTTTGGTTCGAATATGAAACCTCATTTCCATAATGCAGCTGCCATACAATGTTTGAAGAGGAAGAGGCTCTACGAACAACAAGTTGAGCAGCTTGGAAATTTCCAATTACGTCTCCACGACCAGGTGACCTTAGGTTATATAGCCCTTGTGGTGCTCATAGTGTTTGAAAATTGTTAGACTTCCACTCAAATGATGATTTTCCAAATCATATGTTTTGGTTCGATTTTGCAGATGATAATGTTAGAAGGTGCAAAAGCTACGACAGAGACTGTGGATGCATTGAGAACTGGAGCAGCTGCAATGAAGGCTATGCATAAAGCAACGTAAGTTTGTAGTTCTTTGGCTTCATTTAGCGTTTCTAAAGTCCTAAAATGATTTTTGAGGTTATAGAGCAATCTGACTTCAATTCTTGGGTACTCTTACCATGTCTGCTTCTAACAAGACTTGTTCTTAAAGCAACCAATTAAATTAGCGGTTTGTTTAGACTAAACACATTTTCTCGCATGGCTTTGGTTAGGATTAGTACTTGGTGTAAGGGAACCCCGGCCCTCACACCTGAGTAGCTTTCATACTGCTAGAATTTTTTAGGCAACCTGATTGTTACAATTGTACTTTTTTGCCCTTCAACCATTGAAAGGGGTACTGGATCTTAAAGTTTTAAGAGTCCTTCCATCTAGCTGTTGTCAGACTCATTCCTTGAAATAGTCAAGAAAGCTTGGTGAAGCACTGTCCTATCTTCAATAAAATGCTTGACAAAGATTGGAAGTCAGAGCAAACTGCAGGAGGTCGCAGAGTGCTCTCATGAAAAAGAATAGACATCTGAAATCCTGCCCAAAGGGAACTACCACTTATATAGAGAGGAGCTTTCGTGACTAGACCAGTTTAACCAGCTTGATTGGTCCTTGGGCTAAGTGATCCCCCTTTTTTTGGTTGTTAAGTATGAAAGCAAGGCCTAGTCGCTAGTTGATGTCACGTTAACCTAGTTACTGTCTCCTTTCGAAAGGCCTCATGCCTAAAGGAGTTTGTCATAGTGAGGGGACAAGTGGTATGACACTTCGACAGAATCTTGGCCATTAAATTGCATGAAGTTCACGGTCACAATCCAACCTGCATTGGCTTGCTAAAATTATTGTGATAGGAGGCATGGGCTCCTTACGGGTTCAGGTGGAGGTACCCTTTCATGCCCATTCCTCGCATATATGCCTCCTTGTAGAGTAATTAGCTATGTAGCACGGTTTGACACAGATACGGACACTGACACGGATACGGACACGGGACACGTGACACGTGAATTCTAAAAAATGGACACAGATACGGCGGGGGACACGGCAAAAAAATAAAAATAAAAATAATAAATATATATAGAAATAAATCATATATGTATGCAACAACAATATATATACATAGATATATACACTTTTCTTTTGATATGTAAGATATCTACACTGTTATATAGTACTAGTATATATACTGGTACACACATATATGTAAGATATACACCCACAACGGAAATATATATACATATACATTGCGAGGGAGAGAGTGTATATGTGGGACGTGTGTCCATGCCGTGTCCCCCTTCAAAAAATAATTTAATTTAAGGGACACGCCACATGGTGTGTCCAATACGTGTCCCTGGGACGTGTGTCCTTGTGTCCCCATGTCCGATACATGGACACGGCGACCTCTAGAAGTGTCGGTGCTTCATAGGTAATTAGTATATTTGCTAGGAAACTGTGGTTAATTGACAAAGTATCCGTCACTGATTTTACTAGTTTTACTTTTTTGAACGATGAACGATACTATTTTACTGGTTTTAGCTACTCTATAGGTTGTTTTCATTAGTTTTGCGAGTCGCTTAGTGATGGTAGATTGGCAAGTATTTTCTGGATTTTTAATGAGATTCTTATGATTATTCTTTTAATTTATTTGTGTTGTCCAAATTATTTTTAAGTTAATAATTTTTTGAAAAAGTGTTTGGATGTTGATTGGATAGAACCAGAACTAACCGAAACCAGTCCGGTCTTGTGGTTTGGTTTTGATTAGGTTCTACATGTAAATTGGTTAGGTTTTGGTTTTCAAATTTCTAGAACTATTATGAACAGTTCTGATTACTATCAATCCGGACTGTGTGCACTTTGCACCCCTTATAGGATTGAGATGTACTCTAGTTCAGTCCCCTCTCAACAAATTTCCTATGGGAGGAAATCAGAAGCCATACAACATATATCAACTTAAGATACATAAACAACCCATTCAGGAAAGGGGGGAAAAACATTCAGGATCAATCATCAAAGAAATAGCACAAACAAACACCTGTTTGTATACATCCTAATTAACAATTGCAAAATCAACTGGATTCATTATAAGTTATTGAGTTATCTCTATCTCTAGGTAGGTTAGTTATTCAATGTTAGAGAGAGGCGAGTGGGATGTACTGAACGGGGTTATAGGAGGTTTTCCCCAAAAACCTCTTTCCAAAAAGTAATTATTCAGTAATTTGGGAGCACCGCCATGTGGTGCTCCGGATCACTCCAAAACCACACATTTATGTGGAGTCCATACTCTTAGTCGTGAGGTTCACAAGAATGTGTGGTTTTAGAGTGGTCCGGAGCACCCCATGACTGTGCTTCTGGATTATTGAATAATTTCACCTACAACACCCACTAATGATGTGACTTTAAGTGGGTGTTTTGTTTCCCAACTCTTGGCCTTATACAACCCAGATCCGGTGGGGTTCCTACACAGAAAAAGCACACAAAAGAGTTGTGTGGTCAAAGAAAGAGCAACCAAATGGATAAGGAGAATTGTGGGGCTGGACCTACTAGTGGAGGAGAGGAGGAAAAGGCCTTCCAAATTGTGGTCGTTAAACAAGATTCAGTTGATAGAGGAGCTAGAGCTGAAATTGTTGGTGTAGGTGGCTGGTTGTCTGTACCACCAATCTCCTCCTTTAATCCTTTTGAGCGACGTGTGCCAAAATTTGTGAATAAGCTATTTGCAATAGTTAACGATTCTAAAATTGATCAAATCATCTCGTGGAATCCTACTTGTGATAGCTTGATTGTCTGGGATGAGTGTGCGATGAAGGAAATTTTGTGCAACTACTTCAAGCACGATAAATTCCCTAGCTCCACAATTATGTGAGTACGAATATTCTCCATATCTTATATCACATATCCATAAGTTCATAAGATTTTAATTTGTGTGTATATATCTATCGGTCCCTTTTTGAAGTTTTTGACTACTTATCTTTTTAAGTTGAGTTTTGTGCATTATGATTTTGTTTGGTTTAATGGATACATGAACATTTTGTAAAACACCCTCTTCCATTTGAGATTTATGCTGGTGTTTTACAGAATGTTCATGTATCCATTAGGTGTTTTATCGAATGTTCATGTATCCATTAAACCAAACAAAATCCATAAAACACAAAACTCAACTTAAGCGATAAGCAGTCGAAACTAAAAAAAAGGATCAATACATATATCACACACTAAAATCCTATGAACAAAACAATGGCATATTATAGAAACCTCAATTCTATGATTAAGGATCTGTGATGTAAGATGTGTAGTATATTCATACTTATGTAATTGTGGAGCTGTCCAACGAAGCTTGGAACTTATTGTGTTTGAAGAAGTTGTGCAAAATTTCCTTCATAGCGCACTCATCCCAGACAATCAATCACAAAGAGAACTTCACGAAATGATTTGATCAGTTTCTGGGTCGTCCACCATTGCAAATAGCTTATTCACAAATTTTGGCACTCGTACTTAATTCGGTCGCTCAAATGAATAAAAGGATGAGATTGGTGGTACAGACAAACAACCACCTACACCAACAATTTCAGTTCTAGTTGTAGCTCCTCCATAAATTGCATCTTGTTTAACAACCACAATTTACATGGCCTTTTCCTCTCCTCCATCACCAGTGGGTTGAGTCCCACAATTCTCCTTTTCCATTTGGTTGATCTTTCTTTGACCACACAGCTTTTTTGTGTGTTTTTTCAATATAGAAACCCCACGGGATCTCGGTTGCATAAGGCAAAGAGTTGGGGAACAAAACACCCACTTAAAGTCACATTCGCTGTGTTATTGGTGAAATTATTCAATAATCTGGGAGCACCGTCACGTGGTGCTCCGGACCACTCCACAACCATATATTCTCATAAACCTCACAACTACGAGTATGGACGCCACATATATATGTGGTTCTGGAGTTATTTGGAGCCCAAACTACTCAATAATTACTTTTTGGAAAGAGGTTTTGGGAAAAACTTCCTAGAACCCACTACTTCCGACTCGCCTCTCTATAACATTGAATTACTAACTCACTTAGAGATTAGAGATAACTCATAAATCCAATTGATTTTGCAATTGTTAATTAGGATGTATACATATAGTTGTTTTTTGTGCTATATTTCTTTGATGAGGGTTAATGTCATTTTAATGATTGATCTGGAATGTTTTTTTTCTCCTTTTCCCGAATGGCTTTTTTATGTAGCTTCAGTTGATATTTGTTGTACATATTTTGATTTTCTTATATAGGGAAGTTGTTGAGAATGGTCTCAATCCTATTAGTGGTGCACATAGTCCGGATTGACAGTAACCAAACCGTTCATAACAGTTCTAGAAATTTGAGAACCAAAACCTAACCAATTTACATGTGCTCCCTCCATTCCCAATTTTTGGTCCCAAATAGCACTTTTTGTTGTCACAAAAACAACAATAACACAACCTATCTAGTCCTCAATCATTAGGGGGATGATTGGAGACAAACCTAACCTTTTGTAAAAAATAATCATTACTCTAGATGGACTTAAATTATGGTCAATCGTTTCAATCGCTATTTGGTGTAGTTGTATTGTGGTGTCTTTGCTATTGAGGCTAGAGAGTTTCAAAGTGAAATAGTAAATGAGGCCTCGTATCTGAAAAGTCACAATGTTCTCTACAGTTATCCTACCTTATTCACTGCACCTAACATCTAGACGTGTTGAAATTGACAATGCTTCTCCTGTAAAACTGACTCCTATTTTGAATTGGTCTCTAATTATGCAGCAACATCGATGATGTGGACAAGACAATGGATGAAATAAATGAACAGACTGAGAACATGAAACAGATACAGGAAGCATTGGCGACACCAATTGGAGCAGCAGCCGATTTTGATGAGGTATCTTTCTATTTATATCATTTGGTTCCTTGAATCTTCACTTGTGAGCTTGGAGAATAATTTATATTCTGGTTCTTCATGCTTCATCAACGAATAGCAAGTAATTATTCAAATCAAAGTACCAAACTAAATGACGTGGCCAATGTAGGATGAATTGGAAGCAGAACTCGAAGAATTGGAAGGCGCTGAGTTGGAGGAACAACTTCTTCAACCCGCCACCACCGCCCCTGCAGCACCAGTGCAAGTGCCAGGTGGAAGGCAACCAGCTCGTGCTGCTCCTCAGAAGCAGCGTACAGCCGAGGAAGATGAACTTGCAGCATTACAGGCAGAAATGGCACTTTGAACGGTGGTTGTTCCTCTTTACCTGTAAATTGATCAGTCGTGGTGCCAAATGTTGGCGTCAGCTGATTCAGCATTCACTTGCCTGATTCATTTTGGAATCTCTCCAGAGAAAGACGTGGACTCCGATTGTGTTGTGTATAGTAGAGGTCATTTACTTAATATGCATGGGCTCAAAGCACTTCTCTGCAGTTGATAATGTTGTTGTATTGAAATAAAGTGCATTTGTTACTGTGTCTATATTGATTGCAGGTTTTTTTGTTAATCCAAAGAGATCATTTAGCAAGTTAGCTATTGTGATCGAAATTTCAAATTACTGATGTGACCTTCAATGCATGCTTCTATTTGCATTTTAACCATTAAGCACAAACAGACTGTATCTAAGACGACGTATGACTATCTGCATTATCACCCGCAGTCGGTTGCATGACTTAAAACAGAGTTTGGCATTTTTCTTTTCCACTTTTTCCGAGGTCAGATACAGAAAATCATGTTCCTTGTTCCAATGATCGGTACAGGAAGGTTTTGCGTCATGGTTTTTACATGGTAATCTCAATCAATTCTTAGAAATTTTGGATTTTGATTGGAAGTGGATCCTTCACTGGTTGCAGCTTCTGGTTTTAGGGAGACTATAAAAGAGCTTAGCCTTGGATTAGCTCTTTGGATGAGAATGGGAAATCTTCCCGAGACTATGAAGAGCCAACGTAGTAATTGTGAACAAAAAATTTGGCCACAAGCTGAGCCCCACTATTGGGATATTGCAGACAATTCACAATAGGTGTTGTTTTGGAGTGATTACTTGGTGCTCCTGAGTACTGCTATGTAATGCTCCATCAGCCTTTACCCACCACATTCACAAGGGGTCAATACACTCAGTTAAAAAAAAGGGGTCAATACACTTAATCTTGAGCCCCGCATGGATGAGGTGGTAAAGGGTAATAATTTTTCTTTGCTTGGTCCATTGGTTGATATATCCCGATATACATCATACGACACTGGTGCATTAGCTAATTGAACTTTTTTAAATTCCTGGGAAAGATGTTTCTTCGCATGATGTAGAAGTATTGGTTGATATATCCCGATAGAGATCATACGACACTTGTGAATCAGCTAATTGAACTTTTTTAAATTCCTTGGAAAGATGTTTCTTCGCATGATATAGAAGTATTGGTTGATATATCCCGATAGAGATCACACGACACTGGTGCATCAGCTGATTGAACTTTTTTAAATTCCTAGAAAAGATGTTTCTTCGCATGATGTAAAAGTTGATTTGAGTCTTACTAACACGAGCATTGCCTCTTGCGAAGATTTTCTTTCTGTCTATTCTGAAACTGTTCATTTTCTGAAGAATGTTTTGTAGAGTGCATACACACTGATCCGCGCAAACTGGTGGCAGTGTGTGGATCCACGATACATGTTAGCATGTGCAAATGTGTAAATCATGTTCAATTGTGACTGAACTAGGAGGCACCATATACTCTCATGCATTTAATTGGGTACAAATTTCTTTAATTACAACTAACTATACTAACTTTTGCTGAGCAAAAAATAAAATAAAAATTGTGACGAAACTTTAGTCTTTAAACCTAGTGAAAGCAACTTGGCAATGGTACTATTTCACAGCCACACATGCACACACAAGTAATAAGGAGAGGCCAATGAGCTCTTAGCTCAACGATATGGCCCAATGCCTCCGTAAGTGATGGCCAGTGTTCAAGGAACGTGTGGTGGTGTTAGATTAGGTTAGGCTAGAACATATTTCTTGCTTGAGCGCGCACGCACACAGAATAAAGAGAAATTTGGCCATTGGATCTTGTGGCCTTGATTCACACATGATCCAATGGCCAGATTCTAACATGGTTACATACAAATTCGAACCACAGACAATCTTGAGCAAAAGAACAGACGTAGAAGAATATATATAGCTTGCTACCAAATGGGTCATCAACTTAATAAAAGAATTCTTGAACATTGGAAAAGAATGGGGGCCTGAGATCACATGTCAAAGAAACAAAATATCCAAACATTAGTCAGAAAGTCTTTCTGCTTCTTTTTACAGAAATGATCAGTGAATGATGTAGGTAAGCACCAGAGCAACCACCATTAGCATATATGCTATTCCCTGATCTAGCCCTATCCCTGCAAAAACAAAAGACCAATTTGTGTGAATTCATCAGACAGCACCAATTTAGAACCAGAAATAGAACACAGAGAAAATGGCACACTAGAACTGGATCTCCAAAACCCTGATCGAAATTTACTTTTTAACCCAGGAGAGAGAGAGAGAGAGAGAGAGAGAGAGAGAGAGAGAGAGAGAGAGAGAGATTTGGATCTGTTGAAATAAACTCAAATGTCATACAAAACTGGACTGCACTATTAGTACAGATTTGTTGTTTTGGGTGCTCCGTCGGTTCATCCGGTTCTTAATTCTGAATCCAAAATTAAATGGACCGATGGAGCAGTTACCGATATCCAATGTACTCCCTCCGTCCCTTTTTAAGTGATCCACTTGGGAAACGTGTATTTTTGCGGACGTTTAAAAATGTACTTTCGCATATCGTTTTTAAATTTTTTTTGCACCAAATTAAAGTACTTAATGAGCACTTTAATTTGGTATAAAACAAATTAAAATGTTATATAGAGAAATATGTTTTTTAGGGGTTTGAAATTGCACGTATTCCCGATGGATCACTTAAAAATGGATCACTTAAAAAGGGACGGAGGGAGTAGCAGATTTTTTTACGTAGGAGTTAACATTACTTGGGAAAATACTAATGGATCCGATCATCCGTGTGAGACCCGAGGAGACCCAAAACAACAGATTTCTACAAAATCTGTGCAAAATAATCTTTACACAGATATATCATCACTAGAAAGGAAAAAATGGTACTCCTGAACTGGATCTCAGAAACCCTAACCAGAATTTACTACGTATTCAAACAAGAAGAGAGAGAGAGAGAGAGAGAGAGAGAGAGCAAACCATCGCTAGTGTGTGCAGGGGCAGGTGCAGGGGCATGGGCATTGATAGAAGGAATAACCAGAGCTAATAGAAGAGCCATAATGGCCATCACAACCAAAAAATTTACTCTGCAGATCTCCATTTGCAAATCTTCAAACACCCAAAATCTTTTTCTTTCTATTTTTTTTTTGAGATTCAAAGACCCAAAATCTCAAACCTTTCTTTTTTGAACACAAACCCTCTTCCTACCTTGTTTTCCTTGAATTTCTAAGAAAAAGCCCTAGGTTTATGTTGGGTACCTCAGAGTCTATAGATGGGTATATAAAGGTGGTGGGGACCGTCCTGTTTGGCTTTTGGGAGAATCTCACAACAAATAAAGTAGCTAACGGTCACTCGGGCTTTCTCACAACAGTTGTCCACGTTACAAGGGGGGTGTAAATCTCGTTCTGGGCCGTTGATGGTTGCCACGTGTACGGGTGGAAATGGCTGCACGTTCTCAGTACAAGAAGTGTTGAGCTGTGTTCACTTGACCTACAGCAATGAATGACTTATTTTTGCAATTTTCCCACATGCAATAAATGATTGTCGAATATTCTATCCCATTCTTTATGAATTTGTCATCGAGATTTGAATTTCAAAAAACAAATATATATTTGGGCCGTTGCTCAAAATAAATTATTTAGTGGTTTGGCTCTACGCTTTGGTCGAGCATCGCCAACACTACTTTCTCTTTTACCTAATAAAAAAATTATAAAAAAAAGACAATATCTAATTTGCCTATTCACTTCACCGATGAATTTCAACACCACTCTCTATTTTTGCTCTCTATCTAAATATATATGCATTTTTTGAACTTCTACTATAGAATTGAGTGACAAAAATGTAAATAAAATGAGAGGATTTGAGTAGAGAGTCTTCTTCCCTAGCAAGTGGAAATTATGAAAGGCAAAGAAACTAGTGAAGTAAAGAGCCTCTTGGATCACTTAAAATAAGTTTATGGTATTTTCAAGTAGAGAGCCTCTTGGAATTGCTCAGGCTAAGTTTATGGTATTTTCAATACTTTTGGTACTTTCAGCCATATTTTTGTTATTCTCTCACAAGTCATTCTCGTCACATTTGACATTTAACAGAAACAACAAACACTTTTGACTACAATGGAGAACACGGTAATTTTGGTGAAGAACTTAGCCTAAATGATTTTCTCTGCCAAAAAATTTCAAAACACTGTTGTTATAAGATCCTGAAAACTAGCAGAAACAAACAGAAATCACTGCTCTTAATATTTGGATGGTGAGATAATCTGATTAAGCAACTTTGCTTAGCTCAGAATATCTACGCTGAGATCCTGAAAACTAGCAAAATAGGACGGGTAGAGATAACTTGATACATAGGTTGGTATATCGCCCAAGACCAATTCTCAACATTTGGGTCTCTAAACATATCATTACGAACATAACTTGATACATAGTTTGGTATATTTCTCAGCAAATAAACTGATAAAATCAACTAATAAACATATCATTACCAAAATAAAACATTAAACCAACAACAGCAAAATATTACTTTTCAATTTTTGCAAGAATAGGGTGTAATTTAGGTATGAATAAAATTACTACGAGGGAGGTCAACGCAAAATAAGGACTTCATAAACGATACATCCACTACTAGTAATTTTGAAGGCAATTTTTTCTAATGAAACTTAACCATTGTATCAGTTTTAGATGCAAAAAAATTACGAGCTCAGGGCCGCTACGAGATTTTTGGGTAATCCCCAGTTTAGGCGAGGGATTATATTGTTTTGCCCATTGAAGTTTTTAACTACTGAAAAAGTGATGATATCAATACCTTCTCCTATTTAGTCCCCCCAAATTTTGCATGTCAAGAGTACCAATCGCAGCTAAACAAAGTCTTATCCCATGTACTTGAAATTGACTACAGAAATCCTGGCAAAAATGCAAGACTTCAGAGAAGGGTTACCTAACTATCATAGTATTTATTATTTCGGTTGACAGCTAAGGGTTAAATCTCACTACTTCAGTTTACGAACCGTATTGGGAGGGAAACGAGTAACAGATTTCAGAAATAAGGCAACAGATCCCAGCACTTTTGGTCAGATGTTGAAATGGATATTAGAGACAGGATGAGCTCTTGTGGAGAATGGAGTATACTCGAGCAAATTCGTAATTACGCTTAGTCTGGAACATATCTTCTGCCATTTTTAAGGTTCAAGCAAATTGAGCATCGATGAGTGGGTCCTTTGTTACATTGTTGTTTCTCGACGAGTTTTGTCAAATCTTTATGTGGTTCTCTATTCAGGAATTGGCTGAGGTTGTATATACGGGGCGAGCCCCGTTTTATGGCATTATGCTTTGCTTTGGTCGAAACAGACAGTTAATTGTTGGCAAGAGTAAACATACCTAAGGATTGTCTTCAAGCATTTTATCACCAACTGGCCCCTGAGGGACTATAGGTGGCAGCTCCAAGTAATCGAAATCATCTGTTATTCCCGCCTGCAGTAAGACATTGAAATAACGGTATCTCATTGCGAGATTTAATTCGAAAAATAATTGGTGTCAAGATGAAACAGAAGCATGCTCTTAAGCATGAGGAACGACAAAGGAACTCATATTACCACGAAAGAGACTTTGTTGACACGTTCCATGAGTAATTCAAATAAGATCCTAGGACCAAACTCATCCTTTTTTCGCTCTATATATTTGGTGTAGAACAATAGTTATGACTTATGATACGCAAGGATATATTCATACAGATTTTTTACCTAAGGGCTCGAAATTTTCTTTGCACCATTGGATTAGAGAAATTCAAGATACCAATAAATAGAACAACCCAAGGAGTATCTCATCCCGGTTGGCATTGAAGCTGTACGCTCCGTCCATCGATTTCGAGTGGCCAAGAAGGGTACTCGACTACTCGTGGATTTAATTGCCCATAGGTTGAAAGGATACTCACATTTAAGCTCCAAAAAAAAAAAGAGCAGGAATATACCTCATTGTACATGTGATCAAGCTCTTCTTTGGCCTGAGGGAAATTGTTCGCACACCATTGTCGCAGTGTAAAAATGTTGTCTGAGCTTTTTCATATAAGAATGAGGAAAGTAATAAAATCTCTATCAGTGAATTATTCATTTCAACCCAGAAAAAGGAAAATCCAAGTGTTGGAGGTTAACCTGTCCATCTGTTAGCTGCAGTGTGCGCAACTTCAATAGATTTCTCTGTCAATGTCACAGTTACAAGATCAGTATCTCCACATTCTCTCAGAATTAAAGATCCACTAGAGTCAATTCTCCATAAGAATTAGTTAAATCATCACAAAAAAGTGTAGGCATTGCTCAACTCATTTCTTCAAAGGCAGCCGGATCATTGTCAGCATACTGTCCCATTTCATCCTGAGAGAGAATGGTTTGTCAAAAACATGAAAAAGAATATGATATATCGCTTTAAGGTGTCTAAGGAAACAATTTGCTCTGACCTTTAACTCGTTATACTTCTTTTCAATAGATTTCAGCTCACCTAAGGCCTCCTCTCGTTCATCCTAGCAATAGCAAGGAATTTAGTGCTATGAAAGGGCAAATCAATTAAATTTTCTACACCATGAACACCGAGCCTTAAGGAATTCGTGAAATTACAGATTCCTCTCTTCCCCTCTTTAAGGCTTCACATTGTTCAACAAGTTCTGCAAGCCTTTTCTTGCTACTTTGAAGATCAGCTTCAAGTTTTCGACGCACATTCCTCAGCTGTTAAAGAAAACATATTAGCAAGGGTATAGGGAGACTATTTAGATGATAGATTGTTGAATAAAAGCAAGATTGTAAAAGATCAACTTTACCTGATTTCCAGCACAGCTTGGAAGGCTCCAAAAGTATACCTGAAATTTCCAAAGAAAGAAAGTTGCTATCAAATATGTAAGTAATGTACTTCCGAATGGTATAGAGAAACTCTAATATAGCATTCCATGTTGTTACATACAGCACAGCTCACAACAGACACATGCGAAATCGAAATATATCATGATCAGGCACAGGCTTTGTAAGGGCAATTAGTTCTCAGTTTTAAGACATAATTCACTCACTGAAGTTCCAATTTTGTCCTTCAAGACAAGGTCATCATCTACGAGAGATTGGACAACATCCTTTACAGACTGGCTGATAACACCTTTCTTGGGGCCCAGCTTCTCGAGTTCCTTGAGCTGAAATTCACAACAGAACATACAGATGTAATGGGGTTCTAGCTACAAAAGTACAATCATCAACTGATATTGAACGAGGAACAGGACTTTAAGAGCACTGTAAGATGCCAAAGAAGGATACAGCAAACAATTGAAGGTCACCCGATTTCACAGAAATGTAACCATGTGAAGCATATGCTTTTGTAAACAAATTTTCTTGCTTCTTGCCGGTAAATGAGCCGAAATCATCATGGCAGGATGCTCAAGGGCCTGGCTTTGCCCAGTATTTGATCTACAATTGTTGTGCGTTAGCACGCTGCCAAGTGTGAGAAAGAAGGCTTGCCTCTGAGGTAAACTCTTGGGTCTTGGGTGACAAGTCTAACGTAGTTCATCCTTCCAAGACCATGCTAATAGGGACTACAACATAGGTATAACGATTTTTAGCTTTCCATTAAGGTGGTTACAAACTTACAAGCCATTAACTCAGCATCGGGCACGTTCCATGTACACCACACCAGCAATAATGCAACGAGTAGGAGGACAAACCTGCCCCAGCACACTTGAACTAATGATCTAATAATTCAAACAAACAGATCCCCAGAAAACTTGACCTAATAACATCATTTAATCTCTTCAACATGTGAACAAATTTGCATCTTAAAGCAGTCAAACATATAACAGCTAGATAAAGTTTTCAGAAACTAAAACCTTGTCACCCAATGCAAACAAGCATTAACCATTGCAACTGTGACACTGTCACCAAATAAAAAAGAAATTACCCTAATCATCTGCAGTTGCACATAAAAGTCACACATGAACTCTAAAAACAACTTTAGACTTTTCACTTGTGCTCAGCACAAAAGTTGTTTAACGAGTACAAGCATTCAAATCAGACTGTTTCCGAACAATTTTCAGATGGAAAACAAAAAGACTTGCTTGAATTGGATCAAGATGCAGGGGTACAATACTCACAAGGTAGAAGTCCTGCGAGTCGTAAAAGATTTGAAGCATCTTCTCACGCTTCTCTTCCAATGAAAGACCTCTTTTCTTAGACTGTTGACACCAATCAAGAAGCAGACGTTAGATTCTTCTGCATGTCTTGCTTACACACAATGCAGCAAAATCTGATACTCATAAGAAGAGTCTTTCAAAAAAATAGCAGAAGCACTGAGATCAAACTCTTCCAAGTGCCTAAGTAACCATACAAACCGTACAACTAAACAGGGGTTGAGAATAATTTCCACATAAACGAAGAGAGAGTTTTTTTTTTTTTTGAACGTGAAGAGAGAGTTGATATGGTTTAAAATATTCCTCTAACTCCTGCACTGTCCATTTTTCAAACAGTTAGAACTCGTTTACAAGATTTGCATAATCATTGGTAGGTTCACCAGTTTTTTTAACCCAATGTTCTACTCTCATAACTAATAATTCATTTCTGAGCAGATGTTAGGGTATTCGCCCTAGAAATTAAATTCAAAGTGTCACTAAACTCGATTGCCCCTTCAGCACAAAACTAAAATGAAGCAAAAGCCTGTATCGATTTATGTTATTTAACTACATGCTCTAGGCGAAGGGAAAAAAAAAACTAGTTGATTTTGGACTTCAACAAGCTTCAGAATCGAATTTCAATGAAACCATATACGCCATTTAAATATCAGCCCCTACATAGCAGTTTTTTGGCCCTCTAATACTGTTACACCGGTGCTACCTTTAATTTCCAGTCGATTCCCAATACATATCGCTTCATATCCAATTTTTTACCCGCTTCAGTGGCTATGCCCTCTATGACCAATATTGGACCACTAAGACCGCTTCAAGTGCTCTAGCATCAAAAATAACTTAAAAAATTCACAGCCGCTACACCAGATTCCTGCAACGTATTGTTAGACTACTGTTACAATGCTACTGCAGTACTGCTACAGATACGCAGTCCGCAACCGCTATTTAAAATCTTGACACACACAAACACACATGGCAATCCGCATCTGAAATCGATCATGATCTAATATCCGCAAATAAAGCAAATTACTATCGCACACAACACACATACACAAATACACACACAGTTGCATTGTTAGAGGGGGAAAGATGTGAACTATCAAACATAATAACTCCGTGCATAATTACTCGAACGAGTTGATTACCAACAACGAGAGCACTGAAATTAATCAGAACACAATACATGATAGAGAAACGTAAAATTTGCAAGGATCTAACTAGAAACGCCTGCGAAGGCCTTAATCCGCACATATTTCACAAATTTATAGAAGTGATCGCAATTCGATTTGTCGTATAAGCTGATATAGATGGAATTTTAGGGCTCGGATAAGTTGAATTACCATCGCGACGATCCGCTGCTGCTGGTCGGTTGCAGGTATAAGCCAGCGATTGAAGCGAGAGAGAGAGAGTATAGTGGAGACGGAAGTGTGTGGAAGAATACTCGCAAAATTTCACATTTTGGCGGGAAAGGATGATAGGGGGACGGAAAATATCTGACCTAAAATTACTCGAATGTCCTGCGAATTTTCGGTTATTACTTGCGTGGTATTGGATTAAGGGATTCAGCCACACACTTGACAACAGCTCAAATTTCATCTTTGCACTTGCACGAATTGAGTATTTCATTGCCAAAATTAAATTTGAGCAGTTGATTATCGAGATCCACGGCTCGTGTGACTACATGATTATAGTCAGTTGCGACTCCAGGAGTTCAGTAATGTGGGGTCATTTATATACATCAAATATCTTTACCAACCATAAATCAAAAGAAATATCGTAGTAATGGCAACTAAAAATTTTGTTCAAACAAAAATCACATTTAAAACCCAACCTAATAAACAAAAGATATCATCAAAAGGTATAAAACAGTTTTCTCTGTTTTCAGTTTTCATCACACACAAAATAAATAAATAAATCTACACAAGCTTAATACAATTGCATTCGACGTGGTCTCAAGTTCTGAAATCGTTGCATACTATCAAATAATCCCTCCTTCCCAAATTGTTGTTTTTGCTTCACTTTTTGAACCATTCAAACAATTATCTATATTTCATAATCTATAATTTTTCTATGATTTTAAAATATGTGTTTGATAAAATTAATTAGGATCTTTCGCCATCTTTAATTAGGAACAACACAGCTCAAAAGAACAACGCACCCGTGACAGTAACATAGAATACAAGACCAATAAAACCTACAAAACACGTAATTAAGAATAAAGACTAGATAAAAAAATAAAATAAAAAACATGAACGACTGCGAGGGATGCAATAAGTATGAGAGTCATCTTCCACATTGCATTTGTCTCAAAATAAGTAAATGACCTAAAAATTATAATGAAAAACATGGACATGGGAGAGCTTATAAAATATAAAGTGAAAGATTCTGGTAAAATAAAATAAAAGACTCAAATTATTGATACGGTCCTTTGCAAAAAAAATAATTGTTGATACGGTTTTGAAGTGGGCCAAAAATCCAGAGTTAGGCCCAATCCACTAAGAGGTGAGTTACTCAGGGGCAGATTCACATGGCCCCACATAAAATTGGAAAATCTCACTTGTGCCCCTAATTATTTTGAGTACTTGTATAAATAACACCTAAAATTGAAATATACCATTTGTATATAAATTTAAAATAATTAGATTTATCTCATTTCATACATCGATTTTCTTCCATAACGTTGTTTGATTTACATTCTATTTATAACTTGCCGGTGTGGTTGGGGTATAAACTTCTTAATTACTTGTCGTTCTTTATTATAAAGGGTCTAGCTAACATCCACCCATTAGGCAGATGATAATTTGACAAAAAAGTTTCATGGATATCACTACGCTTTTCTCGGATATCAGTACATTTTCTACACATTATCCTCCACCCTAAGGATTGATACATTTCCTATTATGAAACAAGTTTTCTCGACATGGTTAATTGAGTGTCCCTACTACATCAAATTTCTGGATCCGTCACTCGAGACTGCTTCATAAGTCATAACAAACTATAGGGTACCAATAATATTTTTAAAGAAGGGTACCAATATTTAATCCACATTAAATATTCCACACCCTATTGGTCCACATTTTGAATTAGGCGTTATGTTGCTTTGAAAGTAGTAGTAAATTTTTGAGGTTAAATTAACCTTGTTCTTTTGATGATCTAAAAGCAAAAGCAATGCATATGATTTTTTTTTTTATAACCGAATCTTCGGGCCAACTTGCGCGCACCTAATGATATGACAAATCCTTCAGTGACTTCAATGTTTGGAATATTTGGTCTCCTTAAAATTCGAACATGCGGCCGATCAATAGAAAAAAAGAAAAAAATCGAACATGCTATCTCATGAATGAAAAGCACTTATCGCTTTCTGTACCTATTTTTCAAACCCTTCGAGGTTAGCTAATGCATGTGATTGACTCAAAGATAGCAAAAATAATAGTAGGCAAGTTTGAGGAAATCATATTTTAAATTATAGATCGATGTATAATTGGTGGTTAATTAAAATGGTTATTATATGTTGACTTTAAATAATTTTGTAAACTTCAACTTATTGGGGGGTGGAAGAAGGGCAGTTAGACTAACTTCGATCGTTTCCAAGTGTCGTGAGTTTGATATAACAAAGGACCCAAGGTCCGAACAAAAAAGAAAACAAAAGAAAACGAAAAACAACAAAAGAAACTGCAAAAAATAATAGTTGCGCTATTTGATACCACCTCCTGAAAGTGGCTGGAAATTAGTTAGCTTGATCGGATATCAAATTGTGTGTTGTTCTGTCATGTGTGCTGTGACAATAGGACTTATCATCAACCCAGGTCGCTAGATTCACAACAACAAAACAATTAAAGTAGTCAAAATTAGAAATTTGAGGTTGTAAAATCGGCTAATGTTTCTTGAGGGCTGTAATGGAACTCAGCTGATCACGAGCTGCTCAAAGCTTGCTTCGGTAAGGGCTTGTTCGAGTTGGTCTGTTTAGAAGACGAGTCTGAAATTTGGCTTCGAGCTCGTATGTTAACAAGCTGAATTCGAGTTAGTTGAAGCTTGGCTCAAGTAGTCGTGTGAGCAAAATAATGTATTTATAGTATTTGATTTATGGGTCTTTCTTCGACAAGGACATGATATAGGGGTCAATCATGTAAATATGACACAAACTAATTCCTTAATGCCAAGCGGACGAATCACTCCCACATTCCAAAAATGCCTCCGCTAGCCCATGAAAGTGTCTAATCTCCAAACCTAATGAAAGTGCCTAAACACCCAAAACCGTATGAAAGTGCTTAAACTTAAACCCTAGGATAATCCTATGAATTAAAGTGCCTAAAACCCTAGGGTACCCTATGAAAGTCCTAAATCACTATAACCCTATAATTGGAAAGTGCACCCTAAACCTAAACCTTAGGGTGCCCTATGAAAATGTCTAAACCTAAACCATAGGGTACCCTATGAAAGTGTCTAAAACCCTAGGGTACCCTATGAAAATACCTAAACAACTAAAACCCTATAATTAAAAAAGTGCACCCTCAGTGCCTAAACCCAAAATGCCTAAATTCACTATACCCTACCCCAAAGAGCTTAAACCCCGTAAAATTAAACCTCAAAATTGAACCCGCTCCCAAAATTGAAGAGAGAAATTAATTTTGTCCCACCCATTAGTTTTGTCCCATGAGAGACAGAGGGTCAGATGCACATTTCATTAAAAAAAGTGGGGGACTACTGTACGGGGTGAGTCAGTGGTCACTCTCTCTCTCTTTAGCGAGAAAGTTGGGGACTACTATCGGGTTTTTCTTTTCGTAATTGTTTTTTATCATTAAGGGTATTTTTGACCAGTGTTGTCCTTGAGCCCTTAAAAATTTCCCATCAATATATTGGAGGCCTTAAAATAAGTTAGAGTGGACTAAACACCCTTTAAAGCTCCAAAATTGGCCTTTTGGTCAATTGTCTGTTGATGGGGTTATCTTCTAGAGCTCATGCTCGAATTGTTTATATATGTTCGACACGAGCTCAATTGAAAAAATGAACAACATATATAATGGAAGACTAGGATTAGTCTAATTAAGTTGGGAAGTCCAAACAAGCAATTGATATGGTAGATTTCCTAGCAAGTTCCATAAAGCATATATATTAGTATAATTGACAAAAAGGTTAAAATCTTCATACATATCAATGTCAGACTGTCAGTACTTAAGGATTAGCCAATAGAAGCAACAAGTCCACAGTCGGCTTTAGACCCTCTTTAAATTATGCCCCTTCTCAAAAAGTCTTACCCTTCGCCTAAGAATTAACCTATTGATAAGTTCACGCAAGCTCCATAAATTTATAGTAGTCTCTTAGATTTATTATCCGAGATGCTATAAGATTGTTTACCTTCTTTTTTTTATAGTTAGATGTCTAGATCAGTTCGCGCTACAAGAAAAAACGCCAAAGGCAGTCCCTTTTGGTGGCAGGACTCGATAATTTTCGATGAAAATGATAAATGGTGACAAGAAATTTGTGGAAAATAATGGTGGTAAACGAGATTGTGTGTACCATTGAGAGGGTGGATTTGGTTCGTAACAACATTTTTCCTTTGGCGACTAGGTTTGTGTCGCCGAAGACCTCCTTTTTAGCGACACGTATTGCATTGTCGCGGATTTTGTTTATTTTGGCACGCTGTCCATGTTCACAATCATCTCAACTAATCACGGGATGCTAAAGTTAGTGACTAACAAGCTTTCAATGGTCCGATCCCAAGAGTTTTCCAAGGAGTTGATCGTGCTAATTTGAGAGATGTAATTAGGCCATCTCTTATCCTGACTCATTGTTAAGACTCAAATCCAAAATTTGGATAATTAAAGACATCAAAAACCCTTTTTTCAATGCATAACCCAAACCCATTTCCATATTTGATTTTAACAATTTATTTGCCCAAATGAGGGACTACCCGAATCTCTCCCCTTTATTCCGACGACTTGAGAGAGAGAGAGAGAGAGAGAGAGAGAGAGAGAGAGAGAGGACCTGGCTGATGGAAGCTTTGTTTGATATAAGTTTCGCCAGAGCTGGCCAATTTTGCCAAAGCTTTGTTAGCTGCGTCGGAGCCTTGAGCTGAGCTACTGATATGAGCTTCGCTGAAGCCCTGAGCTACTTATTTGAGCTTCGCGGAGCCTTGAGCTACTGATCTAGACTTCGTCAGAGCTGCACCAGAATAACTGATCTAAGAGTTCCTCTTCTCTTATAAATAGATTTATATGGGTGCAAATTAGGTTTTACCATTGGAGATGTTCATACCCAAATTGGGTTTTACTCAAATTTGGACTTAATTTTGGTTATAACAAAAAGGGGGCAAGGAGAGCATCCCCAATGGCCTAACCAAACTAAAAAGGTGCTAAGGTTTACAATGTTTGTTCAAAAAAGTGCTCACATTGGAATACCAAACTTAGCAATCTCTTAGCAACTAACAAAATTTTAGTCATTGAATAACCAAAACTACCAACCTTTTGCGAGTAACCAAATTTAGTGGACCTCACATATGCTCAATTAAGTACACGCATCATTACACAAAATGACAAAAAAAAAAAAAACTCTCGTCCCTTCTTTCTCTCTCTGTCAAGAATGTTTTCAACACAATTATTTTTAAAAACTATTTTTAATAATGCAAAACTTTTTTTTTAAACAGTTTTTTTTTTTCTTTTTCAAAAACAGTTTTTGCACAAGAAGTTTTTTCTTAAAGGATTTTCAATAATAATTTTTACCAAACACTATTTTGTTTTCAAAAAAAAAAGTTTTCAAAAACTATTTTTTATAGTTTGCAAAAGAAATGTAGCAAATTTTGGTTATCCAAGTTTAATAAAGTGACGGGAGGACCATTATTTTGATTATGGACAAATAACACTAGTATAGGACTTGACATTGCTAATGTTAACAACCTCTAAATAGATAATCAAAAACTAATGTGCAACTTTTTAGTTATCCAATTTTGATTTGGCCATTGAGCACGCTCGATCGTAGACCCTTATTTGCTGTCGCGGTCACCCTCGGCCAACCCTTAGGATGAACCTTGAACCTTACCTAACAGCAAGCCAAACTCCTCCCTAACCCTATAAATAAACTTTAATAGCATAGGACAAGAACAGTCCTAGGCGGCCTCAATGACCAGTCTCATAATTCAACAACAAAAGATTTTTTTCATTTTGTCATCTTTCCAAGAAATAGAGAGGGTGAAAAAAATACCAAAACCCTTAACTGCCATTAATATCTTCTTTTTTTTTTTTTTTTTTGTGAATGGGTGCACGCACGCAGAAATAATTCCAAGCAAAACCATTCTTCCAGTGCTAAATTAAAAAATTAAAAAAAAAACATTTTTCAAGTGCGGGTAGTTTTCCGACATTCTTTTCAAAAGAAGTTTTCATATATAGAGTTATAGTCAAAGATCCATATTCGTGATTTTGGAAAAATGAAAACAGAAAGCATACAATGTTCAAAGTTGAATAATAAAAAATATATTTTTCCCTTGCAAAGTTGTGGGCCTTTGCCATAAAATTAATGCAATATTGTCAATGAATCGTTTTCTAGTCAATAGTCAGAGTGAATATATTATTACCAGTTTGTGACAAGATTTTTATTTTTTATATACTAATAATATATTAGGTGTTTAGACCAGCTTATTAACACTTCTATTAATTCAAGGGGTCCAATCTCATAGCTCAATTGCAAAAAGTCCAAGTAAAGTTGGAGCAAAGCTCCGTATAGCTTAATTCCAAAAGAATAGCTAGTACCTGAGAAATTTCAAACCTCCGGAGCATGGGTGGACCGACTTGAGGACCCAGGGGGGACAGCCCCTCTCAATTTTGCATAATATATTCCAACAAAAATTTACAATTGTGTTACAATAAAAATACTATGAATTTCTTCTATGTGTGAGAGTATTTGTAGAGTGTTAAATTTTCAGACCCTCCTTTTAACAAACAAACCTCGGTGAAATTACATAGATAGTCACAAATATAGATTATTATATTTTATAGACATTAAAATGTAGGAGTAAATTATTGGTAACAAATTATAAACATTGGTGCAAAGTTTACTCAAACAAAAAAACAAAAAGAAAAATTGTAAAATGATGCGTGAAACTCACTCTTATTGTCGTTTGTGACCAATATATGCTTCCGTTAATACAATTTTTTTAGTCTGCAACTACTTAAAAGAAAAGAAAAATCTAAAATCTTGACCACTACACGATCCCCTCGAGTTAACGGTGACATATATCCATAGGAGTCTATGCTACAATATGATCTGTGCATGCATTTGATTGTGATGTTTTTCTAGAAAAGAACACAAAGTACGTAGTATGACTGTACGAGGATAGAGAGAGAGAGAGAGAGAAAGGTTACATCGGTTATTGTCAGATGGGGACGTGTGGTTGAACCTTTGAATCGGCCAAACTCATGGAGTAATTTTCATGACCACTGACTAGTGACTAGTCATAACCAAACTCAGAATTTCTTTGGAATTCAAGGTGTCCTGTCAGCTAAATTACAATTTTTCAAACAGTTGGTTAATTCTCAGCCCTCATAAACGATAATTGCTTCTGCACCGATGAAAATGCACCGATCACGTACCGACGGCATTGAGGACGCCGTTGTAGGTCCCAACCGATCGATTCGAGCAGTTCATCCTTCTCAAAATCGAATTCCGAGTGGGCTCGCGCGGGAATCGAGGCAATCGGACGGCTGTATGAGCTCGATCCAAAATCACCCCATTTCAATCGGACGGCTGTATGAGCTCGATCCAAAATCACCCTATTTCATTTTGAGAAGGATGAACGGCTCGGATCGATCGGTTGGGACCCACAACGGCGTCCCCAACGCCGTCGGTACGTGGTCGGTGCATTCTCGTTGGTGCAGGTAGAACGGTTCCCTGATAAATTCTCTCTGATTGGCTTCTTGTTATTATATAGGGAAATTTTAAAAAAAAAAAAAAAAACCCATTACCTTTTCTCATAATCATAAATAGACACCTGACCTTTTCAATTTCTCAAATAAACACCGAGACTATCTAAAAACTCATCAATGTTCCCCCTAGCGTCAACTTCCATCCAAAAACAAACGGAAATGCTAAAACAAACGGATTATCTTGGAGGGAAACCAGTGTACATTTTGGGGGAAATCACCCGCCAAAACCCATTTCTCCATCATTTGTGCTATGGGATGATTCAACAAATATCAGTCACAAATTCCTCACACTTCCCCTTCATTTGCATCACAGTAGCAAGGGAGCTACTATGGCTCATGGGATGATTCAAACCCACAACTCCTCCATAGGAGCTGTTGCTCTATCTCGGGTACTGAGCCGGCAATTGGGAAGAAGAAAGTCAAACATTACCCATTTGCAAAATGCTTGCTTTCTTCCAAATCATGTATCAGATTCTCAAGACTCGAACTCTTTTCGACGTAATCCGTTCCGACATTTTTGAAGTTAGAAAGCAGAGAGCTTGGAGCAGAGCGAAATTTCAGTAATCTAGAATTGGAAATAGATCGGTTGTGGCTATGATTATTTCTGTAATTTATTGCTGAGGTAACATAATTAATGATACACTCCCTATTATTAATGATACACTCCCTATTATTAGTCCAAAGACTCTTCTTATTTTATTTATTTCAAAAACCCAAGAACGAAATACGGATTAAAAGATTCCAAACGCCCAAGTAAAGAACTGTTATAAGAAATGAAGAAACTAGAAGAGTTAAATGCGAAGCAATGTAAAATAAACCAAATTTGATACGTGAATATTCAATTTGATAACCTGCTAAGTACTAATTTTCTTCTTATTTTGATAAATTAATCAAAAGGTTATATCTATTGCTGAGGTTATCTCTGTCGCTGACTGCATCCCATAATTTCGTGAAGAATGCAGCCATGAGATTAAAAAAATTCGCAGGATTCTGATAAGTCTTTATTTTATTTTATTTTTTTAACTTTCTATTTAGGTTGATTTGTTCTTAGGTGAATTTTTAGCTGGGGATCAACATTTTTGCAACATTTTAAGGTTTCGGGTTCATTCCGATGAGAAGAATGCATGGAAAAACAAAAATTAATGCACAACTATGAAAATGAAAACGAAAAAAATTACCTCAAACAAAAAATAAGCAGAAACTTAACCAAACCCGAAAGAGAAGGGAGAAATAGTACACAAACATTGCTTTATCATAGATAAACTTTAAGCTAATAATTAGTACACATCAAATTTGTCGGTCATACATACATGATTCAAGCCCTTCATCTCAAACCACAATAACCTTAAACTACTAAACAAATTAATATTATATTTCATCAAAAAATATATATATATTAAATACCTATCCTAATTGCCCTAGTTTATTTTTCTCTAATTCTCCCATCAATTTGTGCCACTTTGTGATGGCATAGAGTCAGAACTAAAATAGTGAGGGGGTGCAGAGCAATTAGAGGGGGTTAGCTAAATGTGGACAAACTCCACTGGTTTTCTCCTGAAAATCAAAACCATTTAGAGGATTATTATGGGAAAAACCAGACTCCATTAAATACGAAAATCAAAACCATTTAGAGGATAATTATGGGAAAAACCAGACTCCATTAAATACATTAAAAGCCCATCATCTTCACCACCTCCATTTTCAGACCAAAACCCACCATCTTCACCTCCTCCTCCTCCATTTTCAGACCAAAATCCATACTTGTTTCCAAAACCCGAAATGCTTGAAGCTTCACTTGGGCCAACTTGTTCTGGAATTTCCATGAGCCTTGGAAGACAAGAGACTTGGACCGGGTTCGAAACCGGCAGCTCCTGTTGAAGACCTGGGTTTTGCTGGTAATGATTATTGTTGGAAACATGAGAATAATAATTCTCAAGTTTAGGCGCGAAATTCGGCGGTGCGGGCACCGTTGAGCTGAATTTTATGGCATGGTTAGTGTTTAGTGCCAGGAACTTCTTCTTCAATTTGGTGTTCCAGTAATTTTTCACATCGTTGTCTGTTCTTCCTGGAAGATGAGAAGCTATGACAGACCACCTAGTTAAACCAACAAAAAATGAAGAGTTTAATCACAATGAGTACTTTTTTAAAAAAAGAAAAGAAAAAAGAAAATCACCATTGTATGGAAAGCTTCACCAAAAAAGAACATGAAAAATATTTGTCGTTATTATATCATCTTTTTCATTAGCATTGTGCACCACTTCACCATATGCTCGATCTAGTACTTCCTCGGTCCCAATTTGTTTGGGAAACACAACTTATAAAAGGAGTACAATCATTGTACTTAGGCCCGGTAATTTTGGCTAAAAAAATAAACTTGATTGTTGGCTTATTGACTGAGGAATTTTTTAAGTCAAAAGGTGTAGCTTATTGCACTTTAATAAGCCAACAATCTGGATTAACTTTATAATTTTTTGCCAAATCAAGGCCTTAGAAATGCTCAATTTTTCAATGCTGCCCTTCTCCTTTTCAATTTAAAATTTATACTTTTAAATACTCAAATTAAATAACAAGAGAAATTGCGTAGCTTTACATAGTCCATTAAGTTTAAAAAATAGACAAAGTGTTGAAAACAACTGACAATCAGATTCAAAAAAGTAAACAAACAATTTGGGACGGGGAAGAAAATTTCATCAAACCACAAAAGCAGTCCCCACCATCTTGCAATTACGTGGTGATAAAAATGGACATTCAGTTTTTCTTTGGTCCAACCCTGTTCAGTTTTGGGCCATTGTGGACCCCTTCCGGACCCACAACAATGATTTGAATCATTTATTTTATAAAATTCGTCATATATGTTGTTCACGTAAAATATTAGCTTGATCGAATATTGGTAAGTACATGAATAAAACAGATTTTCCTATGGAAAAAAAGGGACAATTTTAGTTTCAAATTATTTTTTGTCCTCACATTTTCCTTGTACAAAATTTATTTTGTTCATGTACCTATCGAGGTTTAATCAAGATAATTTGTCACGTCAAAACTATACTTGATGACAATGAACGGTTTCAATTGTTGCGGGCGGGCCAGACGGGACCAAAGAAAATGGGATGGGACATCAGCCCGATAAAAATCCAGTGGCATATAAAATTTCACAAAAGGAAAAAAACATAAAGAGTAATAATTCAGACTTGCCTTGTTCCTATAGTATTGTATAGAGTCAAGATGATGTTATCTTCCTCTTCAGTGAAACCTCCATGCTTGATGTCTGGCCTGAGATAGTTGAGCCACCTCAGACGACAACTTTTGCCGCAACGCTCGAGTCCTGCTAAGCAAATTACGATTAATGAAATTTTCTTTGCCGATCATAAGAGAACAAGTGGGCATGAAGTAGGCATTTGAATTATTAAGGAGGAGAGAGAGAGAGAGAGAGAGAGAGAGAGAGAGAGAGAGAGAGAGAGAGAGAGAGAGAGAGAGAGAGAGAGAGAGAGACCAGCTTTATGAGGCAAAGCAATCCAGTTGCCACCAGTGCCAAATTTGTGAATATAGTTCTTGAGGGTGGAGTCTTCTTGAGGAGACCATGGCCCTCTCTTAACTTTGGTTTTGTCGCAACAAGGTGCTCTTCCCATTCCCACAGCTTACAACTATTTTTGGGCTTAAAATGTTCACTTTTAAATAAAATGAGGAGAGTACCTAATCACGGAGAGTACCTAATCACTGGCCTTGGGCTGCATGTTGTTTTTCTAGAGAGAGAGAGAGAGAGAGGACTTGGTCTGTTTCCTTTTAATTAGGTTTGGATGTTTTTTCTAAGGGAAAAGAAGTTTGTGTGTTTTGTTCACTTTTCCAAGCTTTCACTTTCTCGTGTGGATAAGAGAGGATACCCAGTCAACTCGAGCAATTAGTATTCAACAGAACTATGGGTACCCCATTTACTGTACATTTAATGCACATCGCGTTGTGTGGAGCCCATCTCGAGGTTTCATACAATTAATCGAAGCCGGTCATTTTGTTTAAATTTTTTTTTAAGGATTTTTGTAAAACAATCAGCTCAATCGGATATCGGTAGAGACTTTATCAGTTCTTTGCTCAATTTTCTGACAGAAAATTGAGCGAAAAAGCGATCAAGATTTTACCAATATCCGATGGAGCTAATTTTTTACATGGATTCTTAAAAACATATTTTGAATAAGTTAAACGGCTCCAACCATTTGTGTGGGATCCAAAAATAGGTCCCACACAATACGGTATGCATTTGGTGTGCACCAAATGGTGTAAACATATCAAAGCTCGACCCGGTATGATGTGTAGTGAATAAGAGCATTGGGACACCACGCAGTGCCCCAAGGCCATGAAATAATTAGTATGACTTGATTGTGGCATCAACTAAGGGAGAACGACCTTTTAAAAAAAAAAAATGTCTCCAAGCGTAATTGTGTGCACCCAATTAAATCTAGGGGATGAATTCTATCGTCCACTAGTGAGCCCCCATTTAGAGTCAGTGTAAAGCTATGCATGAATTGACCCAAAATGACTTGATAGCAACTATAAGAAGTGAAGTTTTCAGGAATGATGTGTCCAAAATCCTCAACATCAATCCTAGAGAGAACGAAACAGACGGCTGGTAGGGTCGACACCCCTTGCCGATCCCAAGGGACAACAGAGTCTCCCAATTCGCATTTATTTGGGTTTCCCTATTCACCATTCCAGACCAAACAAACAATATTTTGGACAGCCCAAATTTCTCTCACTCTCCCTATTCTTTTTCTCTCTTTAAAATTTGGGACGTCTAAAACATTTTTGGACGGGCGAGATGCGTGTTCGGGAACCACATAGGCGGTGCCCGCTTGGCACTGAAAAAATTCACCTAAGAAGGATATCACGATGTGAAACTCTACTTCTGGTAAGTTTTTGGGTGCAGAGTTATGGGCCTTACGTGATGGCCTTCGTTTAGCAGTGGAACAAAATCTCACTGGGCTCCAATTAGAAATGGATGCCATTTCTCCGGTGGAACTTGTAAAAGCGATTGGGGTCATTTCTCACCCATTCAAAATCTCATTGTTATGACTAGTTTTTTAAGAAATCAAGGGTATAATTGTCTTTTCAGAAACCTCTAACCTCTTTTTGGAAGTTCAACACAAGGCAAAAGTAGGAGTCGACTTGAAGTGCAAGGGTTTGGTTGTCACAGTTTTGGACCGATCGGCAAGATTGGATAGATATTAAAGTAAGATGGTCAAAGTGAAATTTAGCATTGGCAAGATTGGATAGATATTAAAGTAAGATGGCCGAAGTGAAATTTAGCATTGGCAAGATTGGATAGATATTAAAGTAAGATGGCCGAAGTGAAATTTAGAATTATTTGTTCAACCTTCAAAGGAATGTTCTGTTTTTGGTTAATTGTTGATTGTTCGAAGAATCGTCAAGAGTGGAAAATCAATAATAATTAAGGAAAATGTTAATGTGTGCCCAATAAGCACATGTTAAAGTTATTGAAATGCATAAAAAATGTTTATAAATATGTAAAAGTGTAAAAGGTGTATTGAAGTGTGTGTGTGTCTTTTTTATATATGTGCTTATTGCCCGCATAGCAAGACCCATGAAACAATACTACTACAAAGGAGAGGGACAGGGGACAGGGGACAGTCAATTAATAGTGACAGAATAAACTTCGCGATGGAAATGTTCGAACAAGTAGAGTGATAGCCAAGTTGGAAGGCACTTATACCTCAACCACAAGACTAAGGGGTACTTTGGGGGAAAAGTAAAATTTGTTTTTTTGGTTTTTTGGTTTTTTCTTTATTCAAAAAAAAATTACATTTCTTAGTTTTGCGTCAAGTTTTTGTGGTTTATGGATTCGTCTTGTCAAAAGAGTATAAAATTATAGTCGAAACTATTTTTTTTTATTTAATAAAGCCAAAATTAAACAAATAAACTGGTTTAATTTGGTTTATTTTCGGCTTTATTCAAAAAATTATTAGGTTGGACCATAATTTTATACTTTTGAGAATTATGTGTTGGAACATCTGGTGTTCCATCTTTTTTCTGTTGACGACATAAGCGAAAAAAAAAAAAAAAAAGTATCACACCCACTTATACTGGGCTGGTGGCGCAAACTTCATGATTGAACCTATAACCCCAACCCAAAGGCTTAGGCCCACAACCCTTTGGACTCTAGTTCCAGAAGGGCTTATGCAATGCTCGGCCCATCTAACCCCCTTCAATGTTTGGATCCAATTCTGCCGCTTAAGGCCCTAACTTCGCTTCCTGTTACAACCGACCAATTTAATATTAAATTGGGCCTTGTGGGCTTCTCATTTCTACATTAACGCTGGACTACTCAGTTAAGGGAGCTAATTTCATGAACCAATTATCAAAATGAAGTACATGATCATCAGGTCATGCAGCTCATGTTGTATGCTAATAACCCACTAGTTATGGGGTTGAAGTGCACAAGTGTACACAAGTTGAAACTTCAATACATCTTTCATTTTAGATTTACATTTTTTTTTTCTTATCGGCAAAAGAAAATATATTAAGAATCGATAAGGTTACATCGATAGGGGAAGAGGAAAACATTAGCCCAAAACAGGCAACATGTCCAGAAGCTGCAACATTTAACCCCGGAGAAGAAATCCAACCAGAAGTTGAGATGTGTCACTTAGCCCACCTGGTTGTACCCACTGACTTCCAAGAACCCGCTTTGACTGTTAACTCACTAATTTCCCTCTAACCCCATTGATGTATACAATATTGACCCCCAAAAAAAAAAAATTGAATAAGAAAACAAAGGGAAAAGACAACAAAAACCTCTTGAGAACCATCCAAACACCTTGTGAAATCATCAATTGCATAAGCATAATAATTCAAGTTAAACTTGATCTTCATCCAAATAGCTATCCTAGTCTTGACTAAATCCACAACCTTGCCAATTTTCAAGGACTTGGTATAAGAACACCACTTGATTAATTTCTTGCCAACCATAGAGACCAAATTATAATAGCAAAAACCCCCCAACATTACAGACATGTTTTAATTTCCAAGTACTGAATCCATTATAAACCAGCATAAGGCTAGCTGAGGCCCACCTTGGACCCCACCTTAATTATTCATACTGTCTATTTCATAAACAATAATGTATAAATGATTCCAGCAAAAAATCAAATTGATCTGATATCGGTAAATTCTCTCATATTGAGAACAAGGAACGGTTGAATTTTTTTACCGTCCATTATTTTCGAGAAAAATCAAACACTTACAGTACAGATGCCAATTAACTTGGTTTTTTGCGAGAACGATCTAAACATTGAGAATTTTTTTTCCAAAATAGACAGTTTGGATAATTAATTAAGGTGGGTCCAAGGTGGGCGTGGGCTTCATGCGCCTTCTTAAGGTTTTTTGGTGTGAGTTCCGAGAAAAGAGAGGTGTGTATAAAATTCCCAATTATTCTAGCCAAATCTTCGAGGAAAGGGAGCAAAGCAATAGTCACATAGTTCTGTACAAATTATACATTAGTTCGTACATTTCAATTCATTTTTTAACACCATAACTCAGCAATTTAGTAACTAACTGGTAATAAATACATGAAGTCTCTACTTCAACGCCAAAAAAAAAAAAACAGTACACATGATGAAGAAAAAGAAAAAAAAACTGTTATGAATGCAGGATATTATGGAAAATTATCAAAAACAACAATTCGAATTGTTGATAGCATCAAACCTAAAAACATCTATATTACATAAAACAAGCTTGAGTTTTTTAAAAGAATTAATCGATGTAAAAGAAGTCTAAAGAACGATATCCTTTCTTGTGCCTAATGCCACGCCCAGCAAGTCATTGTAGCCTCGCCAGCAACGGAGCTGTTCGATTCTGGGTTCATTTGTAACCCTTCGCCTAAGTTTGATTCTCTCTCATTCTCCCTCTCTATCCCTCTGCCTTTTTCAATCGGATCTGAATTTCTGGTAATTCTGAGTTATGATTTGGGAAATTTTTTTTTATTTTATTTTTAGAATGGAAATAGCCATTTTGGTTAGGCTGTTGGAAAAGTTTTGCATTTCGGTCTGAAATGTTCATCCAGTAGTCATGGTCTTTTATTCTTGAAAGGCCCTTAAGTCATGAGGCATCATTTTCTTATGCCGGGTCAAAAACAAGTTGTGTAACATTGTAGGATTGAAATGGAGCCAATATTTCCTATATGATTATGCAAGGGGATAATATATTCAAATGCAGAATTCTTGGGAGAAAATCATGTTATGGCAAACATGAAGTAGACAAACCAAGAAGCTATAAAAATAAGGATATAAAGATTTACGTGGTTATGCTCTAACACAAAGCAAAAACGTACTCTACTGGTGAAGATCAGCGAGAGAGGATTTACTATGAATAAGGGGAGAATACAAAGAGTCGGTTATATGCCTGTATATACACATAATACTCTCAATGAAACACCTAAACGATATGATCAAGGGACAAATCTTTGGTCGATTCCGAAAGGGACACACAAACCCTAGTGGACCCAAAGAGATTACCCAAAACTATAGTATCAAGCCCCAACGACAAAATGATCCCTAATCTCCCTAACGATACCCTAAGGCCATGTTTGATACGAGGTTTCGTTTTAAAGGGATTCGTAATGAAGTGGGATTAGGATTAGGATTAGGATTGGGATTGGGAATGAGTTGGGATTATTAATGAGGAGATGAATCTTTTCTTCTTGTTTATTTTGCAAAGGATTAGATCATGGAATTGTTAATAACATGTTTGTTTTGCACAGGATTAGGGGTGGATTTGTCTTTACAAGTCCATCCCCTTGGGATGGGATTCATAATACCACCTCCCCCTTGGATTGGTGAATCCCATACTTTTGTGGGATTAACAATCCGGTGGGATTGCTAATCCGGACAAAAAAATGAGAAACCAAACACAATATTAGAGGTCCCACCACTTTCATTATCCAATCCCACACCTCAAACCTAGTATCAAACATGGCCTTAAGGAAACACTCCATAATGGTATCCAAAGAAGCCTCACCAAAATCATAATGGACCCAAGAGGGACAAACCCTACTCATGAGCCTATTTACAGGAAAGCACATAAAGTAAGTCCTAACTGATTTAAACGTGTAAATCCCATGTCGGACCATGTGGACGGACTTAAGACCCGTCTGGATGGAGAAAGCCGCGAGTCCTTAGTCATGTATCTGTGATTTTCGTCCGGACTGTTATAAGGTTGGTCCAGATCAAAAGTACTGAACTTGAATTCAAGGCATAACTCCAACAAATCACAAAGAGGGTCAATTCAAGCATTCATGGTTTAGTTTTTTTTTCTTGCTCAACTTTTTTTTTTGCCTCCGACGTTGTCCAGTTGTCGTTTCAATTGTCTAGTCAAGGTATGAGAAAACGAGAGCCACATAGTTGAACCATCTCTTCCTCACCCTCGCAAATCTTAATTATTTGAGATGTTTCAAAAGACGATATCACTTCCACACATGTGCTCACACATAATTACTTTGTCTACTTCACATTTTCAAAAAAAATTCTAAATAGATTCTTTCTCCATCTCTCGTCTCTTCAATCATTAATCATATTTCTCTCTCTACTCATACTCATTTATCCAATCATTATTTTCATTTATCTCTTTGTCTCTCTCCAATTATTACACCTCTCTCTAATTATTATTTTTTTCCAAAAACCATCCAAACACTGTCTCAAAATTATTTCTCAAAATATTCTTCTCAAAACTCTCAACCAAACACAGCGAATGAGATTATTCACACGGTCGCCCCACTCATGCTCTACAGTGCCGTTCCTTTTTTTGGGCATTTTGGTCTTTTTTCCAAAAAGCTTCAAAAGTTTCTCTTCACGTAAAAAGTCTAGAAGGCAAAATAAGATAAATAAACTGACTTTTGTCTATAACTTATAGATAAAAAAAACTACTCCCTCCGTTCCAAATTGCTTGTCACTTATACTATTTTGAGATGTTCCAAATTGTTAGTCTTCTTTGAAAAATTAATACAAAATTTATTCAATCTTCCCAAAATAACCCCTTTACCTAACAACAATCATTTCATTCAAAAGTTAAATATAAGGTAATTGTTGAAAATTAATGAATCTATTTAATGTGAATGAATTTATTGAATGCAGTTATTGCATGTCTGCTTAAAAAGTTGAAATCTCCAAAAGTGACCAGTAATTTGGAACGGAGAGAGTAAGAAACTGTAATTGTCAATCAGTGTTTAGTGACTATTAACTTGTGCAACAATTTCTTTGGGGACGCATCTGATACGTGCAAGCCCACGGGCATGAAAACGAAATAGGAAAAGGATGGAAAGTGACAATTAAATGGATTGAAATTGTTATCACTGTCTTTGTTTATAGCAAATGCCTATGGAAAGCTTAAACATAGAGTAAATGTTCGCTAGTCTCAGAGCCCAGTCACATAGTATTCCGAATCATTTTAGTATCACATATACATGTAGGGTTTGTACAATTAATCACGGATATCACGAGAATGTGCAGTCAGGGACGGAGCCAGGAATTTCACTATGCAGGGGCGAGTTTTTTTCCAAGATACTTTGTAGGGGCGAGCCTATATATTTCATAGAAAATTTTATTTTTTTGTATATAAAACTAGAGGTTTTTTTTTCTTTGCAAGGGCGATCGTCCCTACTAGCTCCATCCCTGTGTGCAGTGTTAGAGTGTCTCAGAACTATGTGATTGTGCTCCGAGAGTACTACTGAATAATTAAACCTATAGATAGTATTGTGTTCTATTATTTTCCCTTTGCTTGAATTTCTCTAGTTTACCTCAAACTCATTATGTTTGTCATATCAAGGGGAAAAAGAAAGGGTAAAAAGAACGCATTATCTTGGGATTAGTAGAGATAAGACCCCAAATATAACATGAAAGCCTTGAACTTTGTAAAGAAAATATCATGTAAAGGAAAAAAATTAAAAAGAACACATTATGATTTTTCTACCTTTTAAGTTTTTAGGTTTGAAATCTTCCAAGTGTTAATTTTATGGGGCCAGCTGATACGTGATTTTGCTCCGAAAAGTAATATAATGGGATTCCCAAATATTAGTCGATGTACAATAAACTGGTCCGAACATTATATAAAAAAAAATATTATGGAAAGACGCCGCCCAAGTTGCAAGTGCGGAATAATTTTTATATTGCAACAGTTATTCGTCACTCTTCCCTCAGGAAACCCTATATCAATTATTCATGCCTTTTCTTTTAGTCAATTGGGTCAGTGTCCCATCAAGAAAACTACTTAGTTGATAGTGTTGTTTATGTTTCTTGTTCTTTTTTGAAAAGATAATAACTTACTCCGTATTTATGGATCGTCGGTAGGTAAATACTGTAAGAGTTTGCACTAGAGCATTTGCACTGTTCATTTCGAGATCTAACAGTTCTGATCAATGCATTATCTCTCCTCACTTGTTTGCACACCAAGCATCCGCACCGTTCATTCCAAGATCCAACAACTCGGATCAAAGCACTCTCTCTCCTCATTAAAAGTAAAAAAACATAAAACATAAAACAAAATCCGCGCGTTTATCCGGGCAGTTGGATCTTGGGATGAACGGCGCGAATGTACTCGGTGTGCAAACTCCTTGTTTATGGATGGTCCGCAAATAAGTTATTCTCTTTTGAAAAATGATAAAAACAGCTCACTAGGCTGTTGTTGAGATTTTAAAAACATATGCTGAAATGAGTGAAAATTGTTTTTGAATGTGCAAAATTAATATGTTAGAGACTATGTTGTTTGGTCATTTTTTTAGCTTATCAATATCCCGAGAAAAACTTGCATGCGATAGGGTCGCCCCATCCGAACCATCCAAACGTGTTTTGAAAAGCCCAGATTTTCTGGGGTGAATTTACCCCCAAAATTTACAAAATTGTCACTCTTAAATATGGGTCATCCAAAACATATTTGGACAGCTCGGATGCGCCGACATGTACTACATGGCGGTACCTGTTTAGCATGCAAGTTTTCTCCGATGTCCCACTGAGTTGTCAATAGAAGGAACCTTTTTCTTTTTCTTTTATGCAAGTTGGTTTAGATATCATTAAAGTCAAAAAATTTCAAGACACGAGAGGATTAACCAAAAGAAAAGATAAGCCTCTAAGAGAGAGACACCTAAGCAACGAGGAAACTCTATGTGCGATCGAAGTTGACATATACTACTTTATATCTTACACCAATTGATAAAGAACATTCGCATGGTAAAGTGAATCAAGCTACTCAAATGTGTTATACGACATGGTATCACTAACCAAGTAATTAACAAGGATGCAAAAAGAATAACTCTACTTAAATTTTATTAACTTGTTCATGTACCCTACGATATGCAAAATGACTTGTACTCTTGATTTCAATTTCATAATGGACTGGTGTAGCTCCCGTGATTTTTTCTCACGTTTAGGTTTTCCACATATATCTTGTGTCTCGTTTTTCTAGTACACACGTCTATTTAATTTGTGGTTTCGTTTGGTGATTCATTGTTCCCAAGATCCGTAAGGGTGTTGTAAGATTGAACAAGTGTTCCAAAAATACTAACACGAATCAATTGCATTGCGTCATGTGTCCAAACAGTGTCAAATAGTAGTATATACACGTGGTGCAATGCAGTCGATTTGGAACATGGACATGGACATGTTTCCACCGGCGGTGGAAATTGTAACGACCCGGATTTTCGTGAATAAAAATTTCGTTTAATAATTTAATAATTTATTTTTAATTTTCGGTTATTGGAATATTTTTCTATTAAAATATTATTTAATTCTTTTAATTCGAATAAATAGAGTTTTAGCCATATATATGCACGTACGAGACCGAGTAACGCATCCGTTACACTACCGTAGCACCCGGGGACCGTGTTTAATACCCGAAACCTACCCAACTACCTTCTTTACTTCACTCAACCAACTTCGGTACGTCATGGAGAGGTCACCTCCACACCTTGGAACTTGGTGTATTGACCAAGTTAGAGTTAGAGAGAGAGAGAGAGAGAGAGAGAGAGAGAGCCACGGGGAGAGAGAGAGAGAGAGAGATGCCGAGAGAGAGAGAGAGAGCTCGGTAGAGAGAGAGAGAGAGAGAGAGAGTGGTGTGTGTGTGAGTGTGCATGCATGTTAGTACACAAGCCCATGCATGAGTTAATGCAAGTTCACTTGCACAAGTAATGGGTGATTGAGAGAAGATTCCCAAGCCTATATTTTGTACCCAAAACTAGTTAGAATAAGTCTTGTTATTTTAAGAGTAACCTACACATACCCACACAATACATGCATTTGAGCACAAACTAGACTTAGTTATCTTGACCTTGGCTTCCAAGTAACCTAGAGACACACTTCCTTAATTTAAGGAGGGAATATTCCCCCTACTTATAGCTAGTTAGGGCTACCCCTTAGCCATTTAATGGTTTCACATGCCAATTGTTCATACTAGCTCCTAAAAACACCCCGTAACAAAGGTGACCATGCAAAAACCTACACAACGGGAGGCATTATTTCTCCACCCCTTTGTTTCCCACGTTGGTTACCTTGTATGTGCCCATATTTGTCCATTTTGCAAGAATAAACCTAGATTCCTAGCCTAGGACCTAATCTAAGAACCTAGTGTGCCACTTGTGTACTTCCCATGTGCAAGATTAACACCACATTTACTCCTCCCACATGAAACTTTCGGCCAACATAGAGGGAGGGAGTACCGAAAATTTTAGAGAGAAAGAGGGAGAGGTCATTTGCTATAAATAGGCCTACCTTTGTTCATTTGGGACCACTTTTCCCTTTCCTTCTTTGTTTGTCTCCCATATTCTCAACAAATCCACTACTTCTACCACCTTTTAACCAACCTTATTTAGTCTCTAATTAGCTACTTACTAAGTTAATTAGTAGGTAAGCTAGGTAGATTAAGGGATTTCTACACCAACGGATTGCTAATCGGCTTCCGGTTTACACCCGGAAACTAAGGTAGTTTACTAAACCAACTTTCTAATTAGTAATTTCTAGTTCAATTAGTTAATTCTAATTAGTTTTCTAAGCTTGGATTTGAAGTTTGTTTGAGTTAATTTATGCATGTATTATGGTACTAAGCATGTTACTTAATGTTTAAGAAAGAGGATTTCATGTTGAAAAGTTAATAAAAATGTTCTAATTAGAGTGGTTCTTTATGAAATTAGAAGTGGGATTAGTGAGATTAAAGTAATTAGAAGTTGATTAGAAGTAATTAGAAAGTTATTAGAAGTTGATTAGAAGTTATGTATTTTTCTAGACAAGGTTCTAGTATTATTATGTTTATTTTTCATGGAAAAACTAGTTATTCTATTGTTGATTTAATCCGTGGTTATTGTTTAAGATGATCTTTCCTAAATGGTAGATTTGCTTTATTTAGTGAGGTATTTGTTTCTTACTAGAAAGAAATGTCTAGTATTTTATGGGAATTTTTGTAAGAAAGTATGGAGTTTTTAATAAATAATTATGAGAGAGGGTTTTTACAAATGTTTCCTAGAAATGTTTTTACTAAATTATTTGTGAGTATATTTTATGGCTATGATGAAAAGAAAAGAAGTGAACGGAGTTGATTAAATTTTCTAGAAAGAAAATTGTGATTTTTACTAGATATAGAAAAAATGTTTTAATTAAGTTAGAAAGAAAGTTTCTAGAAATATAAAGAGTATATTTTTGGAGAGATTAAATATTTTTAGAAAGTTCATAATTAGTTGTGATGGATTTTTGACAAGAGATTTCCAGAAAAGAGTTTTGTTTAAATTATTTTAGAAAGAGGAAGTTGATTAGTTTTATTTCTTTTGGAAAGAAATAAAATAGTTTTGAAAGAGGACAAGGAAGAAATGAGATTTTTTATGAGGAATAAATTTGAGAGAATTGGAAATATTTTTTTTTTTTTTTGGAGAGTTTTAAATGTATGATTTTATGTGAGAAGATTTTTAGAAGGAATATTATTTTGAAGGAAAATTGGTGCATTAAAAGGTATGATTTTATGTGGAAGATTTCTGGAGGAAATATTATAATTTACAGAATTGGTGTATCTAGATGTATGATTTTATGTGAGAAATGTCTATTTGGTGAAATGTGAATTTTAGAGAGAAATTATGGAATATTGCATGAGCATGATTTTGAGCATGTGGCACTGAGCACGTACGCGATACGTTATGACACCGGTCGTGAAATTGAATAGCTATTAATGAGAAAATAGAGATGAGAATGAAAATGAGTTAAAATGAGAATGAAATTTTCGAGAAATGAAATGAAATTTTTGGGAAATGAAATGTGATGAGATGAATAGATGCCACCTCAAGTTCCGCGGGGAGAACTTGGAGGATTGGGAATTGATACGGGAGTGCAGCGAGGCACCGCCCCATTTTCGTGGAGTGAACTTGGGGTAAGGGCTAAGCGTGCACAACACATAGTGAACGGGCCTTGAAACATACTGTGGGGATCAGTAAGACGAGGGAGCCGGGACTATGTCGTGTGAGTCGCGAGGCGGACGGACCGTGCAAAGAGACTGGTTAGGTTCAGTGATGCACGACACCGAGGCTTCGAGCGGAAAGGTTGGTACCGCCAGCTGAAAGGAGGCGTAAGCGGACCAATAACTTTCAGAGTGGTGTGAGATATTGACATGGTTGAAATTTGAAGAAGAATGCTGAAAGAGGCGCTATACGAGTAAAATGATTTGAGACATGTGACGAGTTATTGAAATGAGATATTGTTTTGAGAAACTGACACGTGACACTGTTTTGAGATATTGAAATGAGTTACTGTTTTCTGCGCATGTTTACTCTGATCCGCATAGACACGCATGGTGCATTGCATGGTTTTACTGTTCAAAAGTATTATATACTGTTTTCAAACTTATTGTTCTAGAATTGCTAGTTAGAGATTTGGTAGAGTGAACTACTGGGCGTTATCGCTCACGGTGTTGCACTTGTGTAACCCTGGCATAATACCACGATGTTGCTCTGCGACTCTGACGTATTATGCTAGACTATAGAGATGGACAAGACGAGAGAACAATGGCTGGAAGGCCTACGGAGCAGAGCAGGATACCGCCGGGATGGACAGTCGTGCGATGGAGTAGAGAAACCTAGTCAACCCTGTAGAGAATGATTGTATTTGGCAAGAAAGTTGTGTAATTCCTTTTGGGTTACTGTTGTAAAACCATATTTATTATTTTTGTATTCCTTATTAACGTACCCAAATTTTGGGGGCGTTACAGAAATAATTTAAACTCTTTCCACAATGCGATAACCAAATTTATGTACCATATTTTTCCTACGGCATATCGAGCTCGTAATTAGTTGGACAAAATTAAACTTCGTGTGAGACCAACTTTACGTACAATTTAAGATGTGTCATACGCGATGAACAATATTTTGTTAAGAAATCTATTTATTGATTATTTGTAGAGAGATATACATGAATTTAAGTAATGTACTAATCGAAAGTTTGGTTGACAAAAGTATTAAGGACATGACAATGATAATTTGCCACTTATCAGTTACTTGGGTTGACGGCAACTTCAATGTGCCGGGGAATTACACTACACTTGTGCTTAATTCTTGGATATGTAACTTTCCTTCCCTTTGACAAATGCAAATCAGGGGTATTTTAGTAATTTTGGAGGACAGCTCAGCCTTTTGTTAATAATGTCCTCCACTCGTACTCGATGTTCAAATGCTCGTGTTTTCATTCTTCACTCTCGTAAATTTTAAAAGTTTTAAATGTTTTTCAAAGATGCTTTCACGCTAGCTAGCTCTCTCGTTTTTTTTTTTTTTTTTTGCTAACTTGATATGTAGGTTAGTTTGCTCACACCTCGACCAATTCCAGTGCCCTGGAGATAACGATCAGGCATAACCCCCAATGACCCCAAGGTTTGGGACAGTTGGTCTGATCCGTGGGATTCGAACATGTAACCTCATGGTCAAACACTTATTATTTTCTCATGCTAGCTAGCTCTCTCGTGAAATTCAAACATTCGAACTAGCACTTACCGCTTTCTCATGGTAGCACTTATATATTGATCTCTGTGGGATTCGAACATTCGAATCGGTAAATCCAAGGGGTACTGACCCCCTAGTACAGACCATGTACCGACCGAGACTGGGGACTCCCTTGTGGGTCCCACACGGTCAATCCTAGCCGTCCATTCATTCCAAAATCAAATTCCGAGGGGCGCTACGCGGAAATCACCTCAATCAGACCTTCCTAAGTGCTCGATCAAAAATCACCCCATCCCAATCCAAAATTTTTTGAACGAAATGGGGCAATTAATTTTGGATCGAGCACTTTGGAACGTCCAATTGAGGTGATTTTCACGTTGCCCCCATCGGAATTTGATTTTGGGATGAATGGGTGACTCAGATCGACCGTGTGGGACCCACAAGGGGGTCCCCGGCGCCGGTCAGTGCACCCCGTCTGTGCATATAGAACGGTTGTTGCATTCGATCTACTTGCCCTCTCCGTTACCACACATATGGCTCTGCCTCCCTGCCCTACTCAAGGGTTTGTCATGGTCAAGTATCATAATTTGATCCTCAAAAATCACTCTGGATTCGACATTTGTGGTTGAGATTCCCTTGTTGTACAACCTCGTACACTTGATTGAATCAAAACTACATAGAGCCTCGTATCTTTTCTTCCCCTCACCATTCGGGCTCTAAAGGATAATAAATGTCAAAATGCAGCTGCCAAACGAGGCATTGCCAATTTCTTGATGTCATGTCTTCCAATTTCATGATGTCAAGTCCGATTTGATTCTCTTGATTATATATGGCATGCTATTCTCCCTATTCTAATCCCTTTCAATTCTATCCGTAGTGTCAAAAGAAGAATACCCTGGGGTTTGTTTGGATTGGGACATAGGTGGGTGGATTAAGTTTTGTCTGGATTAGTTATCCTGAGCCCATAAGTGATCCATGGTTTGGAAGGGAATTGGGTACCCGACTATCCAAACTATTTAATCTCCGTACCATTTAGTCCGACCATGCCCCTCTTAATTATGAACAGGGTAGACCCTGTCTATATTTTATCTGACAGGATGAGTCAATTCTAATCAGGGCCAATCCACCCCAAATTCCTCTAATTTATCCTTATCCCCCGTTTCAACTACAAAACGAACCACGTACAATTTTATCCCCCATTCTTACCAAAATCTTCCAAACCAAGTACTAATTTGTCCAATCTTTATAAATGTCATATCAATGTCGGCCCACCACCCTCCATAAATAATACCTCATACTGTCTTACCTCCCCTTACTATTTAATTCTCAAAAACTCATCTCACATCCAATCGGACCTGAGGTTGCTACACATTCATTGGTACGGACCAATGCAGACCTAGGTTTACCTAATAATTGTGTCACAACCCAATAATTTGTACGAGTTTCACTAGGAGGTTTTGCTTTCGGCTAACAGTCAACAATCGCCATAATAATTTAACCCTCTAACATTATATTTTACAGTGCCAACTCATGACAGAGAATACGGAAAATAAAATCTGATAGGATTTCGATGTTGCACCTTTCAAGAGAAAACGATTCTAATCATTGAGAACGCAAACCCTTGTACAAATTAATCAAATGAGATGAAGGTAATATTAATTCCACCAAACACACAAGACCGCGGATTCAAAATTCTACACTTTTGAAATAAGAACTCGCGTAATATTTTAGTAATATTTCAATCCCGACTCCCGATGATGCAAGCTATCATAATTTCGAAGTGAAAAAGGGGTATCTTTATTTCGCTACCTAATGCTCCAAGAGCCCAATCCAACATCAATAATTCAATGCATAGTGGAAAGAGCCCTAGATAAACACTTGTACAAATTAATCAAATGAGATGAAGGTAATATTAATTCCACCAAACACATGAGACCGCGGATTCAAAATTCTAGACTTTTCAAATAAGAACTCGCGTAATATTTTAGTAATATTTCAGTCCCGACTCCAGATGATCCAAGCTATCATAATTTCGAAGTGAAAAAGGGGTATCTTTATTTCGCTACCTAATGCTCCAAGAGCCCAATCCAACATCAATAATTCAATGCATGGTGGAAAGAGCCCTAGATAAACACTTGTACAAATTAATCAAATGAGATGAAGGTAATATTAATTCCACCAAACACATGAGACCGCGGATTCAAAATTCTAGACTTTTCAAATAAGAACTCGCGTAATATTTTAGTAATATTTCAGTTTTGACTCCAGATGATGCAAGCTATCATAATTTCGAAGTGAAAAAGGGGTATCTTTATTTCGCTACCTAATGCTCCAAGAGCCCAATCCAACATCAATAATTCAATGCATAGTGGAAAGAGCCCTAGAGTATTGTTGAAACACGCAAGAAAAAGTCTCTCGGATGAAAGCATGAAATTATCTTACAATTAAATTAACAGAAAATCTACTCGCACAGATGAAGAGTGCACAGATCATGTATATATGCCTCCCTTTTCGGGACTTATAAATACAATTCAAACCATCCATTAAATTTAAAATATTTTTTTGAGTAGCCCTACCAAAAAAAAAAACCAGTTCAATCCGATGATTTTAAGTTTGTACATTATTCTTTTAACTTTTTTATTCAGAATTCATGAATGTTGACCTAAATGAAAGTTAGAAGATTGATAAAAACTTAAATCATCAAATTTAGCTGATATTTTGTGAGGTAACTTGATGAACGATTTAAATTATTTTTTTGGGACTCGGAAGTAAACGCCACGAGACGTGAGTGCACGCATGCCTCATCTGTGTGAATAGGAAAGTTGTTTAATTTATTAGTACTACTATAAAAATTATGGAGTAACAAAATTTGAGGTTTTCTTCTTCTTTAAAGTTCTGGAGGTGTGATAGACCCCACCAGGCACCTAGATGCATCTCTGATGGAGTGATGGGATGGTGTTGATACTGCTGCCTCCCTATGAGAAAAGCAACCCACCAAATCCATTAACTCGATATTAAAATTCACAACCTTTATTTTCAAAGCGGATGATCACTATTTTCGATTTAAATACTTCCTCCGTATGCCTTTGTTAGTCCGTTTTTTAAGTAGGAAATTTACTAGTAAGGGGAAGAAAAGTGGTGAGGCTCTAGTAGTTTTGATTCAAATATATTTCAATCTACAATGATTTTTATGATGTTGTATTTGTTTACGATTTTATGATAAATTCATAACATAAATTATAAATTAAGGTAGATTGTGATAATTGACCAAATATAAAATTGACATATTTTATTTTATGCGAATGTGATAAATTTTTCTCATTATAAATTTGCAAATAAGATGAATTAATCTACATCGACCGTAATTTATACATTAGTTTATCATAAAATTGTAAATAAATATAACAAATTTATCATGTATATAAACAAACAAGAGAAATTTAATTAGGGATCCTGTAAGAATATTACCATTATGTTGCAATCCTATGCATTTTGAAATGTTATGATCCCATCATGTAATTAGATTTATGGACCATATTGCCCTTAGTAATTATTATAGGTGTATATTGTTTATAGTCTTGTTTGAATTTTATTCTCATCAGTTAGATGCCAAAAATTTCGGATGGAATCATCCTACTTTCAGGACTATTATTCTAATCAGTTTTTTCCTTTCTTGTGTCGATCACATCAATTTCTATTATAGGTATTTATTTATAGTCTTGTTTGAATTTTATTCTCATCAGTTATAGGCCAAATAATCCGGATGAAATCATCCTGTTTTCAGGACTAACACTCCTCATCAGTTTTTTCCTTTCTTGTTTGAATTTTGAATTCTAGTTGTTTTATTTCCTATCCTAACGTCATCTTGAATTTCAAAATCTTTTGTGACAACCCTGATTTTTAGAGCCATAAAAAAAAAAACTACATAGTTGTTACAAAAACCTTTCTTTTTTACATACAAATACAGACTTTTCTCATAAAATAAAGGTACAAATTAATTTATTTTACAAATTCTCTAAAAAGGAATTCGGTCCCGTGACTCCCAATAGTCGACCCCTCGCCATTTTCGCTTTCCAAGCCATCCTGAAAAATAGATTAAACCGGGAAGTATACAATATGACGGAATACAAATGCTCAATGAAAAAGGGAACGATAAGCATAATTATCAAATTCAATAGGAACTACCCATGTAACTGGACCACACACTAGGCCCTTTTTGGTACACGACCGGTGGACAACCTCACCCCCTCTGAGCCAAACCTCATTTTACTTTATTCCCGGCTACCTCTGAGCCAGGCCTCCTTTTGACTTATTCCCAGCTACTGGGTCAGGATCTTGGTAGGTCCACTCGATCAACGTACCAAATAGTTCCATAGCATTTACTCATCACGTAGAGCAATATCAAGTTTAATGTGATCATAACATGGAATCCAACAAAAACATAACGTCAACAAATAGAGTATGAAATGAGAGAATAAAGAAATACACCGAAGATTTTGAGGAGCATATTGTATACCACCCGATTTACCTTAAATCAGAGCCCTTGATTCGATGACCAAACTTTCTCTCCCTTTACTTTTTCTTTCCTTCTTTTTCCTCCTTTCTATTTTTTCCCCCTCTTTTTTTTCATTAGCCGTGTGTTGTGTGTGTAATGTGGGTGATGAATGGCAGGAGAGCTCCAATTTATACTTCTACTACCCCTTATCTAGAACCATCCCCTCATTAATTCCATAATCTAACAATATCTTATAAAATCTAGTTCAAATCCAAGAATATCTAGCCATAATAATTGTTGCACACTAATTAAGTGCCACCTCATATAATTTCCGGAAGTCTTTTACTTGGACCCCAAGGATCCTTCCTAGCATTGACACATGTCCTGTTTCGCTCCGCTATGCTAATTCTGATACCGAACTAGCTTAAAAAACTATCTAAATATATATTATATTTTCCAAAATAATACCAGAACCATTTTTACTAAATAAAAATAGAATAATTTTACAATTTATTTGAAATATGGGCATTTGCTAAAATACGGGGTGTTACATCTTTAGTCCTAAGTAAACCTATAGGCCACGCCCAACTCATTTCATCAACTGGGTTCATTCAATTATATAACCACTTCGCGGGTATCAGAAAGTTGGACTCAATCAGTTTATCAAGCAACATCGCGCCTTGTTTCGAAAAGGTATTAAACGTCACCATTTTTTTAGTTCCTTTGTGTACAACATCACCGTTCTTTTCCTTTTAATTTTCCAATATCAAACTTCTTGTTTTCCGTCCAAACTTGTGGTAGGTTAGTAAGTTTCTGCCTCTAAAATATGTAAATTTGTTCAACTCCAAACCAATTTCGATGAATGTTTTTATGGCAGTGGACTAGTTTGATTAGATATACACCATGTCTCCCTATTTAATTTGTAAGGGTGATTTTTGATATAAAAGAATGGTAACCCGATTCACCATATTTGACTAATCACTTGTTATACGATTTTTGCAGTTTTTCCATTTACCATGGAGGATGGGTTGATTCTAGTTTGCAAATATGGCGACAAGATTTGTCCAGTACTAGTTAAAAGTGATGAATTTCAGAGTGGTTATGGAGAAGATATGTAGGAGGTGGACTGATTTGGATCCCGACACACTGATTATGACTTACTCGCTTATCGACAACGAACTATAGTAATGGAGGACGATGTGGGTTTGGCGACATTGTGGGAGCTTGCACAGGCTGGGGCAATGAATGATATTGATATAAGCTACAACAAATATTTAGCATGCTATTTGGGAATATGTAGGTAAGGTATTAAATGTGTTGTAATAAATGGAAGGTAATAATGTGATGTTGGTGTGAGAGAGAGAGAGATAGTTGCAATTTAATTAAGTTCTTTTTTGGATTTAGGAGAAAAAGATAACTCATGACGATGTCGTCGACTAGAAAATATGCTAGGATAGGATTTAGAATAATCATTCAATGTTTCTAAAATAACTATTCCAACGTTTATGAAAAATAAGCCTTCAATGTTTCTTTATTCCCACAACATTGTTTCATAAAACTCCCTAACTCCTGTTTAGTTGCACAAAAAGGGCAAAAAAAAAGTACTGAATTATTTAATTATCTTGTACTCCTATCCTTTATCGAAAAGAACTTTCATGCATTTTTAATGTGTTCATTAGCAAAAAAAGTTGTGTAACCCACTTTTCTAACTTTTTTCACTAGGATTAGTTTCCCTCAAAACATGTCTTGCAAAAAATACAAGATTTCGTTGGAATCTTGAACTTCCATTAATTTCTACTTTCCAACTTTCTTTTAAATTTCTTTCATCAATTGAATGCATAAGGTAAAATAATTTTCATTTTCCTTCACTTCCTATAATTTTTTCAAAAAAGGTTTTCGTACACTAGTTTTTTAACAAGAGCGAAGGCTATAACATTCATACCTCAGAAATCAACCACTTCAAAACAATCCTTGCTACAACAAATTTGGGCATTTCCCGCATTTCCTTCCCAGAGTTTTTTTAAAAACCCCAGGAAAGCCATTAAAAGGTCCTCAGTGGTTGAAGTAAATGTGTTTACATAATTGTGTTTTATTAAGGCATTGATCGATCGTACATGGATGGTAGTTGGAGTTAGCGGCTCTCCTAGGGTTCCCTCATCTGGGATCCCTGGGGAAGAGGATCAAGTTGGCCCTTGCGAGCAGCTTGATACACTATCTCCCTTCAACCCTTTAAGCGAAATACGGCAAAAGGAAGGAAAATCCATGGACCAACCCCATCATCTCCACCCCGTAGGAACTACGAGATAACCCCAAGGACGCCTTCAGCATCCAGGGGTCACGGACCGACCATAGAACCCTGCTCAATAAGTGGAACGCATTAGCTGTCCGCTCTCAGGTTGGGCAATAAGGGTCGGAGAAGGGCAATCACTCATTCTTAAAACCAGTGTTCTTAAGACCAAAGAGTCGAGCGGAAAAGGAGGGAAAGCTCTCCGTTCCTGGTTCTCCTGTAGCTGGATCCCCCGGAACCATAAGAATCCTTAATTAGAATGGGATTCCAACTCAGCACACCTTGAGTGAGATTTTGAGAAGAGTTGCTCCAGTCAATTCTTTTGAGTTTCATTCTTGCGAACGTACTCCCCAGGCGGGATACTTAACGCGTTAGCTACAGCACTACGCGGGTGGCTTTCGCACAGCGCCTAGTATCCATCGTTTACGGCTAGGACTACTGGGGTCTCTAATCCCGCTCGCTCCCCTAGCTTTTGTCTCTTAGTGTCAGTGTTGGCCCAGCAGAGTGCTTTCGCCGTTGGTGTTCTTTCCGATCTCTACGCATTTTACCGCTCCACCGGAAATTCCCTCTGCCCCTACCGTACTCCACCTTGGTAGTTTCCACCGCCTGTCCAGGGTTGAGCCCTGGGATTAGACGGCGGACTTAAAAAGCCACCTACAGACGCTTTACGCCCAATCATTCCGGATAACGCTTGCATCCTCTGTCTTACCGCGGCTTCTAGCACAGAGTTAGCCGATGCTTATTCCCCAGATACCGTCATTGCTTCTTCTCCGGGAAAAGAAGTTCATGACCCGTGGGCCTTTTACCTCCACGCGGCATTGCTCCGTCAGGCTTTCGCCCATTGCGAAAAATTTCGTACTGCTGCCTCCCGTAGGAGTCTGGGCCGTGTCTCAGTCCTAGTGTGGCTGATCATCCTCTCGATGAACATGATTTTTTGCTTGATTGAAGTAATTAACGAGCTTTAAAAGAAACGGTTATGATCATTATTAACAATAGACCCTGAATGGGACCACAAAACAAATGAACTGGATATTAGGAGCATTTGACTGGTCCTTCGTCTTTTTTTTTTTTTTGGTCCGTCGGAAATTCAAAGTACAGGATACAACTCAAAAGCCGAAACAACAACAAACACAACAAACACAAAGATCAACCCAAGTCCTCGGACCAAGTTCCAAGGTCACCCTCAACGTCGGGGCATTACGCGCAAGGCAACCCCACCGCTGCTCCTGCGATGCAGCGAAACAAGCCAAAGAGCAAAAGGGACGGAACAATACACTCCACACAGGGAGGTAATGTTCCTAAAAAAATAAATAAAATAAAAAAAGAAAACCCCAAGCTCTCCCTGAGCTAGCCACCACCCCTGGACCACGCCACCGCGAACCACCGAGAACAACCAGCTGTCCCAAAGGACCTTCTAGAGCAACCCGACGCAACACCTAGGCCCAGATCTCCGCCATCTCGACACCCCACACACCGCCACCGCAATCCACTCCAAGCGCTGTCGCAACCTGCAGAAAACCACGGATCCCCAACCTCTGGCGCAGCCCCAACCACTAGCTGTTAGGCCTAGAGACTAGTAACTCCCAACAAAGAAACCGGCGTGGTTGACCAGCGATCCGATGAGCCGTTAGGCTGAGAAGCCACCGCCAACACGGCGACCACCATCGGAGACCAAAACCAGAGGATGGGGAGAAGAAACCACGGGAAAAGGGGAAACAAAGATTAGGTAGACAAGGGGATGGAGAAGCAAAGGAAAGAGGAGACGGGCGAAAGGCGGAGCCCGGGGGGGAGGAGAAGCGGAGGCGCTCCCTCCCCAGGCGGAGAAACCCTAATAAGTGCGGTTGCTAGGTAGGAGAAAGAGAAAGAGATAGATAGATAGAGAGAGAGAGAGAGAGAGAGAGAGAGAGAGAGAGAGAGAGAGAGAGAGAGAGCAAGGATGTTGCTTTCACTTGACAATGGTCCTTCGTCTTTTTACTAGTAGGACAACTGTCTTTCTTTGGACAAAATCAACAGCTAGGGTATAAATTTGGGTAAAATTACTGATGAATAGTACATTTAGCTACCCAATTTCTCTCAACACTCCAACAGCTAGGGTATAACAGAGATGAGAGAGAGAGAGAATGGGCCGGGTGGCAGAGGGAAAGAGATGAGAGGAGAGAGAGAAAGTATACAGGTAAAAGAATAAAAAAGAGTTGTTGATGAATAGTGTCAGGCTTCTTTTACCCAACAGTGTAGCAAATGTTGGAGTTTCGGTAGAATAGCTCACTGTTTACCCAAGCTGATGCAGCATCTTTCTATGATTTTAGCTGAGTATTATACCTAAGATGCTATTTTACACAATCTGTTGTAGTTGCTCTAATAACTTCAACAACACAATTTCGACACAAAATATGCAAAAACACAATGTTACAAAAAAAATATATGATAATAATAATAACCTGGACAATACTAGTTGGACACAAAATAACGAATTTCGGATACCCGTATTGACCAAAGTCACTACATCCCTGTAATGATATCAATACATGTGGGTCATCTATAATTTGTATTTGGGGTCGGAACCGTATAATTTGTTGGAAATGTAGAGTAGATCATTCATGTAAAAAAAATCAAATTAATTGAATATTGGTAGCCATATGTTCAAATATTATTTATATGAATGACCACTATCATTTGGGGACAATACTTTAAAACAAATTTGTCTCAATTGTGTGTGTACCAATTGAGCATAATTTTACCCATAATGTTTTCACCATTCCTGAAAAATAAACGGTTCCAATCGCAAATGAAGATTCAGGAGGCCCACAATTGAGGTTACTACGGGGATGTAGTGACTCAAAGTCTCTATGGGAAGGAAGCCCACATAATGAGGGACGACAGGCCTTGTCAACCCATTCGAGTCGCCGATCGTCGCAATTGATAGTTCAAATTCGCAGATGAACTCTTACCGCTAAGAAAACTCTCGCATAACTTAGGAGTTAAAAGTTCATCATCGAATCTAAACTATTGATTGCCGAAATAGACAGCTCAAATTGAGAGTTGACAGCACATACCGTCCCTTATGGAGAACTAAGTCCTCCAATCCCAAATTAACGGACTTGCTATTAACTTATCAAGTTTTTCACATGGCCCATTGACGACAGCAAGAGTGAGAAATTTGGAGAAAGAGGGCATCATGATGCAAGGCAAACTTTTCCTTTGAATTCTTTTGGTTGCTTCCAAAGGGGTTCAAGTAAGAATCATAAGCAAAGGGATGATTCTGCAATATCTTCTTCACACTTTTTCCCTTGTGTCAGAGATCTCTCTTGTCCCACATCCCAGTATTACCAAATTCAGTATTTCCAGCCAATTCCCATTTCAGGGGACTGTAAAAACAAACCAAAATCTCAACCCCTTGGACCCTTTTCTATAATGGAAATTGAGCAGTGGATATAGATCAATAAACTACTCCTGTGAACTGTCACCAACATTGCTCCCACACCACTTTACCCATTCAACCTAATCTTGTCTCTGTCGCTTAGATACAGACATACATTTGATTACAGCAATATTATATACAAATAGACATGCACATAATCCATATATTTATACATATACACGTCCCATTTACTCCATATTATTATATATCCACAGCTGAATCATGCTGATCTAACACAACATAATATTCAACCGATCTTTTTTTCTTCTTATAACCGGATGTTTAGACTAGCATGTGCACACCTTGATTAATTCCGAGACCTTAGAAGTTAACAACCAAGCACCTTAGAAGTTAACGACCAAGCATATTATCCTGACCCCAAAAGTTTGCTAACAGAGAATCACCCCAAGAGTTTCCTGATAAGGAGAAGCAAACCTGAGACTTAAAGTGAGAACAAATCCTTAAATCTTAATGCAAGAACTATCATAGTTCTGGAACAAGTTTGAGCTTTGTATAAACCAAGATATCCAACTGCCAAAGCTTTGACCATCTGAACCCACACATACCATACCTCTTGTTATTGACCGCCACGTGGTCCCAGAGTCCTCCAATGCCGGTCCCAAGTAAAATGTTTGAAATTGGAGAGTTTTAAGAAAGTAAAATGTTTGAAATTGGAGAGTTTTAACACATTACGTGACAGTACCACCACTGAATCCTCCAATGCAGGTCGCAAGTAAAATGTTTGAAATTGCAGAGTTCTAAGAAAGAATGCCGTGTTTGGTTGAGAGTTCTGAAAATAATATTTTCAGAAATATTTTTGAGATAGTGTTTGGATGAGTTTTTAGAAAAAGTAATAATTAGAGAGATGTGTAACAATTGGAGAGAGATAGAGAGAAATAAAAATAATGATTGAAGAAAAGGGTACGAGTATAGAGAGAAATGTGATTAATGATTGGAGAAATGATAGATAGGAAAAGAATCTTTTTGAAAATTTTTTTGGAAATGTGAAGTGAACAAATTACAATGTTTGAAATTGGAGAGTTTTAAGACATCACGTGACAGTACTAAGAACACTGTCCAATCACCCCACTACTTAATTCATAAAAGAACGGCGATACATACACTCTCTGGAAGCCACTCCCAGCCACACCCTCTCTCACATGGGGTGTGATCCCCACATCTGAGCCCCACACTCCATGTGAGAGTCTCAGCCACACCCTCTCTCACATGGGGTTTGATCCCCACATCTGGGCCCCACACTCCATATGAGAGAGAGTGTGGCTGAGAGTGGCTACCAGAGAGTGTATGTATCATTTTTCTTCATAAAAATTTGAGGAACTTCTCTCTCTTTTTGGCATATGGTATACATCAGCACGGTTTAGTTTCGTGGGGATTAGTAAAGAATTTAGTGAGTTAAACAACCAAAGAGAGAGTTTGATGTTTCTCCATAGACTCGAAATTCAGACCTCATCTCCTTTTGAGAGCCAAGGGTTAAGCCCACATCTATGAAGCAATTCCATCATGAATAAGAAAACCAAGAACAAAGAGACAGAACTAAGTAGCAAATTCAATGCACCATTACATTCATATATTGGGTTAAACAGACATTCTGAAACGACTCCAAAAGGGAAGAACCCAATGTAAATGTTCTGCTTGCTACCTCTTTCTTAGGCAGTCCCCAAGCCTTGATCTATACAAAAGTGTTCCCCAAGTTGCTTTCAATTTCTTTGAGACAAATTCCCCAAAACAAGATTCTACTCTTCTTCTTCCTCCATATCCTTCTACTACTTTTTACCATTACTTACATACATATACACAGAATCTTCAAATTGATACATACACAGACACAGACAGAACCACCAACCACAAATAGCTTCCCAGCCGTCGGATGCACGCGGGACCCACATCGGGTCCCGCAACATCATACGGTTGTGAAGTCGCCGTCAGTGTCTAATAATATTTCCGTTCCCAAAATGAGAGTATTCCAAATTTCATCTCACCCAACATAACCCCAAATCAATATGCACATTAGGCAAAAGAGAGATGAACCAAAATAGCAACCCCAAAAACAATTGAGCATCCAAAAAGAACCAGAACCACTTCTTCACTGAACCAACTCTGAGACCCACCCAACATCTGGACCCGGATTCGGTTCTCCCGGGTCGGCCCGATCCAACGGGTTCTCCCTACTTAGTCTCTCAAACATCTTGGCCCTGAGATCCTTACCTGACTCCACCCTCTCCATCACAGGCTCCTCCTCCAGTTCAAACGGCCTCATCCCGGATCGGGTCATGGCCCTAGTCGGGGTCGATGGCAAGCTGTAGAAACCGGGTCTGGTCATTGATAACCCCGGGGACCCAAAGCCCAGAGGGCCTCTCTGAACGCCCAAAGAACAAAAAAATGAGTTAATTAGCCTTAAAAAACGGTCTCGGTATTATTTATTTTAGTGATTTTATGTATAACACTGTCAAAAAATTTAGGAAGTACCAATTTGTCCCAACAAAAGGATACATAAACGTGTAAAAAATTTACCGAAAATAAACAAAAGTTCAAATAAAGACAAAAGAGAGTTACGGTATTTTTAGACTACAAATTGTCAAATCAATTGATCGTAAAAAAATGACTTTGATTTAAAAATTTATGGTCTAAAAATACCGCAAATCCCATAGTGAAAATTCACAATTATTTCAAACTTTTTTTTTTGGTGCTTAAATATTTTAGAGTGAATTTATAAGTTGAGTACAAAAATCATTTTTCTAAATTTAATGTCCATGTAAGTTCTAGAAAATATGAAGAAAATAAAATAAAAAACACTATCTGAACGAAAATTTAGACAAATGGACCCTTAACCTTGCTGAGCTGCAACTGGCGCAGAGATGCAACCATTTCGTTTACCGAGTTCGAACCCAGCGACCGACTCAGTGAGTTGCTACCAGTAGTCATGGGCGAAAAAGGCGGCGACTCAGACATCGCCGGCGAAATCGACCCATTCGAGCCCGATCCATTTAAACCCGACTCCATCGGGCCCAAGACCCGGAGCTGGTCAGGCGTGTGAGCAAAGAAGCAGACACGGCGTCGACAGTGGGTCCCATCCTTACACGGCTGAGTCCGGTACCTCGCCGGGTGTAGCCAGCACTCAAAAACCCCATGCGCGTACTCACACGCTTCCCCCTTCAAACAGCTCCCCTTCCGAAACTCCGGGCAACCCGTACCCGAATAGTGGAACTTCCTAGGGTCACGGCGCCGGGCCTTCTCGCCCGGGTGGGCAAACGGGCATTCGGTCCAGTCGTGCGACCTGACCCGGGTGCACTTCCTCACCTTGAACTCGAACATCCTGAACTGGTCGCCGGAGTAGTAGGCGTCGGAGTGAAGATCCGACGGAGACTCGTCGTAGTCCGAGTCGACGTCGTTTGATGGGAGGCAGTGGTATAACTCCGTCAAGGGGTCAAACGGAGAGTAGTCGTCGGCGGCATTGGGGGTTAGGGAGTAGGGAAAGGAGATATCGGCCGTTGGATCATCGGATAGCGGCCACGGAGGGATGTGGACCGTTGGCTTGGGGTAAATGTTTCTCTCTCCGATCATCATTCTTTTTGGGCTCTGGTTTTTCGGTGTCTGGAAGTGGCGGTGGAGTTTGGGGGGTATTTATTTGGTGTTAACTGGGGTTGAGTTTGGTTAACTTTTGTTGGGTTAAAAATCTACGGTCTGTGAGTTTCTACTTTCTACTGCTGTTAAAATACAAAAATATTAGGGGTCCATTTTTTTTTAATATCCGTTCGAGACTTCGAGTGTTCCTTTTGAAACGTTAGCACAACACTCCCATTGGTAATTACATACCACTACCATACACCGACCATGTATTGATCGGCTCCATCGGACGTGTTTGAATGAAATGAGGTGATTTTGGATCAACTGCTTACGCACATTTGATGAAACTATTCTCACGGGACCCCTTAGAAAATTATTCTAAGATGAATATATGAACACTCAGATCATTCACGTGGGACCCAAAAGTAGGTCCCTAAAGCCGATCGATACATGGTCGGTGCATAGCGGTCGGTACTTCTTGAATAATGGAATGATAGTAATTTAAGTAATTAAATTTAAAATACTTTCATCGGAGTGGAAAGAATCAACTCAAGTAAATATATAGTATAATCTATATGTTAGTTGTTGATCCAAACTCAAATTTTTCAGTCTGAACTTAAAATTCTAAATTCTAAATTTCAAATAATTTTTTATCATCTTATTATTTCCTCGTTAAAATCTGTTTCATTCTTATGCATATCTATGTCTTATTGGCTTATGTGGCCTTTTAGATTGATGAATGTGATGAGAATAACCAATCTTTTTTTCGTAATAAAGGACCTCACATTAGAAATTAAACATTACAAAGTCTGAGATATTTAACTCTACAGAATCGAGGTGGTGGCCTAGCCCAACTGGTTTAGGCCTTGCACACCCCATGCTCACCGAGGGATCGATTCTCAGCCATTCTCTCTCTCCTCCTAGATTAGCATACAATAGTTTCTCTTAAAACATGACCAAAAAAAATACTCTCTCCGTTCTAAAAAGTTAGGGCCACTTTGGAATTTTAATTTTTTTCAATGACATAATCATTACTCTCTCCGTTCCAAAATAAATGTCCTCTCTCTCTCTCTCTCTCTCTCTCTCTCTCTCTCTCTCTCTCTCTCTCTTGTCATTTCTCGAATTTAAAAAATGAAGTACTTCCGTGTAACGTGTTTTGAATTTTTTCGCACCAAAGACCGAAAAAATTTGAAAAAAAACACATTGTGCACATTTTATACTTTTCAATACATTTACATCTACTTTTATGCATTTTTCACACATTTTAACACACATTTTAAACTTTAAAATAAGCCCATTGGGTCTATTTTAGCATTTTTCTTATCAAATAAAGTACATTAATTTTTATAAAGGAATTAACATTTTGGGTCAATCAAAAATAAAATACTAGACCAACTTTTTAAGACAGAGGGAGTAATAAAAAAAATTATACATAATCATCCACCAAATTGTTCTGTTGTTTTATCTTGGGTTGGATTAGGTAAAGTTTTGTTCGGTTGAAAATACACGTGTTATAGCCTTATAAGTTTCTACTACGGTTAAAAATTATGGGAAGGTTTTAAGTTACATGGCGGTGAGGTGTGGATTTGAATGGCGTTATCAGGAAATGACGCGTGTTTGTATTTATCGCTGACAAGCGGTTCGTGACGTGTTTATAACAAACGGAAGGCGGTGGAGCGTACATAAAAGCAGGAGTAATTTATTCAAGGAGCCCAACTACGGCTAGTACATGGATAAAGTTTAAAAAACCAAAGGCCCGTTTGAATGGGGTGTTAGAGGGGACGATAAATATGGAGAGTGTTATTTATGTTCGGATCCACACATATGGAATGGTTTGCCAATAAAAAGTGCAGGGTGTTATTTATCACCCGGACTAAATAACACCCCTGCAGGGTGTCCATAAATTGACCCCCTAATACCCCGCTAAATAACTCCCTGCACTTTTTATTAGCAAACCATTCCATATGTGTGGATCCAAACATAAATAACACCAATTTTGCTACTGCTTGCTGCTATTGTGTAATAAATAACACCCTGCAATTACTATCCCCACTTTACCCCAATTTTGCTACTGCTTGTGCTATTGTGTAATTCGCGATATTTTTTTTGGCTTTGCAATATTCTTCGGATCAAAAAATAAAGTACTTCTGTACATAGTTTTTTTTTCCACCAAATTAAACTGCTAATATAGATCGTTAATTCGATACAAAAAACATAAAAAAAAAATTATATACTTTAGTATTTGAAAAATTGTGGTCCGAAAAATTCACATTTGTTTAGATCTTTACGTTTTACATCACTAGAGTTGTAAAGATCTAAAAAAAAAAAAAAGTAAACATCTAAATTAATTTTTATAATTAAACAATTAATCTAAAAATTAATTACAATTAAATCTTATAGATGAATTAGTTATTGAGTTTCAATAATAAATTAATTAATTATTAAATTTATCTGATTAAAAAACACATAACTAATACGAATATGCACACAATGGCAAAAAAGTCTTTTGACAGTTTTTTACATCATACACCCAAACTTTTAATCCCCTTTCTTACAAAGTCATCCAAACTAAGTACTACTTAATCCCCTCTCCATAAATGTCACATCACTGTGGGGCCACCCTCCATATATATTACCCCCTACTATCTTATACCTCATCTATATATAATACCCATAAAAACAATCCGGCATCCAATCGGACCGCAAGGGGTACAATATTTGGTGTACACCAAATTTACACCAGATCTTTTAAACATTGTTTGACATGCCATATCAGTGGATTAGAGGAAAATCGAGTAATATGTAAACGATTTCGAGCAATTACTATATAACTAAAGGTAAACCTTTTGAACCGCGTGGTTGGACTAAAAGTTAGCAAGTCAGCTGGGACGAGTCGTTATAGGTGGCGGTTCCCGCAATGAGACGTGCTCGGACGGGCCCGACAAGGGAAGAGCTTGAGGTGTTTATAGTGCTCGGGTGGGTCCCACCTTAGAGAGGAGCTTGAGGAGCTTAAGCATGTACTTGTCTCACATCGTTTGGTGGGTGAAAGCGATGTACCATGAGGCGCAACGAGTACGTTGCGATCTTAAGATTTCCCACATCGGTTGGCTAGAGGAAAATCGAGTAATATATAAATTTGAATTGAACTTGAGCCGCATAGTTGTGCTAAAAGTTGGCAGGTCATCTGGGGCGGGTCATTACACATTGTTTTAGAAATTTCTTTAAAAATCTACTCATTCGAATATTAGTAACGGTTTGAATAACTTTTACTTTTGTCCCTTTGAATTCAGACACAATAATCGATCAAGTTCTTACTAGTACTCAAATTACTTGATTTTTTTTTAAATGGACTTTAAGAACATGGTTTAACTAAATAGAACGGTTTTAATCATGTGTGCAGAACACAAATACGAGTCCCATAAAATCCGGTATATATATTGTGTATCTGTAGTTTTTTAGAACAATGCTACAGGCACTAAACAATTTACAAACTATTACACTTGATGTACAAATGTCATTGCCATATCAAATGTAATACTCCTACATAGGTGAATGTAAAACCGGTGTCACATCCACATTTAGAACATGTGCAGCAGATTAACAAAATGGACATTGTAGCCATTTATTTAAGGGTGAGTTTCAATGGTAGCTCCAGAAATTTTTCTAAGGGTGTTCACAAATTCTTATGCTCTACTAACTCTATAAACCTCAACTAAATATAGACAAAAAAAAAATCTATTAATATCGACAATGCCGCCCAAAAACAATGGATAAAGACATAAAGTATATTACAATTGCCTTCGACGAGTTTTCATGCCTTGAAACTGTTGCAAAATAGCCTTGTTATCAACGGTATCAAATACATCACTCTCAGTATAAGTAACTAAACAATCATTCATCCACCGATCTCCCATTCGATTGCGCAAATTGCTTTTTATATACTTTATCCCTGAAAAACTTCTTTCAACCGATACAGTGGCGACAGAAAGAGTCAATACCAATTACTAAAAAGCATCAATAAACATTTCACTATCAATATCATCCTATTTTGTAAATGCAATCAGTCTTTGACAAGCCCCTTGTTTGGGTATGCCTTAAGCCTTTTTTCGGCATTTCAAATACCTTTTTTATTTGGGCTTTAACTTTTTGGGTTCCAATTTGAATTGAACTTGGGCTTTTTTATTGGCCCAAGTGTTCAATATTGGGGCTCGGGTGTTCAACTTAATTTGAGTAGGGTGTTCAACAATGGACTATCCAAAAAAATTTACAAGTATTCTAAGGATTTTTTATTTTTTATTTTAGTGGTCATGTGACCATTGATGGCACAAGGTGCCGCCGCCCCTGGTGAGTTTGCCAATAGATAAAATCATATTTTAGCTCGGATTTTATCAAAATCATTCTTCAAATGATATTATCAAACTATATTTTATCATTTTAGAACACAATATGATTTTATCATTCCTCCATAAAACTCAACTAAAATGGGAATTCTCATTTTATTATTTGGAAAACTCAAGCAAATTCTAAAGTTAGCCCATATTAAGGTTTAAAAAGTGTATTAAATGGTCTAAAAAATATAAAGAAAAGTGTAAAAGTGTAGTGAAATATTTAAAAAAGTTTGGAGGAATATATGTGTATTGTCTTTATGTGTGCTTATTGTCAACTCATTGAACTGAAAATAGAAAATTCAGTTATTTAAGCTAACCAAAATCACAAAAACCCATCTCTAATAGACTCAATTTAGGTATTTTACATTTTGCTACAGTACTTCTTTACATTTCCCTACCCACTGTTTACAAGCAATCGAATACTATTTTTAATTTTTCTTTCACCTTCTCCCCCTCCATCTCCAACCTTTTCTCTCTCTCTCTCTCTCTCTCTCTCTCATCCATCTCCCCCCTTTAAAAAGATTATTTTAAAAGATGATACGTCAAATAAAATATTAATATTGGAGCGTTGAAAGAGATAAGGGTAGAAAAAATAAAAAATATACACTGTTCACTAGCATTTTTTACTAAGAATTGTTGTACTTGCTCTTAAATGGTTTTTCTGATATAGCTCATTTTTACCATCTTGAATTTTTTTAGGTGGGGTACCAATAGAAAATGAGTTTTGTTTTTTGAGTAGAGAGAAGCACTTTTCGACTTCTCATTTTTTGTTTTTTTTATTTATTTCAGTTATCAAAAGACTTAGAAAATGTATTCTACGTATTTCGCTCTCTCAAACACTGTTCCATTCGCAAAATACAATTTTTTAAAGAAAGATATTGGAAAATTTCAAACACCAATTTTTAAAAGTCTCTCTTCCTCTCCATGAGTTTCAAAAGGTGCCTAAATATATGAAGCATACGTGAATGCGTGTTTGTGGAAATCAAAGCGTTGATGTATTACTTGACGGTACTTTTAAAACACCATAAAAGAAATTAGAGACAGTAATAAGAAAGTTACTAATTGGCAGCCTCATCTATTTTACCTTTTGCATTTTTTGCTTATGAGAGGTATGTGTAGAATGTATTTTGCAACATGAAAGATATTGGAAAATTTCAAATAGCAATACAATATTTTTTCAATTTCACTCTAACTTTCCTTCTTATTTCCCTCTAAATTATTGGGAATGCAAAAGGAAAATAAAAATGGTTAATTCAAAATTTACAGTGCTCGTATAAGAGTCTTATATTATACATGGTACAAGTCTTTTATGTATTGAAAATTTTTCCTTAACAAAAACAATTTTAATGTTGACCCAACTCAATTATTTGATCTTCTTTTATAATTCTTTCCCCAAATTAATACTGGAATTATTGTAAAGTCCATTAGCCTTCGTTGTAGATTCATGTTTCGATGCCTTAAAAACCCCAAAATGATCTTCTCAGATAATGGAAATACATAAAAATCACACGGGCGTTGGCGCACACAAATGCAACGAAAGCTGGGTGTGCTGTTCCTTTGGGGACGACATGCGTGCTGACCCATCCAAATCGTCTGTGTTCGGCGATCAACAATTCAAATCTGTTCAGACCGAAATTGATCAACACCATTCATTACCGAACTGATCTGGACCGTTGATCGCCGAGCACGGATAACTTGGATGGGGTTAGCATGCCCCTGGGCCAAATGCAACATGATATGCGAGACAAACTTCTGCACACATAAATGGGTGTTTGTGCTATGTGCAAACGGGACCGGTCCTCAGATTCTTGAGGCCTAACTGCCTAAGATGTTGAACTTTTGTGGAGAAAGCAGTATTTTTACGGAAAAGGAAAAAAGAGGCTCCTAAACTTGAACCGTGTACATATTGGATAGCAAAACTAAGCAAAACGAGCATAAATATGGAGGGTGGGTATTTGAATGCAAAACCATAAATGTAGTCGTGGGCTCAGTATTAAGGGAGGGGAATGAGTCATCCGGCCTCCACATACCCAGCCAAACGAGCTTAGGAGCAATTTTCAAGTTTGATTTCTTTAATTCATACGTATAAATAGAACGGCAATGGATTTTTTTATGGTTGTGTGCAAATTCGAAATCGACTGCAATACTGTTAAATCATTTCGGGTGTGTTTGGCAACTAATTTTTTAGCTTTTCATTTTCCCATTTTTAACTTATGGGTGTTTGACACCCTTATTGCAAAACATGTTTTAGGATAACGAGTTTTCAATTTTGAGAGTTATATAGAGGAGAAGTGAAAAAGAAGGGTTGGGGAGTTTTTTGACTTCTCATTTTGTATTTTTTCCCATTTTCAGTAACAAAAAAAAAACATGCAAAATATATTCTTCACATATCTCCCAAACAACACTCATGTTGCAAAACGCATTCTGGACATTTCTCTCAAACATTCTTACCAAACTCAAAATACATTGTGATCAATAATCTAAAAAGCCAAAAAATTCAAAACGAAAAGCTGAAAATAAAGCCTCCCAAACACTCTATTTCCTAAAACAAACTAAGTAATTATACAGGAAAAAAACATTATTTTTTAAAGATTTCAAATTACACGTATTTATAATACTCCCTCCGTCCGGATTTGTTAGTCCACAAATATAATTTTTCAAGTCCTAAAATGTTTGTCTATTTTCAAAAGTCAAAGCATAAAGTGTAAAAAAATTACTTTTTTGCCCCTCCTCTAAAACTTAAAATAACAACACAAAAACTATTTTTTTTAAAAATAATGTGTTTACATTTTTTAATTTTTTTGCACTGTATTAAAGTTCTCAATGAGATCTATCAAATAAGATCCATATTGATAAAAATAATAATTTTTGCAACTACATTATTTTTTAGTTGAAAATTGCACGTAGTTTCATAGTGGACTATCAAATTGGAATGGAGGGAGTATCAAATGGAGGAATTGAGGATAAAATAGGAAATTAACAAATTCAAAATATAATGGAAAAAAAATTAGAATCTCAAAAATGGACCAACAAATCCGGACAGAGGGAGTAGATATTTTAAAAGAGACGGTAGGAGTAATTTTGTAAGAATACATGATACTCCTATCAACGTGTCCTCGGCTAATATCAAGTGCACATGCAACCACCGATTCTGGCATTATTTATGCGAAGTGCAGCCCTAATCTATGTAGACTGCGGATTAATAATATTGCAAAAGGAATGCTCCACCCGAAATACACGGAGACGATGCCACGAGTGCCTTCGAGAATGAATCGGGGGAGGTGTAGTGCAGTACATGTTATGCGCCGTGTTGTGCGGCAAACGACGTAATTTTGTTCATTTTCTTGGTACACTTCAATAGGCCTTGTTTGAAGAGTTAATTTTGAGGTTCAATTTTAGGGGATTTTGGCTCTTTGGGGTAGGATATAGTGGTTTTAGGCAATTGGGTTTAGGGTTTAGGCACTTTGTAGTGATTTTTTTCCTCTTCCAAACAAGGTCTTTTGAAGTTTCAGAGGTGTGCCAAAAACTACGTCGTTTTACCGCACAACACGGCTCACAACACCTACCGCACAACACCCACCCCGGATCCTTCGAGAATATAGTGACATTTATGCACAATTGGTTGTGGGACACGGGGATGGGGACGGAGCCATGATTTAGTTAAGAGGTTGTATTTTTTGATGAAAGTTCACTAATAATTGTTACATTTTATTCGTAAAAATACAAAACGAAAGTGTACCATAAAATTAAATTTTATCTTTATTTTATTTTTTGTTTTACAAATAACAAATGCTTGATTCAACTATCTCGTGATCTTTAAATGAAAGCCATACATATTTTAGAGTCTTACTTAGTTCCGCCCATTGGACAGAAGATAATAGGAGCATAAAGACAATAAACTCGAATTTCAATACACATCTCATAGATAACATTACACTTTTACAGATTAATAAACTATTCCCGGATATTGATGCATCTAAACACTTCGGGCAAAGTTTGGCATTTTTCTAGATATTATTTATATGATCGGAATTGTTTATTTTTAAATTATTGTATTTCAATTGTCTATGTAAGAAATGAAGTTACGGAGTACTTTTTTTTTTTGAAAGGAAGAAATGAAGTTACTTGAGCGTCGATAAGTACCATATTAAATTTGTTCTTTCATGGAGTGTCATGTGCCACCTCCACCCCTATAAGTCTTTGTCTCTGTCGCGGGATATGTTTATTTTAACAAGTATTTTAAAACCAACTCAAAAGGACACGAAACATGAAATTACAAGTCACAAAATATGGCACTACACGACACGACATAAACACTCCGGACTTTGGGTTTCCATAGTGAGCCAAGTAACTATATAACCGTAGTGACCTCATTGTAGACCCTCTGAAATATTTATTTGGGTTTCGAAACTATTCATTTTTTCAGGAATAGTGAGCACATTATGGATAGAAAAATTTATGATCGGAGATTGGTAGACACACAATTGAGACAATTTTGTCTTACAATGTATTTTCCAAATGATATTGGCCACACCAATATCTAATGGATTGGACTGTGGATTTCACAAGAAATGTCCAATCCTTATTTGGATGTGTATCATAAATCTCAATATTTATTTGGGTTATTCGATCATAAAAGGTTTTCACAAGAAATGTATCTGGGTGGTATTCGAACATATAGCTACCAATATCTAATGGATTGGACTGTGGATTTCACAAGAAATGTTGTCACAAACTACCTGGTACAATGACAACAGAATAAAACATCATACAGAAAAGAAAAGAAAAACATAAAACAGAACCAAAACAAATTAATGATACATATTCAGCCAGAGATTGCTTCAGCTGTTAGATGTCTATGATCAATGTGTGGTGTTGATCCACTGATGTTACGGTAATTCCACTACTCATGAAGCTTCTGTCAAAGACTGCCCTATATAAACCAAGCAACTGTAACACTTATAATCAAGAGCTCCGTGATACGGTTAGGCGTAGTGTATACAGTTGAACCATGAGCATTGAAAAGTCTCACCGCCACGGGTGCCTTCGAGAATACCGTGGCAGTCATTCACAGTAGGGGTGGGACACGTGTACCGCCGAGGGGAAGGGGTATTTCCTGAGTCAAAAAACATGAGGTGAGAAAGCACGAGGAAAGTATTAGTCGTACTACAAAATTTCTCGTAGGGCGAGCCCAAGATTTGTGTTGTCGGGTAGCAGGTGGGGCCTACCTTCCTCAAAGCCATGTGTCTTATACTACAGAGGCACCACCTGGGACATTCCTCAAGCAGAGCTCATAGGCCCTCAGATCCGAGTTTAGGTGTCGGATTTGTGGATTCTCTAGCAGTAACGTGAAGGCAGCTACATCTATAGTGGGATGAAAAGATGTGAAGCTCCGGACTCTATCCTTCTCCATCTTCTTCTTCTAGCTACGTTCAAGCGGATTAGTAGTTTCTATCATCATTGTCGGAGCGGTTTTTATTTTTATTTTTGTTTGTTGTTTTCTTGTGTTTTCAGACCAGTAGTGTCATTTTTTAGTATAATAGTATAAGTTTTCTTGGTTCAAAAAAAAGTTTCTTCATAATTTTTTAGTGATTTTCCACCCATAAATAATTTACACAACTTTCTTTTTTTTTTTTTTTTTCTTTCAAGGTGAGTTTCCCATTTGATAAAATCTACGTATTAATGTCAATATTTGTCAAAATCAGCAGTTGATTTTAGCAAATGAGGAAAAACCTGCGAGAGAAACTCAATTAGTGTAATTTTTATGTGTAAAAGTTTATCCATTTTTTAAAGCTCGATATTTTCTTTGCTTTGTAAAACATATGGGTTATGTTTGGTTAGATAATTTTGTTTAGTTTTGATGATTTCATAAGATGTAATGAGTGGAGAGAGATAGAGAGAGAAATGAGGGAAATGATGATGTCATCAAAACTAAAACTAAAACTAAAACTAAACTGGGAAACGAACAGGGCCCAGGGCCGGCCCAAGGGTCTTGAGTGCCCTAGGCCGAATCTTAAAAATTGTGCCCTAAATTTTTTTCCCACGACAATCACAATACGAGAAAGCCAAAGCAGTATAAAATTCTACTAATCACTTAGAAAAATACATTATTACTAAGACTAAGTAAGAATTAAAAAAAGATTGCATTATAACATTATTACTATTAATGATGTACTAAGAGCTCGTTTGAACTCAATTTGTTCAGTAAACGAACGAGCTCGAGCGCACATATTCAGCTTGTTTGTTCAACAAAGTTGAGCCCAATCGTGAAGTTTTTAAGTTTTTTTTATCTTCCTGCTTGAAACTTGGCTCGAGCACGACCCAGATCATCTTGGTTTGTTCCATTAACGAACCAACTCGAGCTAAGAATTTTGACAAGTCTACAATACGAGCCCGAACTCGCGAGCTGGCTAGCAATTCCAAATATTTTCATCATTAATACTATATTTCCTATTATTACTAATGTTTTACGTTTTGTTAGTACTATAATATAAGAAAAATATCAAAACTCCATGGCTGCCAATTTGCTATATTGTCTGGAGGTCATATGTGTTCAACAACATTAGCCTACCAAGAAGCTTTAAAGAGAGGAGAAACTTCTTTGAACTTCAGAATTTTCAATGTGGGACAAATTTTACTCACGCCTTAATGAAGTCCTCCCTTTTCCTTATGAAGTCCCTCTTTTTTCCTTGTCCCACATCGGTTCCTCAACATAAATGAGAAGGTAGAATGCCTTTATAAGGTGAGAGCTACCCTGCCCTAGTTCTTTATACGTGCCATTCAATGCGTAAAAGCTTGATTGGTGAAATGTAAGTGGGTTGGGCCTAACATTAGACTCCTACTAAAGCCCAATACTAAAATGTATGGGAGTGCCCCAAATTTTGGAGTTTTTTTGGATGCCCTAGGCCCAGGCCTTGTGGGCCTAGGGCCTGGGCCGGCCCTGACAGGGCCATGAATGTCAAAATATGAATAAGCTTGTAAGTGTTTTAGTAGCCTAAAGAAATAGAACAAAAAGGTTTTGTATAATTCTTATAAGGATATAGAAAACTCTAGCTGATAAAAAAAAAATATATAGAAACTGATTTAGATAAAAGTATGTCTATTAAATCTTGCCCTCAAGAAAAATACTTAGATAAAAATACTTAGGGGGTGTTCCACTAACAAAAAACTGCTTTTTCCAAACACTGAGACAGGTCATTCTCTCACAATACATCACATAAAAAACCGTGAAAAACCAATTTTTTCAAAAAACCAACTTAGTGGAACACCCCTATTCGGATAATGGAGTCAAAATGCTGACTCCATTACCGTACTACAGTATTGACGGGTCTTCTAGTCTTCACGTTGGTGGTTTGAATGTAGTAGTTATAGGGGTGTAATCGAGCCGAGTTTTCACAGGCTTGGGCTCGGTTCCCTAGACTGTTACCTTACTACAGTAGTGACATTGGTTCTAATTTGCTAGAGTGACATTGATCTATTTTAGAGCATCAATATCAACATTTCTAGAGAGCAAACTTATCCAAAACCTCAAAAATCAGTCTCATCAAACGAACTAACCAATTTGAATATTTCTTAACTTTGCTACAGTAGCTTAACAAATTTGGTGACCTACTGTTCACTCACCAAAAGAGAAGGGAGGGAAAGAAGAGTAAAAGTTTGAATAGAGAGCCTGATTCTGTGAGTTTTTGATAAAGTGACTTGTTAAAATTTGAATAGAAGTTTGATTTTGTGAATTTTTTTAAAAGTCACTTACTAAATTATAAAATGTGTTTTTAAGATTAAATTTAATGGTTTTTTTGGTGTGTCAAATAAGGATGCCATCTCCACTCTCCCTTTAGCTTACCTCAAGATTTATTGGGTCTTCTAGTCTTCACGTTGGTGGTTTGGATGTAGTAGCTAGCAAGCTGAAACTTTCCATGGGTCATTAGGTTCACATACCAGGGTGCATGGGGGTATCTCATTTTCCACTCCTACCGAGATATTCACCGTGTTCACTTCACATTTCCAAAAAAAAATTCAATTTTTTTTTTCTTCATCTCTCATTTTCCACTCCTACCGAGATATTCACTGTGTTCTCTTTTTTTGTTTTGAGTGCAAAACCACCATCAATTACAGTAATAATAAAAGTACAAAAATATTAATACTTCCTCCCTCTGCGTTTCGGGATTTAACTTATTAAGGAGATAAAATGATGACATAATTATGTTAATTTTTGTGAGGCAAATTTCCCTTTTAGCACTTTCTACAAATGATGGTAATTGTTAGTTATATAAATATCCATTGCTTGATTAGCTTTGGTTTCAAAATTAACAAGAGCTCACCAAAGAAAGACACTCCTGAAAACAATATCAATTAATTGTACCGGAAGCACTTGCTTCTTGCAAAAAAACAAAAGAAACAAGTGTTGGTTTTTGGCTCGATTTCCTTGTTCGCAGAATCTATGGTCCGGACCAAGGCTTCTCTGGTCCGGACTAAGCAAGTCTGAACAGTTTGGGAAGTTTCTGCACGTATGGTCCGGACCAAGGCTTTGGTGGTCCGGACCAAGGTCCGTGGTCCATTCGAGGATTTTGGTGGTCCGGACTATTAAGTCAGTGTGGTCAAGAAAGGTCTCAGCATCTCTGGTCCGAACCGGCTTGGGCATGGTCCGGACCATGGCGACGGGAAACAAGATTATGGAAGGTTTTTTAAGGGTTTTTTTGGGGCTTAAAATCCCAATATGGTTATTTCTTGTTGGGCACTCATTTGTTTAGTATAAATACATGTATTATGCCTCTTTTATTAGTGTGAGAGCAAATATTAGGGCCGAACCACGTAAATCTGTGTGTCTCTCTCTCTTTTCTTGTTTGTTTTCTCTCTCCTTCTCTCATGTTTGGTTTGGTTAGTTGGGTTTACTTCTCAACTAGTTATTTGTTCTTCGAATCAATATTCGATACCATCAAATGTAGTGGGTGTGGTTGAGTCTTGGTTGACTTTCCATCTATGAACCCTAGGATTTGTTGTGTGGATATTAAGAGTAGGCTCTAGTAGTCTTCTCTACGCGACGAGGGATAGAAGACAGTGTTCGGGTTCTTGTTCGTGGTTACGGATTGTGCTTGTAGAGCGGGTCTCGGTTCGTCGATCTCAGAAAGCTTGAAGTATTCCGCTGCTCTTCATTGTGTAAGTCTTGTGTGATTTACATGCTTTCGATAAACTTAACATTAACTTTTACCTGACTCTATTATTTCAATATTAGCAAAAATTTGTTAAAGTACGTCAAAGCTTATATAACATACAACCTATATATTAAAAAAAGGTAGAAAGATTAGGAAAAATCTCTCTCTAGAGCAGAATTCTTCTGTAGTATTTATAGGTGTGTGTTTACAAATAATGAAAAATACCCCAAGTACAGGGATCGGTTTCCTTAATCCTGCATCATGAATCACGTCCCATCCATAGACTGAGATTACGACCTTTCATAAGCAACTGAAATATTGATTACCCAGATTTTCCACCATCCACTATTTTCCATTTTAAAGTTGTAAAGCATGGTTCTAGTGTCGGCAAAACACACTTTACGCAAACTGGCTACGATATAACATCAAAAATTTGCATTAGTGAAATGAAAAAAATATGCCTTTTAATTCTCCAATGCCAATCCTCGAGGTACATTCTCCTTCTTTAATTTCATCCATCCCTATCGGTGCCCTAATGGCTCTCTCTATTTTCCTCTGTCTTGATATGCGCCGTAGTTAATTTATGTTACGGAAACTAGGGTTTTTTTTTTGTTATTTTTTGCTAAAATGAAATTGATCACTAGTTTTGTTCTTTTGCCTTTTTGATTAATCATTCATCAGAATGTAGTTTTAGTACCATTAAAATTTTCATTTGTTTTCAGCATAGAGATATATGGATGCTCTTCTTTTGCTGAGTGGTTTTTGTTATTGGTAAATGAGGTAGCTAGGAAAGTTCTCCAACGACATACAATTGTACATCTGTGTTGTACAAATTTTATAGGGACTTGCTCTCCAATAGATTTTAACCAGAGAACATTTTATGAAGAGTTGATAAAATGTAGTGGTTTTCCTATAGATTTTAGGAGGATTTTATGAAAATCTCATAAAATCACTTTTACATTTTATGTGTTGAGATTGGAGTGTTATAAAATATGAGATTTTATTAAACAAAAATCTGTTGAAAAACGAAGCCTAGTATGTTTTTTGATAAAGTGCATGTATAAGTACATGTGTTGTCTTGGAGTTTTGCGTTATTACAAATCTCGTGTTCTAGATTCTCTGCATGTTTCAGGGTACATCATTTCCCATTGAACATTGTTGAAACTGTGCTGGAGACACAACAACCGGACACAATATTAGCCACCACATAGACCGTTGTGGTCGGTAGCAGAAGCGGATGCATAATTTATCATTATGGGGGTCAAGAATTTTCAATATTTAGTCCCTTTGTTTCATTTTAATGGTTTCATATGAAGTTACATGCAAATTTTCAGCACATTTGGGGCAAGTGACTTATTTGTGGGGCAAGGAACACAACGTAAAGACAACAATATATACTCCCGTGCGGTAAAATTACAAAAATAACCAAAAAACATGCGTATCCCATAAAGGATTTCCGGCTCAGGGGGGTCAGCTGCCCCCTTGCCCCTACATGGGACCGTCCCTAAAGTTACATGCAAATTTTCAGCACATTTGGGGCAAGTGAATTATTTGTGGGGCAATGAACACAATGTAAAGACAACAATATACACTCCTGTGGGGCAAAATTACAAAAATAACCAAAAAAAAAATATGCGTATCCCAGGAAGGATTTCCGGCTCAGGGGGGTCAGCTGGCCCCGGCCACCCCTACATGGGGCCGCCCCTGGTCGGTAGTTACGTCCCTAGCATTATTGTTGTTGTTGAAACGTGTTAAGACAAAAGCCAAAATGGTTTGAGGAACTCTAGAAGAAAAAGCTGAAGATGTGTGGAATGCCAACAGTGGCGTAGCCAGGAATTAGCGGTAGTGGGGGCACCTTTAAACGCACTTAAAAAAAAAAATCGTAGTAAGCAATGTCAAAATATTAAAAGAACGTTTTGTGCTAAAGATATTAAAAAAGCTAACATATGTACTAAGAAACGTGTAATTAATTTCACATATTGTGCAAACAAATCAATTGTTTGAAGTAGCAAATTAAATACACAATAACTAGAATGTTAATATTCAGCATTTTTTTATATGATTAGACCCAATTAATACTTTTCTTCTAAATTTTATCCCTAAACCTTCAAATTCGTCTTCCGTTGTGGGTTCTGTCAATCAAAATTATAAACAATTAATAAAGTATAATCCATATAATCCATGATTTAGCCACTTATGAATTTGGATATTACACATTGGAGAGTTTTAGATGGCTAGTGGTGGCTATTTTTCTGACATCTCATTGCGCCAATGTATGAGAATTGTTGTAATATTTGAGATGAAAAGTAGAGAATGAAATGATATACAAAATCTATTAGAATGATTAAACAAAGAATACTTTAAGAAATCAATTTATAAGAAAAATGAAAAATCTGAAAAAAAGAAAAAAAAAAAGGAAACAGCAAAAATTCAGTGTGGGCATGTGCCCACACTAGACCTCAAGTGGCTCCGCCACTGAATGCCAAAACATATTCTCTTCCACCCTAGGGACAATATCAATATAGCAAATGACAATGCCGGCCGGCGACGATGGCCCGAAAACCATGGAGACGTCCATAGGTAGGAAGGCTGAAAATGAACAGAGAAATCAGAGGGCACAGCTTGTGCAAGGTTCTCTGATTTCATAAATAATGAGTGATATGCATGAAGGGATTAAAAAAAAAAAGGAGTAAATGAAGAAGAAGCTTGAAATGCTTGAGAATTCCTATCCGTATTCAATATTCATTATTCAAAAATGGAAAAACACAAATGGATAAGAAAAATGAGGACAATTCAAGATAATGGAAATAACAACTGGAATGCCTATGAAGCAAAAATATATTGTATCACTGTATATCTATGTTATAGTTTAATTTTTGACCCCGCTTACCTAGAATTATGGCTTCACCCCTGCTTAAATTTGACTACAATAGAAAGATGATAATTTTAATATAAACTCAGGCTAAATGAGCAAAAATAGTTTTAAAGTTATTTGATAGTATCAATCACTCAAATGAGAGACAGAGTGTTTTACTTTTCTAATTCATTCTAAGTTTTTTTTTTTTATCCATTAGTAGTACTTGCAAAATAACAAAAAATCAATGTAAGAAAATATTTGAATGCATATTTTCTTTTTTGAAATGGTTTCAATTTTTAAATAGAATATTAATTCGTGCTCTTTCGATACACGGACCAGAAAAAACACACAAATGTATTTTTATTTATCAACTAGAGTTGTGGCTATTAATTAAAAACACAAATGTATTTTTTTTATCAAATAGTATTTCGCCGGTTCGATATATGGGGGTCAGAGAAAAAATACCAATGTGATTTTTTGGGTTCCGTGCATTGAACAGACACAACGCTAGTGTTAGTATTAAAACAAAGAATAAACAAAATGAGAAAAGAAGAAAGAAAGAATTTTTTAAGACCTCGCTTAATTGACGGATTAAAATACATAAAATTAACAATTCTAATATTGGTAGTCCTTGACTATTTGTCACATGACTCATTCTTTCTAATCCCACATTTGATTGACAGGTTAAAGTCCAATTTTCAACACTTTTACTGCCTAAGGAACATTTGAGAGTATTTTTGTAATTATTCTCTCTCTCTTGTTGAAAATGAGTTTCCCACGCACTCTCTTTAATCTTGCACCCAGATATGGAATAACGTAAGATTAGGTGCTACTAGTCATATTTTAGACATTTAATCCGCGAATCAAATGACAACTAACAGAATAGAGATATAAAGCTTGACGTGATTGGGCGTATTTTTCAGCTTTTTCATTTTCAACTTTCCCTTGTTTATTTATTATGGTAAAAATGTTTATGAATATTGTTTTTATAAAGCTATTAAAAGTCGTATTGGGAAATCTTTTTGTAAAAACGACCCGTCCAATTTTGAATTTTTTTTGTTGTTAGAAAATATGTTTTGATCTTCCTTTTTTTTGGGTAATTGAAATTATTCCATAATTAATAAGAATTATGTAAATTGTAGATTGTTCCCGCAATAGTGTATGAACTCTTATCTTTCAAGAATAAAATTGTATTCCAAACGGATAGCAAAATTCCGCACAGAAGTACCTATGTTTTTTATCATAAAGATATTGCAAAGCAATTCAACAAACCAACAAACCAATAATGTAAAATACTAAATTATATAATTTTTCAATTTTTTTTATCGAATTAAAGATCTCTATTAGCAGTTTAATTAGGTGAAAAAAAAATACAAAATTATGCGCGGAAGTACTTTATTTTTTTGATCCGAAGAATATTGCAAAGGGTAATAAAATTCAGGAACACCCTTGGAGAAAATTTTGGGTGCCGAGCGGATATGGTACATGTTGTGCTAAGTGCGCATCTCATTTGTCCAAAAGTGTTTTGGACCGCCAAATTTCTCCAAACCCTTCACCTCTCTCTCTCTCTCACACACACACACACACACAAATATAAGACGTCTAAAACACTTTTAGATGACCGAGATGCGCTCGAGGCACACGTCACCCATTCCGACTTGGCACCCAAATTCTTATCCCACGCTTGACATTTGAGAAAAAGTCATTGACTTTATTCCAATGTCAGGGGTCCAATATTGGGATAGAGCTCCTGTCCAGTTTTATTAGGCTCTAGTCTGGTCTAATTTGGACTTTTATGGGCTCCTTTTGAGTCCACAATATTGATGGAAATAGTTTATTTTGTAAAACTTATCGAATAGGTCATTCATGTAAAAGATTAACTTGATCAAACATCAATAAGGATATAAATATAAGAGATTTATGTAAGGAAAAAATGAGCACACTTCAAATTTCTAATTCTTTTTCGATTGGAACGGGGTGTCCTTGAGTTGTATCCTAAAACAAAATTTAAAACAGCAGCAATAATGGAGTTGGAATTTAAGTCCGAAGATAATGCACGAGAGACTTTTGACATCTTCAGGTCTAGAGGTGTACGTAAATTAAATGGACTGATAGCGAAAGAGTGGGGGAAAGCATCATCCTATCTCTATGCAGACCAAAAATAATGCAACTGATAGTCTCAATTATGGGTGTTTTTTGCCAATGCTGTGGTCCCACCATACGTCACATAATTCGCGTGCGTGTGTATAAATGGAAGCAGAAGCGAAAGCGGAAGTGGAAGCATGAACATAAAAACGGCTTTGACGCACATACCCGCCTACCAAAATCTGCGATTGCACCAAAACAATGTGAAAATTGAGAACAGAAACGCATGACATTTTTTAAAATTATGTGACTAAGGCCTCGTCCCTTTGTTATATAATTGTAATCAATTACAGTGGAGCCGGCGGTGGGATTTTGGGAATCTAGTTCATGTTCAACTGAAAGCGATATGCATTAGTATATACTCCCTCCGTCCCATATTTCTTGTCCAGTTGCACTATTCACAGCACCTCAAAAAATTGTTTATATTTTCAAATGTATAATGTTATATATATTCACTATGGATCTTGTTTGATAGCTCTCGATGAGTTCTATTAAACAAAGTTTTCAAAATTGTAAAAAACATTATAGATTGAAAGATATAAGCAATTGAAAAATGACACGCATGCCCGTAAATGGACAACAAATTTGGGACGGAGGGAGTAAAACTTATGTTCTGTTTGGTCTTGTGGACATTTTTGGTAGATCTTGTGGACATTTTTGGTAGTCCATGGGTAACAGAAATGAGGCCACTTCTTTTTATGTTTGAACAAATTCCCTTTTAGGTATGAGAAACGATTTCTCGTCCTTGAGGTTTGGATTGGCATTTCAAATTTAGCCATCAATAATATTATATTTGTCTCCTAATCCTAAAAAATAAAGGGAGAGTTAATTAGGCATCATGTACAAAAAAGATTATTATGATTCCATCCTATGAGATTCGAATACTTATGATTTCATCCTGAAATTCAAATAAACTCCAAAACACCCTTACTCTCTCCTAATTTTCCTAATATTTCTCTCCTAATTTTCTTAATAATTCTCTCTCCTAATTTCCTAACATTTCTCTCTCCTAATCTTTCCTAATTTATCTCTCTCTCTCTCTCTCTCTCTCTCTCTCTCTCTCTCTCTCTCTCTCTCTCCCCTATCTTGAAAAATCTCTCTTTCCTAATCTTATAATTCTCGCTCCTAATCTTCTCACACCTAAAATCTCAAAAAAAAAAAAAAAAGAATGAAAAATTCCTTATGACAACAAACAAAGAAAACATGATAAATTAATTGATTTTCATAGACTATGCAAAAGACAAGATAAACAAATGATGACAATAATCCCAAAAATCAAGCATCTAACATCCTATTTTAAAACAACCCATTATTCCATTATCCCATTTAAGTAGAAGATATCATGGCAAGTTTACACAGGGAACACAGTTTATTGATTAACCATGTTTGCTGCAACCAAATGTTCATGCATGGAATATGGATTATTTATTAATCATGTTGCTTCTATCGTCATATTGCTAGATTATTGATTAACCATGATCATACATCGAACATAGTTTCATATTTAACCATGTTTAATGAACCATCAGTGCAAAAAAAAAAAAACATGAATCAATGAACCATTCTAAAAAAACATGGGAACATGGTTGTAGACACCCCAATTTGAACCTACGAAAATCCATAGCGTTCCCGATGATGAAAATGAACTTTCAAACACGTTTTAGAGCTTAAAAGGGATGATTGAAATTTAACCAAAAACCTACCAAAACACTTCCAAACCAAAAATCAAAAGAAACCATTGAACCCATTCCATGCACCTGAAGTGCCTGAAGCACCTTCCTTCAGGCGCCTGAACCTTTCTCATGCACCTGAAGCATCTCCTTTAGGCGCCTGAACCTTGCCCATGCACCTGAAACACTTCCCTTTAGGCGCTTGAACCAATTTCATGCACCTGAAGCCATCCCTTTAGGCGCCTGAGGGGGCCTTTTAGGCGCCTGAAGCTCTTTTTCTAGAATTTCAAAATTTGAGCAGGAATATCTTGGGTGTAATGATTATGATTCGTTTTTGCAGAATATGATCAGGGAGGAGCGTCTAGGCCTAAGTGAACCTCTAAAATGACCCCTAGGAGGCCAAAACTACCCTTGAAAGCCTAAGTGAACCTCTAAAATGACCCCTAGGAGGCCAAAACTACCCTTGAAAGCCTCATTTAAAGGGGGTTCCATGATTTTTTGAAAAAAATACACAAAAATCAGCCACTTCTCTCTCATAAAAACCACAAAATAAGTCCAAAACCACCTTCAATCCACTTACATTCCACCAAAAAAACCCATTTCACTTGAGTTTTGCCATTCCCCTTTCAAGAAATCTCCCAAAACTAGTTTGTAATCTGATCCGAACCTCCATCATCCACCCCAAAACCTATTCTCATAGTTCAATCATCCATTTCAAGCTAAAAAAGGTAGTGGTTCTACTAAATCAGTGTAGAAAAGTTCTTATTGAGGGAAGTCAGTAGGTCCATGTTGGTTCTTGATACCAATAATGGGCTTATCATGACTTAAACACATCAAAAGAGCATTTTTGCTCGACACCTGAAGTAGCAGCTTCAGGCGCTTGAAACAACAGCTTCAGGCGCTTGAAACAACAGCTTCAGGCCTTGTTCATTTTTATCTCTTTCCTTCTTAAAATGCTTTCTCTTGGCCTATTTTTATGATGATGATGGTTTAAATCCCAGGAACAAACTGTTTGCTTTCTGTTTTCCATTCCAAAAGGTGAAAAACCACGTTTTCAAGGAAGTAAATGATCATCTATGGGGTCAAAACCATCCATTTATCTCAAAATCCCTATTAGAGGTCATTTGCTTTGCATGAATGAATTGAAAAGCCTCTGTTTTACTTTTTGAATGGATGAAAAGCATGTTTTATAAGGTATAAATGGTGTTTTATGGTACAAATGAGTTGTTAGATGAAGCTTTCCAGTTTGTTTGCCTCTCAACAAAGTTTTAACACCATTATTTTACCTGTTCCAGTAGCAAAACAGAGGTGAAAGTGGGTCTGATCAAGCACCTGAAGCAGTAACTTCAAGCGCCTAAAGCCCCTTTCAGGCGCCTGATCCTCTCAGCTTCAGGCGTTTGAAACATATCTTTAGATGCTTGAAGGAAGGTTCAAAGATCAGATTGTATTTTCCAAAAATGGTCTCAAATGGTTTATTCTACCAGTTTCAAAGTCGAGACAGTGGTGAAAACGAGTATGAGCAAGCACCTGAAACACTGGCTCCTGGCACCTGAAGCAGTAACTTCAGGCGCCTAAAGCCTTTTTCAGGCGCCTGATCCTCTCAGCTTCAGGTGTTTGAAACATTCCTTCAGGTGCTTGAAAGAAAACAAGAAGGCTAGATCTGATTTTGCAAAAGAGGGTTTCAAAACAAATTTTTATTTCATTTTATTCATAGTTTGTAGTTGTTGCTATCAATATTTATGTCATTATACTTTCATGTTGATGTCATCCACACATTCACAAGCATACACTTTCACATGATTAACTGTGATGATCTCTACATTCTTGTTTCTTCTATCTTGTTTATGTGGTTTGAGTTTAAGAAACGGATGTTTTCTGAAAATCCCTTAAGTACTTAGTAGAGACCGGTTTTCATAACCGGGCGAGGGGGGTGCCTTAAAAACCTTCCCCCCTCGTAACTTAGCTTCCGAACCCGAGAAATCCTGGTATCGATGTGCCGGTAAAAGCTTTTTCCAAAGTAAGGGCAAAAGAGTCCTTTTTGAAATATCGGTTTCTCGGGTACGGTCCATAAACCCGGGTGACGACTCTAAAATCATAATCATAATTTTCAAACCACTTTCAAAACTTGATCAATTTTTCCCCGGTGTTCACAATGGTTTATTGGTTAACCATTTTTACTGTACCAAATCCATTAATATGGTGAATCAATGAACCATCATTGAAAAAAATACACATGGGAACATGGTTTAGTGGTCAACCGTTTTTACTGTACCGAATCCACCAATATTGTGAATCAATGAATCATGTTCGGGAAAAAAAATGGGAACATGATTTATTGATTAACCATTTTTACGGTACCGAATCCACCAAATTTTACTGTACTGAATCCACCAATATCTGAATCAATGAATCATGAAAACCCACAAATCTTTTGTCCAAAAAAAAATTAAAAAATTTCCTTTACAAATCCACACAAATCTCACAAAATCGTCAAAACCCACAAACCTTTGGTTCAAAAAATCACTTGCTCGACAACCACCCTATTGAATCGGGCCCAGCGTGTTGCATTATTTCCTAGATCGAGTACATCTTCTCTGTGTACAAGAAAAAATATCGTCGCCGTCCTTCAAAACTATCGTTTGTACATCGGGATCTCGTCGCCGTCCTTTAAAGCAATTGGGATAGTAGAGAGATTGAAAGATGAGTCTTACTGGGTAAATAGAGGTCATGAGTGACAGGGAAGATACAAGTCATTAGTGGGATAGTAGAGAGATTGAGAAAGTGGTAGCCAAATTTCCATGAGAAAATGAAAAAAGGACGAGAAAATTTTGAATTTTTTAGAGGGTAATGGAATGGGGCATGAGTAATGGAGTGGGTTAGTCAATTCCTATAACTAAGGAAATCAGAATGGGGCGTGGGTAATGGAGTGGGTTAGTCAATTCCTATAATTAAGGAAATCATAATTGATAGGGTAATTAAGAAAAATCTCCTAATATAAATAAGGAAATTATTGTTGGATGTAAAAATAGCTTATAAGGGCTCAATGGTCCGATAATCAATTTACAGGATGAAATCATAAAGATTCAAATCTCGTAGGATAGAATCATAACGATAATATTGCGAAAAACTGCTTGGATCAAGCCCTTCCAGGTATATTTTTTTTTTGAAGAATTCCACACGGACCTTGGAAAACACCTTTTGAACACATTGGACGGCTCGGATTTTCCCAAAATAATTTGCAACAAAAAAAAAACACCCATTTTCTTCCAGTCAGGGATCCCTGACTGGAACCGTGGGCTATATATATATATACGGGGCGGTTCCATGGACACAACGAATAACACAACATTTGACACAACAATAATCGGAGCCCCACGCTTACAATCGGACCCGTTCAAGTTGTTTAAAATTTGTTTTTAAGACTACCAGTAAAAAATCAACTCATTTGGATATCGGTAAAGGCTTGATCGATTCATTCAAATTTATCCTGTAAAATCTGACAGGAATCAACTAAATGAACTGATCAAGCCCTTATCGATATTCAAATGAGTTGATTTTTTACAGGTAATCTTAAAAACATATTTTAAATAAATTCAACGGCTCCGATCATTCGCGTGGGGTTCACAAAATTTTTTTTGTGTCAAATGTAGTGTTATTTGTTGTGTCAACGGAACCGCCCCCATATATATATATATATATATATATATATATATATATATATATATATATATAGGGTCCCCTTCTAATCCGGACCTCCCGTTTCTGGACCTCCATGATCCAAACATTTTTTTGACGATCCGATCCGTCCAATGTGTTCAGAAGGTGTTTTCAGGGGTCCACGCGGGAAATCTTCAAAAAAAAAAATACCGGGAAGGGCTTTATCCAAGCAGTTTTCGCAAAAAATGTATATAACACATTGGACGGCTCAGATTTTCCAAAAATAATTTGCAACACAAAAAAAATCAATTTTTTCTTATTCTCGGGGGGTTTGGACTAGACTATATATATATATTAGGAGATTAAGGACTAAAACGAATATTCCATATAGGTGAAAGTTTTTTTTTTTTTTTTTTATGTTTCCATCCAAAGTTCTTTATGTTTTCCTCCAAATAAAATCTTACCCTAGAGGCAAAGAATTTTGGGATAAAACATAAATAATTTTGGATGAAATCTTTATGTTTTCATCCAAAAAATCTTTATGTTTTCTTGGTTGAAAACATAAAGATTTTTTGGATGGAAACATACAGAATTTTGGATGAAAACATAAAAAAGAACTTTTACTGTTTTCATCCCAAAATTATTTGCCTATAAGGTAAAGATTTTTTGGATGAAAACATAAAAAATAAGTTTTATAGGTAATATTATTATTTTTATTTATGTTTCCATCCAAAATTCTTTATGTTTTCATCCCAAATTTCTTTGCCTATAGGGTAAAGATTTTTGGGATGAAAACATAAATGATTTTTTCCGTAGTTATTTATGTTTTTATCCAAAAATCCTTGATCCAACAATCATGGTTAAAATTTTTAAGGGACCCGCATGGGCGGGCCAAATTCATGAAGGGAAGTGAAATAAAAGTTTTATCATGATCCTTAAATATACCCCAACAATCATGTTTCTTTTTTTTTTTACCATGTTACTTTTGTTTTTTTACCATGTTTGCATTTTGTTTTTTATCAGAACATTATGTGATCATTTTTTTATCATGCCTTCTATAAGAGATCTGTTGCGCGGGCCTACATAGATAAACAGTATTTACAAGGAGAGCGTACATACTCCTTATCTATAATTCCCTTGTTTACCATGGTTTTTTACATTTTTTTTTCCATGATTCAAGATATTAATTCAATATTTATTACCATGTTTACAAGTTATTACGTGTTTTTTACCATAAAACTGAGATTTGTTTTGATATTTTTACCATGATTTTTGATCATTTTTTATTTTACCATGAAATGTCGATTATGTGGTTGATATGTTTGACCATGATTTAAGTTTTTAATTTAAGAGAAATTTAATTAGCCACCCTCTTTCAATAATATCCTTAGGATGCCACCCTATGGCTTTTGAATCTTTATGATTCAATCCTGTAATTTGAATTTTGACTATTATGCCCCTTATTAATTACTTTAGTAGTATATATTCTTATTAATAATATATTCTAATACTAAATCATCCTGTTTTCCATTCCTTTAATCACGTCATTTATTTGTTCCACTAATTCCGGAAATCCTATCTTTGAGTGGGTTTCATTTCCTTACTTGTTTCAATTTTGAACATGGCTATTTCATTTCCTTACTTGTTTCAATTCCAATTTCAAATTTTCTAATCCCAATCAAGAAGATCGGCTGATTCATTTCCATACCAGAAAGAGAATTTGAAGTTAAACTTTTCTAGTCCCAAGCAAGTAAAAAACCCACATAGATTATTCTTGGCTGCAAGGATAACTAGTTAAGAGACAAACATGGTGTATTCATTTATCATGTTTTGAAAGAAAATTTCTCCAATCCATTCTTTTATGTATCAAACCAGTGAAGATGATAATTCAAGAAACCATATTAATGTATGGTTTCCAAACTCGTGAATATGGTAAATCAAGAAACCATATTTACTGTATTCAATTCCCTTTTCCATTTTAAAAGACATGGGGTACCTAATTGTCCAGTGTGTCCATATACCATTTAAAAATGAAATGGAAACATGGTTTATTGGCTTTCCATTGATCCCGTACTAATGTTCGAAGATGGTAAATCAAAACTTCAATGTGACAATTCCTCAAGTTAAGGTGCTTAAGTAAATTCATTATGCCTCCTAGGCTTGATAAGAGAGGTGTATCGTGCACTCCACCCGTTTTTTTTTAACGAGTTCCGTCTTTTGAGGCTTCTTCATCAAGGCCCCTTCTTTCCTCTAACAAAAATTTTCCATTTTTTGGTGGATGCATGACCACCATCATTGTCCAAAGCAGCATCAACCCCTACACTTCTATATCGAAACTTTCAATACCCATAAAAATGGTAAATTAATATTCCATGCTATGAATCCAGTATAATTGTGTTCAATAAACATGGTTCAACGATTCACCAACTGTCTACATATAAAATGCGAAATCAATAATCCATTATCTCAAATCCCCAACATCCATTAAATGGGATGGTAAAAAAATCCTACAGGCAAATTGCATGCCTTTTCTCCCCAAAATAATTTATGAACTTATTACCATTGCAAACTAATTCTACTCATAATACTCAAAAACCATAAACCTCTTTGGATTGGAAAAAGAAGCTTACGAGCCATGATTAACCCCATCTGGACTCTCCAAAATCCATGAAATGCACTGTAAAAAATCCACAGATTGGAAAACAATCGTGGAGAGTCATAAAACCTGTAAGGGTTATACACGGTGGTTTTTACGAGCCATGACTATGCCGTATTCTTCGACCACCGGTAAGGGTTATACACGGTGGTTTTTGGCCGGAGTCGCCGCCGTTAAAAAAAAAATGAAGGACTGTAAAACCAAGAAATCAACTTACGAGCCATGACTGTGTCGTCTTCTTCGACCATCGGTAAGGGTTATACACGGTGGTTTTTGCCCGGAGTCGCCGCCGTATGATGCTTCGGTTTTGGGTTCTTCACATTCTGGGGTTTCCGAAAATCGCTGAAAATGGGATGGTGGGACGTTGCCAATCTGGGTTATAGGGGATTTGGTAGCGCAAAATCCGGGATTGAGGAATGAGATGGAAAATGGGATAGGAAATGGGATGGAAATGGGATGAAAATTAGTTAGATTTGGATAGGTTAGGAAACAGTTTCAACGGAAGAATAGGGAATGGAAATGGGATGGAAATGGGATAGGAAATGAGAGGTTTTGATTTGGGAAAGTTCTTTCAACGGAAGAATAGGGAAAGGTTTTTAAAAGGAAATGTTTGGGATGATTTTTAGGATGTCAAAAATTCTTAAAAGGAAAACAATAACTGTTAATATGATATATGAAATACAAGGGTCAAAAAACCTGTTCAAGGGCTTTTTTGGGTTTTTCAAAAATTAAGGATGGAATCATAAAGATTCAAAACGCATGAGATGTCATCCTAAGGAAAATATTCTAACGGGATGTCTAATTAACTCCCCCTTAATTTAACAATTATTACCATGTTTACAAGTGATTTTTTTTTTTTTACCATGTGATCACAAGACTAAAATTTGGAAATAATATCATCTCTAATTTTGAATATCCACCATTTTGAATATTCCTTTATTTTAGGAAAGAGAATCATTCACCATTTCAAAATTTTCTTAATTTTAGGCAAGAGGATCAAATAAAATATTGGTAATCCCTAAAAAGAAGTAACTAACATTCGTTTCAAAAAGAAGTAACTAATTTTGGAAGTTTTTATTTTTTGGTTATATATATAATCAAGAAAGGTTAATAATAATAAATCACATTAAAAGACGATGAAAACATAACCCCGTAAAATAAAAATAATGAAAATCTATTTGGTGTCCAAAAAGTGAATGAATATTTAATTACCTCTTATTATATTCCAACCTCCTATCCATAGAAGTTGAATACTGAACCACACATTTTATTGAACCATTTGACCAAATCCAAGGCCTGATCCTATGGATAGGATTAGCATAATTATGATTTTAGTGGACCAATTAGTGAATGGGTTGTTGGGAGATTCTTCGATCGACATCTAGTCCCTGTTTGACGTCTATTATAGGAAAAATTATTCAGTGCCTTGGGACAACGACACGTGATGCTTAAGTTTCTGTTTTCATCACACATTTTTCTGGCCGGGGCCAGTGGCGGGCTTACCATGAAGCACGTGGTACTTCATAGTGTAGTTTGCAAACACTTGGATTCCTTATCGATGAGCCAAGCTGTTTTATATTGTAAAGATTATCAACTAATTTATCTATGGCAAAATTCAAGTTGATCGAGCATCCCAGCTTGATAAAAATACTTTATTTTTGCAAAAATGGTTTAAACCTTCTATTTTTCTGAATTAAAGTGTTTCGATGAAATAGTAGCGAGTGTCCGATCAACATTTTTGTGTGGACACTCTATCCGGTGAACGCCATCAGATGAACGGCTCGGATCAATGAACACTTAAATTGGTGGGTGGGTTAACAACTTCTGAAACCTATATATAAACCGCTTTCTATAGTGATTGAATGTTAAAATCCAGTATTGTATAATTGCAATTTACTAGTGAATTTTTTCAAGATTATTAGTAAATATGTGCCCCACTATATAAAATTTCTGAATCCGCCGTTAGGTGGGCAAACTCAGTGGGTGTCTTTCGCAGTCCAGTCCAGAGGCCGAATTGATCCATTATCACATCAATCCTCTCTCACGGCTGCATAAAAAAAAAAACATGCTATATAGGGTAATTTGGTTCATGGACACAATGAATAACACAACATTTGACACCACAATAATCGGAGCCCCATGCTTACAATCGGAGTTGTTCAAGTTGTTTAAAACATGTTTTGTAGAAGTGCCTATAAAAAATCAACTAATTTGGATATCGGTAAGAATTTGATCAGTTCATTCAAATTTATACTGTAAAATTTGAAGGAATCAACTAAATGAACCGATCAAGCCCTTACCAATATTCAAATGAGTTGATTTTATCATGTAATCTTAAAAACGTATTTTAAATATATTGAACGGCTCCGATCATTCACGTGGGGCTCACAAAAATTTTTTTGTGTCAAATGTTGTGTTATTCGTTGTGTCCATGGAACCGCTCCCTATAAATATAATACGAACTTCAATATTACATTTTTCTCCTTGTAGTGTCATCCGTCTTTCCTAGACTAAGGCTGGTGATTAAGGGATGGGATCCTCTCCTGTAAGTAACTAGGACTGTAAATGAACTGGGCCGTTCGCGAACTATTCGAGGCTCGGTTCGGTAAGAGCTCGTTCGAGTTCGATTCGTCTACTAAACGAACTGAACTTGAACCTCAATATTAGGCTCGTTCCATAAATGAGCCGAACCTGAACCTAAGTGGATTCGGCTCGGTTAGGCTCGCGAACCTAAGGTCAAAATGTAATTAATAATAATTTAGGGGTCTACATATAAATATTTTATAGTTGAGAAACTTTTATGTAATTTGTTATTCTTTTATCCCTAACTAGAGTATTCTACTACAACAGATGGGTTTTATCCCTAACTAGAGTACTCTATTTAGTTCTCAATATATTTTCTTGTGTTCTTTTTCTTTTGATTTCTTGATTATCATAGTAGATTTGTTTATTTTTGTTTAATTTCTTGATTATTGTGGTAGATCTACATGTAATATTATTTTGAAGCATATCTCTTTCCCCTCTCTGTTTGTGTTCTAAATTGCTAACGAGCCCTACCGAGCTTGATTCGAGCCTTAATTCGAGCCTAAATTCGGCTCGGTTCGGCTCGTTTGAGTTTAACGAGCCCTATCGAGCCGAGCCCGAGCTTTGAAATTTTTTCACGAGCCGAACTCGAACCCACTTGTCTAGGCTCGAATCGAACCCGAGCCGAACTCATGCCTTAACGAACTGATCCCGAACTTCATAGGGTTCGGCTCGTTTACAGCCCTACCTGTAACTGTCCTGGACAGTCCAATATTTTCTCACAACAACTCCAGCAACTGTTCGGGACAGTTACCGGAAAGAATCCACCCCTGGTGATTAATTGGATTGTGAATTTGTGGTAAAAGAAAAGAAAGGAAAAAGAGGAAAAGTTAGAGGTTGCAAAGGCGTAAATAAATGAAGAAATTAAAGCAACTAGGCTGAGGAGTGGAGGAAAGTATTGGGTTGGGCCAGTTCGAACCAAACGTGAGTTTAAAGGATAGCCCACTTAAATAAGTTACATTTTGGGTTGGGCTAAACCTAGGCATTGCTCTAAATAGTTCAACTTTATGGCATCAGTTTCCTGTCTATGGGCCGACTACGTATTTTTTTGGTCTTGTTGGTCTGATCTTTAAATAAATAATAAAGTATCTATATATATACACCACAAATCAAGTAAGGGATCCCTTACTTTCCTTCCGTTTAGACCTTATAGTTCCTGATCGAATTTTGATGATTCGAACCGTTCAATGTATTTAAAACATGTTCTTAAGGGGCCCCGCTAGGAATCACACAAAAATGACCGGGAAGAGCTTGATCCTAGTAGTAACAATTGCTTTTGTCATTGTCGGATTCTGATCAGTTATGATCATTTTTGGCAGGCCTGCTGGCATCATTTTCAACCATTCTTTGAAAAGCCACTCAAACAAATCACTTGTTTCATCAATTAAGAATGCACACCAAAAAAGTGTTGTCTGTATGTGGTGATTAACCCCTAATACAGGTGCGAAGATCAAAGAATATTGGTTTGTGTGGTAAGTTGTATCGAACACCACTACATCCCCCAGATATTGGGATGGCTTTCAAGAGGTCGCATCGGCCCAAAAATAATGAGTTATCCTCCCCTCATCATCTTTCCCGACTGTAAACGTAAAACCCGGAGTTCTTTTGTTGTTCAATCTCAAAATGCTCGTGCAACATATTGGCGCCGTGTCTGGCTAACATTTTCCTCCTATCACTTTCAGAATTTATAAAGATCTTGTTGTAAAAATCCAACATTCTCAAAACCTCCGGATTGTAACTCTGAAATACTCATTTGTTGGTGATTGGCACATTTGCACTGGTTAGTTGTTGTGTTAAAACTTTTTTTGCAACTGGCACTGGATGATGAGATCGCAACAAATGCACACTCTTTGACGTCGTAATAGGGTGATTATGACCCTCGCCAAATTGGATGACAAAAAACCCCTTTTCTTGACCAGTGGTCTTTTAGAACAGAGAGTTTTACCCCCAACCCTCTATAGTTAGCCCCCATTTTTAGTATAGTGGGTTCAAAATTTTGTACAATATTTTTTTAGACCTTTGCCCTTCTTTGCAACAAACGTGTATCACGGGGCCCTAGACTTCGAATTGGAGTCGCCCACCCGGGTTTGAGGATTGTCACCTGAGAAACTGGATTTAAAAATGATTTTCGTGCGGTATTTTGGAAAAAGTTTTGTCATTGGGCGTTATGACTGTAATATCTTAGGTTCGGAGCCAGGTTGTAATGGTAAATCTTTTGTAATGATTTTTTTTTATTATAAAGTCTTGGCGTTAGTTAACATTTTATACAAAAATATAGAGGGCCCTATTTAAGAAGTTCGCTTCGTGTCCCCCAAACTTTTGACCCGACACTGGTTATATCCTATGCTTGGTGGAGTGCACTGAAGATAAAATAATTTAAGGGATGAAGAGATGAAAATAGTGTTTAAATGAGAGAATTTACAGAGGATAGTCAAATTCATTTCGTATTTGTTAGCTTTGCATCAATTTCTTGTGTAGATTACTGGTTCGTCTCGGCGAAAGGAATCTAAAAAGTACAAAATTATATTTAAAATAAAAAATTGAATAAAGACATAAATAATCTAAAAACCTATATGCGTTGGATTATTTTTGTTTTTATTAAAAAAATTCATATATATGTCAAATATACGATACTATTTAATATTTATCTGCAATTAAATAATGAATGTTTAATTAAATAAAAAAAATCTAACCAAAGTCATGTCCTATTCTCAAACTCCCGTGCCTCTGTTTTGAGGGAGTTCAGGTCGTTAGATTATATATTTTTATTTTTTTTATTTCCAAGTGATGCAACATCCAAAAATCTCTCGGCACATAGACACAGAAGGAAACCCGCAAACAGAGGAACTCCGGCCCTTCTCCATTGTAGTATCATGTGTTATTTGATCAAATTCAATTCATACAAGCAAGAGAAAATTTCAATAAAGAGGACATGACTTCTTGTAGAAAAATCTGATTCGGAATCTTTTCCGTGCAAGTAATGTCCAAAAACACTGATGATTTCTGACAAATCATGCATTTCGCATGGCATTACGAATTACTCCTAGTATAAATCAACACCAGCAACGGGTAGCTCAAACGGTAATAGTAATGAATTGTAAACTCAAAACTTGAAAACCTTAAGTCACAAGAGTTCCCCTCGTGAATTTATTAGTCCCGGCATGGTGTGTTGTCTTTGAATGGACCGTGAAAGAGATTTGATTGAGGTACGCACAAGTTAACTCGGATACTTAACCGCCAAACCCAAAAAAAAAAGAAAAAGAAAAATCAAACAGACGCCAGCAGGTGAACTTTTTCAAGTGGCCCCTCTTGAAAATCAACGGCAGTGCATGGCATTTGCGTCTGTGGTGACGATTCCTACAAATCACCTCAGCCGTGAATCATACAAATCACCGCAGCCGTTGATCTTGATTCATCCATCTGATCCCGCCATTCAACCGAGGAATTGGGTCGTGTTTTCACTTCTTTACGGTCAAGAGGCCAATACCCATGTATTTTTGTTAAAAAGGTCAATACCCAATTTTGACATTGCAACTTTAACCCACCCCAAATTTCGAATTCTTGAATTGAAAAAGGATAAAAAAATAATAATAATAGTAGTAAATTTGATATCTGAAGACAAAAGGTCCAATACTACTTAATTTGAATTTGTATAACGGAAAAAAAGCAACATGTCTTGAATGGTTGGACTGAAAGCCCGTAGAGCAAGTTTACTTTCGATAACTTAGGTATTCAGGGCCGCACATCAACTAATCGTGGGAACTAACTCTTCCACCAACAAGTTAATTAAGCAAGTTCACTTATGAGTTAGTATTTAGGTTGAGACATTTAAATTTTAACAAAATATATGACATAGTAGTGCTCACTTGTTAGTCACGGTTGCTATAAAAAATAGTAATGTCAATTTATAATGTCAAATTCAGTTCAAAGAAATCTTTTACGTTTAATTTGACTGCAATTTTGACTTTATCAAATTTGCTATATGAGACGAGTTTGATCTGATGATGTGCATTTAAAATAGCAAACCAAACGACTCTAAAGTGTAAGAGCATCTCTAACCTTAACTTCAAGTGTGAGGATATCAAGTGTTTTTTTTTTTTCCAAGGCTTAGAGCAACTCCAGCCTTTACTTCAAACTTGGATGTGTCAAATTTTTTGAGGACTGATGTGACAATTTGACACCTTCAAATTTGACATCAACAAACATTCTCCTCCAACAATAGAGTCAAATATTGTACTATATCATTTTTAACTTTAAATGTTTTGAAATACAAATGAGACAAATTAAAGCAAATGCCAAATTCAAATGAGATTTGGCATCACAATTGGCATGTGGTTGGATTACAAGAGAAGGCAGAAATTATTACAAGTGCTCCACGGGGGATTTGACTTTGCTCATTGGAGATGCTCTTACGTGGTAATTTGAAATGTTTAAATTTGACACTCTAACCATTACGTTAAAATTCTTTTTATGATATGTTTTCACTTTAGGTATTAAAGAAAGTACTTGGCATCACATGTGAAATTTGACTTGAGAGAAAAGATGCTAATATATGTCACCTAGACAATTGACATCTTGATTGGAGTTGGTTCAAATGTCAATTCATCCACTTGGCATGCCATATCAAATTTGACATCTGTGGTTGGAGATGTCAAAATTTTTTGAAGGCTTTCGTGGCAATTTGACATTCTAAAATGAATTCGTTAATTTTTTTTTTTTGGAAATACCTTTATTATTTTTCGAATAAGTCATAATATAGTCATTTTCACCCAATGCACTTTATCATACTAATATGAAAGATGCTATAAATATTGCTAGCGTGTATGGTTTTGGATATATATTTCATGTACATGTGTTGGTGGGCTACTCACGTGCTTAGGATTGTTGAGAGAGAATAGAATTGTTCCTGTATTCCATTTTTGTGGTGGAGGCCGTTGAGGGGGTGAGAAGATTCTTGTTGTGTATGAATCTTGCCATCTTGGTAGGATCAATCCAGAGTATATCAAATTTGCAACAATTACGTCCGGGTCCTTAAAATAACGATAAAGTCATTCTCAACTAACTTCCTCCATTAAGACTAATCTAAATAATTGTTAAATTATACCTCTCTCTCTCGCTCTCTCTCATCCCCCCTCTCTCTCCACTGCTGTGTGGGTGTTATGGGGCAGCAGAGCATTGAAGCTCCACTTTTGGGCAGAAATGGGGAGACCCATAATAGGCGATGGAGTAGAGCTCTGCTGTTCCTCCTTGGATTCATCGCCATCACTTGTGAGTTCCCTCTCTCTCTCTCTCTAGTTTTGTTGATTTCTTTCTGGGTTCGTCGGATAATATAAATTCTGTTGTGGGTTTGGTTTAATTTCGTTGATTTCTTTCTGGGTTTGTCACATGATAAAAGTTCTTGAGGAATTCTTGTAGTTTGTCTCGGTTTTGGAACATAATTGATCTTTGGCTAGCTGTTTCTGGGTTCTGAATTTCTGCTGATCAAATGAATAGAATCTACTATTTCTAATTCAATTTGTGTATAGCTAAATTTAATGAAACGAAACAGATTTCTTCCTTTTTTTACCCTAGTGTACGGAATGAATTAAGTGTTGATTTCTTTATGGGGTTATTTTTGTTTCACAAAATGGAATTCCAATTGCTTATCTCAGTTTTAATCATGGGAAAAGAATGATAATGTGGTAGCTGTTTTCGGGTTCTGAATTTCTGCTGATCAACTGAATATAATCTAATTTTTAGTTCCATTTGTCGATTGCTAACTCGGATGAAAATTGGAGTAGGTTGTTTCTTGCTCTTTTAACTCAGTTTGCGGATTGAATTAAACAGGGTGAAAATGAATGTAGAGTGGAGTGAATTGTGTTTTAAGCAGAGAAGGATGTAAATTTTCCCTGTTAAATTATTATAGTAGTGCCTTATCCATATTCAATTACAAAGCTTGTGCTTTCATTCTGTTTCCTCTGTGGTTACATTTATGTGGGTTTGTGTCCTTAATCTGCTGGATCATTTTGATAAGGGATGCAATATGTGACCGCTTTTCACCAATGTGATATCATGTCATGCGGCGTGATATTTTATGATTCTATTATTTTCTTAATTGCTATTTCCAAAGAAATAACCAATATTGAGTATCTAAGTAGGCAATGCAGCGACTGAAGAATTGGTAACATATACCATTTTTCGAGTTGACGATCTGTGGAATTAGACAAAAGGGGTGTTCCCTTCAAACACACTCATGATTCAAGGAAGCAAAACTATTTGGTTCTTAGTAATTTCCTAAGTTTAGTCCAAATTTTTTTGGCCGAAGGTGTACTAAAATTGATTGCTTAGGAATATCTCTTTTTCCCAAAATTGGTACTAGTTATTTGGATCCTAAGATAAGCATGCCATATATGAAGTCTTCTTTCTTTTCTATCGGTTCATGATGACAGATTTTTGGGGGTGCAAGAATGGATATGCAGATAGGCTATTCCACATATATGTCTGGAAGTATTCACCTTGGCACAATTTCGCCATCTGCAAAAGATCCCACCGCACCTATGCTAGGGCTGAAGCTAAACTTCCACGTAGTTCGCCCCGATATATGTGATTTCTGGTGTTATGAATTCCCATAAAGAATGATGAAAAATTCAATTCTTTGTATAAGATCTATGACATTCTTATTTTTGCATTTCCATGCTTCTTTCCCTTTAAAAAGATTGAATGTCACATCATTTGGCCGCTATCAACTCTCATTTTTTGCTAATTTTCGCAGTTAGATTTGATTTATGTATTCAACTGTTCATATTCATGGGATATTTAATCTATACTGTAAAGTAATTTTGTTTATTTTCTAGTTATTGGCCTTACAATAGGAGGCAACTTAAGTTTATGGGAATTGAGAGGAGGGAACAAACACCATGAGAAGGTACAAGCTGGGGAGGCTGAAATTGTTGAGTCAGATGAGGCAGTTGTTGCTGCTGATGATGGACGTTGCTCGGAGATTGGTGCATCATTTCTTAGACAGGGTGGCCATGCTGTTGATGCAGCAGTGGCAATCGCTTTGTGCCTTGGTGTGGTCAATCCCATGGCAAGCGGAATTGGAGGTGGTGCTTTCATGCTCGTTCGGTCTTCATCAACGTCACAAACCCAAGCCTTTGACATGAGGGAAACTGCTCCCTCAGCTGCCTCACAGGTTTAAAAGTCTTTCTATTTTCAATGAGTAAAGGGTAATGCCATAAAAACAGAGTTTTTATAACAAATAATGTGGTTTTCTGATTCTTTAGTTTTAAACTCTGAAACGCCTAGCTACGTGGCTCTCAATATCAACAGGGGAAAAACTATATGTCACCTCATTTTTATCCTTGTTTTTTGTCACTGCCTAGTTGAATGCCCGTTGTTGGTTCTATGATGGGAACATATTTCATGAACAAAGAATCAAGGTGATTTATTTCCTGCCAGATACGCGGTGCATCAAATGATGATAAATTCTGGTGATATATTGTACCCCTCTTTCAACAATTCCGATGATGTGAGAGTTTTGTTTATGAAATCTCCGTTCTAAGTGGGTTTCCATAACTAATTGAGGCTAGTAGGCTGAAACGACAATCCAAATGGGTCATGTGTTACCATCTATTTTGGTGTTTCACACAAATAAGACACATCTATCAAACAGTTGCTTAGGTTTGCATAACAGAAATTGTAAATTAGAACCTTTTGAATGGTGGGTGTAAATTAAAATCAAACCATCCACATGGGCAAAATATGATGGGTGTGTATCTGCATTTGTCCACAAACAGGACATGTATGAGAACAATTCCGTGGCTAAGTATGTGGGTCCACTTTCAGCTGGCGTTCCAGGTGAATTGGCTGGCCTTCATGAAGCTTGGTTGAAATATGGGAGATTGCCTTGGAGGACATTATTCCAACCTGCTATTAAACTCGCCAAACATGGGTTTGTGGTCGCTCCGTATCTTGCATTATGCATTTCCAGTAGTGCAAGACTGATAATGGCTGACAGTGGATTGCGACAAGTGTTTGCACCAAAAGGGAAGTTGTTACATGCCGGAGATATGTGCTACAATGTGGAACTTGGGCACAGCTTGGAGGCAGTAGCAGAACAAGGACCGGCAGCTTTCTATAATGGAACAATTGGTGAAAATCTTGTGAAAGATGTGACTGAAGCTGGTGGGATTTTGACAATGGAAGATATGAGGAACTACAAAGTGGATATAACTGATCCAATCGCTGTCAATTCGATGGGATACACCATCTTAGGAATGCCACCTCCGTCAAGTGGAACGCTTGGGCTCTCTCTGGTACACTGTTTTTCGAACTTTATATTCATATTTTCAACCTACGTCTTATATGTCCTCATTTACCCAAATAAGTGAGCTAGAACATGCTTTGAAATAATTATTCTAGGTGCTACACCCTTCAGTTTTTCCTTGCTTCCTCTATGTGCTAGCATGGATCACTCTACTTCAAAGCTACACTTCAACATAGCTTTGCTAGATTTTTTATCGTATGGGTGTGGATTAAGAATTCGTGGAGGGAAAGGGAATAGATAAAAAAAGGAAAGATAAGAAGATAATGAAGAGAAGAAGCAATTTACATTTTTGGTTTTCCTTCATCTTTGAAGCACTTTGCAAATTGATGACCCAAATGGATCCTATTGGTTTATGTTCTACAAAAGACTATTATTGCGCCGGCTGCTTTAGTATGAGTCCACAGTCAGATGATTTAGCCTGTTAAATGTTTTGAGTTTTCGATGATATATGTTGCATTTGTCTAAAGTCTGGAACCCGAATTCTGTTTGACTTCTGACATACATGGAATTAATACATATTAATATTGGTGAAACGCAGGTTCTAAACATATTGGACAGCTATGGAAATTCTGATGCAGCAAAGGGTGCTATAGGGCTACATCGCCTCATTGAAGCGCTGAAGCACATGTTTGCTGTCCGTATGAACCTAGGTGACCCTGACTTCGTAAATATCAGTAATACGATATCTGATATGCTTTCTCCTTCTTTTGCTAAGAAACTTCAGCAAAAGATAGTCGACAACACCACTTTCCCTTCTGAATACTATTTGTATAGGTGAATTCAATATTTCCTTTTTCCTATTTTGAAGACGAAATCACAATAAGGCTATGTTCGGATCAAGGAGTTGGGTTTCATTTCCTTACCCAAATTGTTGATTCAAACACAACCTATGAGCCTAAGTTTTCTTAGTTGTTGTTCACCTGAACCATGGCTCTGGATGCTATTTTTACTTAATTTGTAGGTGGAGTCAGCTTAGGGACCATGGAACAAGCCATTTCTGTATTGTAGATGCAGATCGAAATGCTGTATCAATGACAACAACGGTAAATTATCATTTTGGAGCAGGATTGCTGTCACCATCCACTGGAATTATTCTGAATAATGAGATGGGCGATTTCTCTACCCCTACTGAAATATCGCCAGAGCTCCTTCCCCCTGCTCCCACTAATTTTATTAGACCAAACAAAAGACCCCTGTCATCCATGACCCCCATCATTGTTCTCAAGGTAAAGAGAAGTGAGCACTTGTTTTTTTATTTTTTGACCATTTCTGTTTTATCTTTTGTTTTCAATAAACGAATGTAAAACAATAGCTAGTAGAAATGCATCTTGTAGATGATCAAAAAAAAAAAAAAGGGAAAAGGAAAAAGAAATGCATCTTGTAAGGGTAATCAAAATGCTCTATCGAGGTTTAGAAACTTTTACAGTTAGTTTCTCCTCTTTTTCTGAGAAGTTTGTTTCTTGCTTTGATGTTTACAGGATAATCAGCTTGCCGGGGTCATTGGCGGTAGTGGTGGTTTACTTATAATTCCCGCAGTAATCCAGGTTTTCCTTAACCATTTCATTTTGGGGATGGAACCTTTGGATGCTGTTCAGAATCCAAGAGTCTACCACAAGGTAGTGTCTCAATTACAACATAGTCTTGTATTCTGAGAAGCACAAACACTTCTGAAAAGGTGCCTTGTTGGACAAACATCTCGTGTCCAACACGACACTTACACTCATTGGACACCTCTAGACACTTGTTATACACACACACACAAAGATTATCCTTCTGGTTTTTTTTTTTTTTTTGGCAAAAGAAATTTTGTAATCCTTGAAAAGAACAAAGATTAATGGGTCAAGAGAACACTAGCAAAACCGTCACCTGAGAACCAACTCAAAGAGTAGCAGAAGCCAACCTAAGAGAAACACCTGACGGGCCAAAGCCCACAACACCTAATGGGCCAAAGTCCACAACCCAAAAACACCTGAAAACCCTAAAACACCAAAAAATGCTCCCTAAACTTGACTACCCACCACCACCCCAAGAAACCAAGCATCTCTGCCACCCAAAAATCGCTGCCAATCCAAGCGCTGCACCTCCGAAACGGAGCACCAGCCGCAACCACCGCCAACTAAGCGGCCAACAACTCCTGGAGAGACACCAACGATGAGAGATGCCACAGCCCGAAAATCCCTCACAACTGTCTACACCCAAGAAACAAACACCACAAGTCGTCCAACCAAACCGCCGCCTCCCAATGGACGAGCCACAGCCGGCCAAAGACAACCAAAAACACACACCCTTCGTTGCACCTCCAAAGAGCACCAACCGATCCACAAGCCGTCACACCAACGAAGATGGTCGGATATATGTGTGTCAGTGCTCGTGTTGGTATCTATACATGTGTGTCAGTGCTTCTTTGCTTATATTGCTCAAAAGGTAAAGGCCATGTTTGTATCATGGGCTTATGTAATGATTCACCATGAAAAAGGGGAAGTAATGCTATGCCCTTTTTCTTTTCTCTCCGCATAGCCATCCAAGAAATCAAAGATCCTTGCACGGCAAGGGAATCAATCAATCATGCACTGATGTAGTATTAATGTTTGTGCAGCTAATTCCAAACATAGTAACATATGAAAACTGGACTGTGATTGACGGTGATCATATCGAGCTCCCGGATGAGAGAAAGCATTTCTTGGAAGAGAGGGGTCACCAACTGCAGGCCACGAAAGGAGGGGCTATCTGCCAGCTTGTTGTTCAAAATCTCGGAAACAACATCGCCATCGAAATGGGAAGAAAACTTGGGAAAGTTTCTCCCCGTAAACCAATCTTCTATGGAACTCTTACTGCTGTTAGTGATCCCAGAAAAGATGGGCGGCCAGCAGCCGTCTGATTGTTAGCTATTCTTTGGTGAATCTCTACACCATATGTTGTATTGCTGTATCTATAGTAAATAACATCTTTCCCATTTGTGTATGTGCATCAATTTGGTCATTGGGTGTAATTAGTCAAAAAATATATGATTTTCATTCATGCTCTTCGCCAATGAGGAAGACGAATTAGGTGTATATTAGCCGTCACTGGCCAGTAATTCAAACGGGCTCCAATCGAATACGTATACCAGAACGCAAGTTTTACCTGGTTTGGATTACTGCAATCTTAGCTGTATGATTTTGTTCTTCCAAGTTTTCTCTAGTTCCTTTGAACAATTAGACATGTGTACGATATATATCAGTGTTTCCGGGAACTTGGGTTACTACGTGGTGTGACTGTGCAAGGAAAGGAAAAAAAAAGCAGCTCATTGTGGACATAATCCTGCGATAAGCCTCGAATCTGGGAAATTATGTGAAAAAGATAAAGATAAAAAAGCAGCAAATTTAGTACATTAGTTGGTGCTTTATTTAGTGCATTGGAGATGTTCTAACATTTTGTTTCATTTAGCGAAATTCATCTAAAATAGCAATACAAAAACTTTTTCATTTTTTGCTATGCAAATCAAGAATAAGGATAAGTCCGGTTAAAAAAAAAAAAAGAATATGGATAAGCATTTTTCATTTGTGAGAAAGAAGTGAACTTTTGCTAGGTGATTTTGCTACCTGCTTTGGTTGTTTAACCCGCTTCTCCTCTAACCTACTGATGATAGGGGTGTAAAAGGTTCGATCTGGTCTGGGTTTTGATATTGTTGCAAACAAGCAAGGGCGACTCCACCTTGTTACAAGGGGTGTCAGTTGAACCCACTCAACTTCGAAAAAATTCTACTATAAATGTGAGATTTGGACTGCTCTTACTCCTATTTTCATCCAATGAATCTAGTGGCTTTTGCTAGTTGAACCCAGCTTTTAAAAGGAAAACGTAATTTCCTCTTTTTGTACACATAGTAAAAGCATAATTTCGGTATGATTAAAGGCCATGTTCGGTTGGGAGCTTTGCTCCGGTTTTGGTAAGTTCTGTTTCGGCTGACATCATCATTTTTCTCACTTTTCTCTCTATCTCTCTCCACTTATTACACCTGCTTACATCATCAAAACTAAACTAAACTCCCTCAAAACTCCCAACCGAACAAGGCCAAATGCATTGATTGACCCACTCTTACACACTCCCTCTCTCCACTCATCTCAAATTGTAGGAGTTTTTTAGTACACACTTTCCAACTTTTTTCCCATCTATTACTGTATTTATTACTTATCTATATTATAAAATGGCTCAGTTTTTTGAATCCCTTATATTTTCAGCCCTTGGATTCAATGGATAGTTGAGATTGATTTTCACGCCAGCCCTCAAAGGCTTAGATCAATTAAGCTTTTAATCGACGGCCAAGATGCATTTTTTGGCTCAAATTTGCCACCTAAACGGTCAGTCATACTTGGGAACCCAAAAACGTTGCCTATTTTGATTCTCTCTCTCTCTCTCTCTCTCTCTCTCTCATGATTATTAATTTGGGAACACAAATTTCTTCTCTCACTTCAATCACATAACAGCCACAATTGAAAAGGAAAGCTTCAATCACGTAATTGCCAAAATTAATTCTGCCATCTATTTTTCCCATATTCCCACCGTGAGCAATATCACTTTTATTCCTCTCTCTCTCTCTCTCCCTACCAAAATTAACAGTTTTCCCTTGAAATCACTATTTGCTTAAAACTTTATTGGTCAATTAAGTATATGACAGTTAATTTGTGTAAGGAGATTTGGTTTCGTGTTCGCTATTGCTTTTATAGATTGTACAACAAATTTATTTTTTCAAGCAAATAAGGTTGGATTGGATAGGCATGGATTGTAAGATAGTGTGGTTGGTTTACATTAGTCTTCAATTACATGGGAAAGTACTTTTAATCAATGGTGTAGCTTTTGTTTTTTTGCTGTATGTTCCTTCCTTTTTTTTTCACTACTTAAACTTGATTGTACAACAAATTTATGTTCCTTCCTTCCTTAAAGCTTTTTTTTTGCCGTATGTTCCTCCACTATTTGCATAAAACTTTACTAGCAAAAAACCCGTGCTATGCACAGGTGATGAAGCATTCATCATGATTCATAGAACTAAAAAAAATCGTACTGCTTCTAGAGCTAAATTAATATTTATCTCTACCAAAATTAAAAAGAATCAAAGTGCCTACCATAAAAAATTTACTCAAATGCATGCAAAATTCTAACCCATGTACGTAAATGTTAACTAAAACATCCGAAATGTGCATCATTCAAAATTCTAACCCATGTACGTAAATGTTAACTTCTTTCAACATGCTGACTTTTGTATGAAGTTCTATGGAATCACATACGAAAATATAGCCCGGACAACCTGAAAAATAAAATACCAAAACAATAGACTCATCAAATAGAAAAATGATTTTTATAATTGAAAACACTGACCAATTGGGTCTTCATCAATGTGGCAGAGAATAAAAGCGCAAATAGTGGATAAAAAAATGAAAATGATCGAAAAATCAAATATCATAACACCAAAAAACAGTAAAAGCTTAAAAAGACCATAAATGACTTGAGGGATGCATATACCTGTGGATGGAACCATTCATAGACTTTCAACGTTCTAGGAGCTTCGGGTGGGGAGACAATGGAATGAGAAAATTGATTAAACATTTAAGATTTTTCCTTCTTTAAAGTCCTTAAATCATGGGACGGTAATTGTAATAGTTATGGATACATTAAGATAAGATTCATGTTTTGAAACTCAAAAAAGATTTATGGAATGTATTTATTTAGTTTGATAATGCTACATAGCTTACTTAACAAATTTTCTCACAATCCAATCAAGCATTGCCACTTGTCACTCCCACGGCCCTTCTCGCGAAAACCCATCCTGCAATACTATAATAGATTGGTCAATTAAATAGTTGTTTTAGATTGTTCAACCAATTCATATGCTTAATGCCTTTAGACATGGGTAATGAATTGGACTCAATATAGAATCAGTGCCTTTTTGTTGTTTTCATACCTATATATGATAAGAACTTTAGAGGCTTTAATAGACACAAATTCTTTATTGTATTAATAGTATAGTTCTATTTTATTTTCTCATATTCACTTGCTAAATGGGATGATGTTTATGGTCAGGCGGACGATTATACTAGCTTGGAACTGCAACTTCACAGAATCGGAATGCCATTTAAGTATTTCATACTCAAATTTTGTTCGGTGGAATGCCTTCAGGCACAGGTCATTCACTAGTAGAATAATAAAATATGTCACATGCATTGCCGCTTATTTTACATATTTGCAATTGGATATTATTGGAAGTTACACTAGTATAGTAGTTTACAATTTTTAAGAGTTTTACCGTTGCTCATATGACAAGTAACATAAAAAAAATGTAGTAAAATATAGGAGTAGTATATTCTAATCATTCTCATACACTTTATTTTCTTCTAGGAAGAGAGAGAAAATCTAATAATAATAATGGGCATTACAACTTTGCTACCCATACACTTTATTTACTCTACATAAAATGCATGGACGCGGGGGGCCTGTTGCTCGGAGGGGTCGGCAGGCCTTGCCGATGCCCATCCGAGTCGTCTAAACGTACTTTGGACGGCCCTGATTTGAGGATGGGTATATTATCGTGTTAACTACTCAAAACACCCTTCAGTACCTATCCTCAAATCTGGGCCATTCAAAACAAGTTTGGACAGCTCGGATGGGGTTAGCAGGGCCCTCTGACTCTAGTAAGATGGTTAGCAGTACTCAGCAAAAAAGAGCAAAATGGGGATCATTTAGCTTCATTTAAATCACGAAGAATTGAGTTGATTGAAAACTCATGATTGTATTTATGATTTTATTGACAAAAATTGTTTGATATAATTTACGACTGGAAAAAAATAACGAATGAACCCACTAGATGAAAGTCCTGCAGTCGCCACTGCAAACAAGACCGGATGTTTCGGTTTGGAAAATTTACAAACCAAACCAAATCAAATATTAAATATTAATGATTTGGTTTGATTCAGTTTGGTTTGACCGGTTTATTTCGGATTATTACTCATTATACATTTTGTAAAAAGAAAAGGAATTGAAATTTGGACTACGTACTCTGAAATCTAACCACTGCCCATAAAAAAAAAAAAACCTACTAAAGTTTTTAAATTAACAAGTCATTCTCCACACATACATTAATTGATTTAATAACTTGTAGTCCAAGAAAACCGAAAAATACCGGAAATACCGCAGTGGAAACTCACCCTCTTTCTTTCCCGATTTTTGGTCCTAATCGATGAGTTTACCCATTTACCCTTCTTTTTGAAATTAAATACACATGGGATAAATCAATGATTATATTTTGAACATGCAAGATTATATCTTGAACAGTATAAAAGTATGATAATTGCAATGATGATGTTCCCTAAATAAACTATAATCCTAAAAAATGAACAATAAATTGGGACGGATGGAGTAACAATTAAGAATATTAATAAAAAATTATAAAGCTCTGCTTAAAAGTACAAACATGTACTAAAATATATTTTGGTCCGGTCCGGTTTATTCCAGATTGAAAGGTAGTAAACAATATCAAATCAATTTTTTTTCGATTTGAATAAAAATCCAATTGGGAGGTGCTTCACTAACAAAAAAATAGTTGTTTTAAAAAATCAAGACATGTCATTTTCTCACAATACATCACATAAAAAATTGTAAAAAACCAATTTATTTTAAAAATTGCCTTAGTGGAACACCCCCTTAGAAACCAAACAAACCCATTTTTCTTTAACAAATTCACGCTTTTCTGATGCATAAAATGTTAGAGAAAGAAAGAGAAAAGGAAAAACCAATGGGATTTTGATTTTTGGACACTAGAAAAGACAAAAATGACAAGCCAAACGAATTGATGGTTGAGATTCAATCACGTGCGCATGTTCTTTCATCGACGGATCAGATTACTCTCAGTTCCCTTGATGAACACTCGCACGTGTCCAGATCCTCATTCGCCGTTCTCGACTCCTCCCTCGACCCAAAAACCACATCGTCGCCTCTCTCTCTCTCTCTCCAATTCCCACAATCAGGTCTAGTGAGAGAAACCCCCGCCGGATCAAAAAAAAAAGAAAAGAGAAACCCCCGCCCAAAAACACATCTTTCTAGGGTTTCTTTACTGTAATCCACCACCATGTACAGAAGCGCAGCTTCACGCCTCCGCTCTCTCAAGGTCAGTGCCTACTTCGACACTATCTGGATATATACAATCGTTCGCATACAGTTTTATATATACATATAGCATGTATTTGGCACTGAGATAGAGTGTTTTGTTGGTGCATATTTGTTAATGGTTAATCCTATCGATGTCTCTAGCTTGTAGATCTGATTCCGTTTTTGTGGGGTATACCTGTTGGTTTTTGGATTGCTGAGGAAATGTTGCAGTGGATTTCTCTTTTTCCCGTCTGTAGGGATTAGGGAGTAGTACATTTCAGCTCTGCGTTTGTAGATTAGGAAGCCCAAAAAACGCAAAACTTTGGATCCTTTACAAGGTTCTAAAACTCGCTAGGCGCTCCCGGGGCGGCCGGGCACCTTCTAGCTTCGAGGGCCGAGTACTCAGCGACTAGTTGGGCAATTAGTCGGGCTAGTCGGTCTAGTTGGGTTAGTCGGGCTAGTCGGCGAGGGGCCTTCCAGCGCCTAGGCGGCGAGTACTCGGCCTTCCAGACCTTCTTTTAGAACAGTGACCCTTTATATGTATTTTTGCTTATTCGTAAGGAAGCAAAGTGGTGTGCGAATTTGGGGAGTCCAGATGGTGTTATATTAATGGAAATAGTTGTATAGGAAAGGTTCTAAAAGTCACTAGGGTCTAGGCGCTAGTTGGGCAGCCGGTGACCACCTAGCGTCCTAGGTCTATTAATTGGCCCTTAGAGAGATTAGTTGGATTTTCCGTTTTCTTTATTTTTGAAAATATTTTCCTCCCTCCTTCCTATGCTCTGAGTAAGTAGAAAAACATTACATAACATCTAAAATAGAGCCATTGATAGTTTGATACTATCCCTACACGTACAATTTATGATGTTCATACGAAATTATTAACAGAGAGAGGGAGAGGGAGGGCGATGACGATGATGAGAGGGGGAGATCTATTTGGTATTTTTTTTGAACTAGATCGATTAGCCTATTTGGTATTTAATTTTGGGTTATAAATTTAGTGGTGTGTACAGGACTGTATAGGTGTATATTATAGCATAAGTACACAAAGATCCTTAATACTATATTAGCACAACAGTTAGATCTCTTTATATTTTCAAAATTATGCATTTAACCTCGATTAATTCCACCTAGCCGCCTAACCCCGCCTGACACCTAGCCGATTAGTTGCTGACTAATCCCACCTAGTAGCCAACTAATCAGCCTAGACCCTAATTCAGCGCCTAGTCTATTAATCAAGGCGGCCGGGCATCATGCCACCGCGTAGAGCCTAGGCGGCCCCCTTGTTCTACTTTTAGAACACTCGGCATAGCTAACCAATTTGGGTCCTTTTGATTAGGATTGAAAGAATGTTGGAAAGTTAAATGGTAGAAAGTGAAGAAAATCTGTTTTCTAAAATTACTGTCAGTTTCCGGTTAAATGGTCTGTTTTCTCCTTACGCATATCTATCGGAGTGCCAATGCCTGTGCTGATTGTCTTGCCCATCCCAGCTGATCAGAATGATCAGCTGATAGTTATGGATAGCCCTCCCCTGGCTGTAAGGGAGGACCTTCTAAGAGATAGCCTAAATATTAGGCCAATCCTTGACTAGTTTCCTTACTGTCTCCTTTCCTTCTTTTTTTTTTTTTTTTTATGTTGTTGCTGTGTAAAACTATTCCTGCACCCCTGATGCAGATTACTCTCCTTTAAGTTCGTACTAAATTTCCGTTTGACCAAAAAAAAAAGGTCTGTTTTCTAAAATTACTGGCATTTTCTTGTGTTTTTTGTGAGAAACAAATGCATGCAAGAGTTTTAAATAAAGTTTAGTTCTTGCATTTTCAACCATTCTCTTTCTTAACAAATGCATGAAATTTCAATTATTTTCTTTGCATCACTTTCTTCCTTTCCATGCTAATCGAACAGATGCCTTGAGAAGAGAATTTGTACGGATATGAAGCATTGCTGTTTCCTTTTGAAAATTAGGATTTACCACTTATTTTGTAATTCAGTTGTCGAGCAATTTTATTTGGTTTCCATGGGTGTGAATTTTTTGGTAGCTTGATCAATTAAAAAGTATCTTTGTTTTGTTGTTGATATGAGTGTAGGGTAGTGTGGGAAATAGGTCACTAATCAGGTATGCAAGTTCAAGTGCCGTTGCTACAAATTCATCTTCGTCAGGAGGTCTCTTTAGCTGGTTGACGGGAGAAAGGTCAAGTTCGCTCCCCCCTCTACAAGTTCCTCTTCAAGGCATTACCTTTCCACCTCCATTGCCTGACTATGTTGAACCTGGCAAGACAAAGGTTACAACACTTCCAAACGGTGTAAAAATTGCATCAGAAACATCTGCGGTATGTGTGTGCCCGTTATTTTATTTGATCCTTGCTTATGTTACGTTTTGTTGCCGACATGTTTCTTGAATTGGTTGATCGGACAGAATCCGGCCGCCTCGATTGGGTTGTATATTCATAGTGGCTCAATATATGAGACACCTGAATCATTTGGGGCCACACACCTCTTGGAACGTATGGCTTTTAAGAGCACAAGTAACAGGAGTCACCTGCGCATTGTCCGGGAAGTGGAAGCAATTGGTGGCAATGTAACAGCCTCAGCTTCCAGGGAGCAGATGGGGTACACTTATGATGCTCTCAAGACTTATGTTCCTCAAATGGTAGAAATGCTTGTTGACTGTGTGAGGAACCCTGTCTTCTTGGATTGGGAGGTGAATGAGCAGGTAAATATCTTCGGTAAATATCTTCACTCTTGCCACCATCTTTCTTGCCATTCAAGTGTCACGGTTGTTCTCATACGAAATTGTACCTTCTACAGCTTCAGAAGGTTAAAACTGAGATTGCAGAAGCAGCTAACAATCCACAAGGCCTGCTTGTGGAGGCATTACACTCTGCTGGTTACTCGGGTGCAATGGCAAATCCCCTTTTGGCTCCTGAGTCTGCAGTAAACAATTTGAATAGCTCAATTTTGGAGTATTTTGTGGCTGTAAGTTGGAGGAAAGTTTCTACATAAGTCGGTTGATATGTCTTGATGATTTCCATTTCTTGACTTTGTTATCCTTCGATAATTTCAGGAAAACTATACTGCTCCACGAATGGTCCTTGCAGCTTCTGGCGTTGAGCATGAGGAGCTATTAAAGATTGCAGAACCACTTCTGTCTGACTTGCCCAGTGTGTCTCGTCCTGAGGTGCCAAAGTCTGTCTATGTTGGAGGTGATTATCGTTGTCAAGCGGATTCAGGGGTATGTGCAGCTGATGTTTATATTTTTTTTGTGCATTTTTCTAGCATATTTAGTTTGGTTCTTGACATAATTATCCAGGACTTGTGCTTGAATAGATTTGTAATTATGAATTTCTGACATCATTGTCTTGTATTCTTGTAGGACCAGAAAACTCATTTTGCTCTTGCCTTTGAAACTCCGGGTGGATGGCTGAAGGAGAAGGAAGCTATGACTGTGACTGTACTGCAGGTATGGTATCAATTTATAGGGTCTCTGTTCCAGCTTGCTGAAAATTTCCTCTTCCCAAATTGGGTGGATATGATTTCCTGTTGGTACATTTGTTTGTATATTCGTTTTCCCTTGTGTTCTTGTTTCCAACTTCGCCAGTTATATAACAAGTAGGACTTCTTGTAGATGCTAATGGGAGGAGGCGGATCTTTCTCAGCTGGGGGTCCGGGAAAAGGCATGTACTCACGATTATGTAAGTGCGCTCATAGAAATTTAGCTTTCAATAGCTCAAAGATATTACCAATGTTATGGATAGTTTTCTGAATCTTTTTGTTCTGGATTTCTTACTATTGGAATCAACGGGTTGCTGATATGATGATTAGATCTTCGTGTGTTGAATGAGTATCCACAAATACATGCGTTTTCTGCCTTCAACAGCATCTATGACCATACTGGCATATTTGGAATTCAAGCTACCACTGTAAGCAGCTTCTTTCATCTGTTTTGTGATACCTACTATGACTAATGTTTTGTATAACTTGTTGTGGCTGCCAATTTGAGTTCGTTAAACATGGTTAAATAAACTCTTGGTGCTGTATTCAAACACTTCTTGTTGGGGAATTCATTTAGATTGTCAGATTGTGTTTGGATTGTGGATTGGAGTAGGGTTATGTAGTGGGGAAAAGAAAAAGGCCAAAAGGCAAAGATAATGAAGTGAAGCTAAGTTTTGTTCTTTGGTTTCCTTTGTTCCCTTTTGTCTGGTAACGATTAGGATAACACCACTAGTTTCAATATCATCTCGGGTGAGGTTAAGTGAGGCATGTTGATAACGGATGCTATCCAACCTTTTTAGGATTCTGCTTTTAGCCTGTTGAGTCACTGTAATCATTTGGAATTTCGATCACTTGGTTCGTACTTTGGATACCATGAATTTATAAGAGCTGATTGCTGCATTTGTCAAAAGCGGAATATATGTATGCGTGCATGCGTGTGTGTGGGGTGTGTGTGTATGTGTACTGAGGTGCTTTTTTTGGTTCAGAGCTCCGGCTTTGTCTCAAAGGCCATTGATATAGCTGTTAAAGAAACAGAGAATGTAAACCTGCTTCTATTGTGTATGAATTTTAGGTGGCAATATTTTAGTTATGGCCCTCATAGGGGTCTAATTGATTGTCTAGAGGCCTGTAAGAATCTGTGTTGTTTTTTGATATCCATTAATAACATACTTGAAGACTAAGGTGCTTTTTTTTGGTTCAGAGCTCCGATTTTGTTTCAAAGGCCATTGATATAGCTGTTAAAGAACTTATTGCGGTTGCCACACCTGGACAAGGTTTGCTGTTATTCCTTTATACGCTGTTTATCCTTTCTCTATGCATGTATTGGAGATTTCATATCACACTCACCTTTTCAAGTTACTATTACGATTGATCAGAATAACATACGTTTTATCTTTAGTAGAGGCATATTTGCTTACTCATCCATGCTGATCTTCCACTGTCCACCAGTGGACCAGGTACAGCTGGATCGTGCCAAGCAGTCGACAAAGTCTGCCATTCTTATGAATCTTGAATCCAGAGTAAGGATCATATGACCCATCCATGATGAACTCTACTGGTTTTTAATCAGGACTCATTTTCCTCCACCTGGAACCTTTTTCTCATGGCTAACACCTGATGTGGATATTGCAGATGATTGTGTCAGAAGATATCGGTAGACAAATTTTGACTTATGGAGAGAGGTAATGCTCTAGACTTGGCTCTTATTTGTCTTTGAACAAATTTGGGTTAGGTTGTGCTTGCATTATGCGTCTATGCTTGACTATCTCTTATGTGTTTGTATAAGCATATTTATGGCATCTAATGGATTATATATGAAGGTATCCAGAAAGAAAAAACTTAGCCAATTTGTTTCTAGATGCTATTGTATGTCCAAAGAATATCAACTATTGATTTGATGGCGTACGCCCTTTCTTGCCTTCTTTTTCGAATGACATCCTTCGAACTGTCATGCTAGACTGTGTACTAGATCTAGGGGTGCAATGGGATTGGTTCGGTTTTTGGCATTTTCCTGGACCGGACTGAGCAATTCGGTTTCTAAAATATATAAAGCGAAACCAAACCGTTTGATATTAGGTTTCATCGTCGTTTGATGTTATTCGGTTCAATTGGTTTTGTTCGGTTTTATCGGTTTGGATCGAAAATTTTAATCGGACCTGGATCACTAGATTACTTTTTGCTATTATTGGGCCGAAAGATTCACAAACTTGGATTAAAACTCCATCATAAGCATGTACAATAGTCTAAACAACAATTCTAGCATAACAATAGTAAGGCTCAACAATAATTGTAGCCCTAAGTAGAGTAGTAAGGGTAAGAAGTTCTTTTTTTTTTTGGTACCCTATTCATATATGTATATAGTATATCGTTTTATAAAAACACAACGGTTCGGTTTGTAACGGTTTTTACTTCAATGAAACAGAAACCAAACCATTCTAATTTTTTTTGGTAAAATTAAAAAAACCGAACCAGACCAATACTTGGAAAGAATCAAACTAAACCAATTTTTCCGTCCGGTTTTTTTGGTTTGGCTGGTTTAGTTCACCCCTAACTAGATCCCCCATTCTTTAACAACCTTAAAACAATGTCGGAAGGTCGTTCCATGGTGCAGGGCAATGCATTATAGTTGCTTTCTCGCTATTTGACAGGACTTTCTTAATTGTTTTTTTTATGTTCTTTTGTAATGACTCATAAAACAACCTGAAGCTATCGTATCTGCTTCTGTTGCACCATAGTTTGGCGCTTCTGGTGCATCATGTGCCTGTTCCTGTTCCTCATATTGGAATGAACCACATTTCAAGTAACGTAGATTTGGAGAATCGTCTGATTAAAAGCAAGCAGAAAATTAGGTGAAATGATTTTTCTCGGTTCCTCCATTTTCCCTGAAAGGACATTGGATTAGTTTTATTTCCATCTTGTTGACTGAGGATTGTCCCAATTCGTGTTTGTTTCTTTCTTATCGTGCAGAGTTTTTACCTTGTGTACAGATATACTGTTGTTTTTCGAAGATGAAACCGGATATAGTGGTTTAGGAAAATGAAAACTGAAAGTAGACTTAAATTCTCTTTCACCTTCAGATAGAGTTTTTGTATGGTTTATTTTAGGAAACCTCTGGAGCATTTCTTGAAGGCTGTGGACGAAGTTTCAGCGAAGGATATTGCTTCCATGGCTCAAAAGCTTATTTCTTCCCCTCTTACGATGGCGTCTCACGGAGACGGTAATTTCCCTTTTCACAAGTATTGTTACAAGTATCCTCATTATTTTTTGATGGAATTATTCCCTAACTTCTTTTAATCCTTGTCTTCCAGTGATTAATGTTCCAAGCTACGACACAGTTAGCAGCAAGTTCCGTCTATAGTGGAATTGGGCCACTAACGGAATTGATTCACGCCGGGGAGTCACCGGTGTCCATGTTGTCATTGATTCTTAGTCGCCGCATATCTTTGAGCTGTTTTGCATCTAATACCGAGGAAAATAAGAAACTTCACTGATTTTTGGAATAATATGTTAATGCTGGCAAGCAGCTTTCACTTGGTTTTTGGTTTCTCTAGTTCTGTCAAATGGGTTTTTTTTAATGACTATGTACCTGTTAATTTCATTATTTACAGGAACCGTTTGTCAAATCAATCCATTTTTTTGGGTATCTGTTTGCAGTTTCGATGTTTTTCTTTTGTTGGGAATGATCTGAATCATCTCTCGTCGGATCATTTTCCCACTCTCCCCCCTAAAATCAACTGGTAAGTATTTTTTAGAGCAGTCGCAGGGAGTGACAGTTAAGTAACCAAATTATTTAGAGTGCTCCAGGAGCCAACAATCCCTCCCTTAGATGATGCTCTGGCCCGCAATTTGAATCCATGACCTCTTGGCTTTGATACCATTTGTCTAATTGTTTTTTCACCGTCTCTCCTAAAATCAATTGGTTTTAGGAAGAGTTACAATTAAGTCTTTTATGGCATTTATATTGCACCCGAAAGTATGTTATTAAAGCGGTTGTAGAGAGTGATAATGTGTGACCCAATACTTCGGGCACTCCGCGGCCCAACAATGTTTACATGGCTGATTCGAAATCCCATTATATACGAGAGCCTAATTTTAAATGGGTTTTGCTAACGCGTGCCCAATGAGCATACCATAAGCACATAAACGAACAAAACACACACTTAAATACACCTTTTACACTTTTCAATACACTATTATATATTCCTATACATTTTTCACACATTTTACTATACTTTTCAACCTTAATGGGCACACGTTAGCATTCTCCATTGAATTGCTTGATTGGTGTCTCTTGCATAATTATGATGGCATGCTTTGGTGCTTACAGCTGATATGTGTTTTGATGTTGACTTGAGTGCTTAACTGGATTTGGCTGGGCCAGCATCATTATTTGTCTGTTGAAAACTTGCCCCCATGGTCCATAATCCAAATGATGGGACAAAAGTCTCAGCTCTCAAGCTCAGTGAGCTTAAGAGGGTCATCCCTTTTGCATTGAAATCCCTTGCTTTGTTTTTCCATTCTGAACCAGGAATTGATTAGACAACTCAGAGCAATAGGAAAAATTATTTATTCGGTGGTCATTGAGGCACGGCCATATCTACACATTTATATGGGCCTTGGTAGTAAGTGTGTGGACCTCACGTAAATGTATGGTGGATAAGGGTGTTGTGGCACCACGTGACGGTCTCCAAGACTAACGAATAATCACTCGAGCAATTGGGGTAAACCGGATGTTATTGCCAGTGTTCTAAAAGAAGGTCTAGAAGGCCGAGTATTCGCCGCCTAGGTGCTAGAAGAACCCTTGCCAACTCGCCTGACTAGACTGACTATCCCGACTGGGCGCCAAATACTCGGCCTTGGAAGCTAGAAGCTACTTGGCCGCCCTTGGAGTGCCTAACGAGTTTTAGAACCTTGGTTATCGCAATGGCAAGAGTTTGGCATATAACATTAATTTTCCAGAAAACTTTCCAGAATAGTACTTTTAAAGAGTAAAGCACTGGTGTTTTCATGTCTTAGCAATGGCTTCTTGAGGATTTGATTCTTTTTGAAAATTTTAACTGAATATTGGTTTCTTTGTCGCAAAATCAAAGTAAACAATTTCCAAAACCGACAATCAAAGAAGTTTTCCAGGGAAGTGTTCTATTCAAATTGAAATCAAATACTATATGAATTTATCTTTGTGCATTCATACACACATTTGTAAGTGCACCTAACACATAATTTAGTCCAAACACGACGACGGCGTGGCCAAGTCGTTAAATAGGAGGTTTTAAGGATGAGGTGTTCTTGACTTGGAATCATGGCAGTCTGGAGGAAATGGTGAAAAGAATTTCAGAGGTCAATAGCTGAAGAAGAAGAAGGTAGAGTGAACAAAAAGAAAGGGCCAGAATTAGATGAACCTAACATGAATTTTTACTTGTTAGCATATTAGGGTCATACCCAACTCACATAACTAAAACCTAAATCATACTCTTAAACTTCATAGCTACCCACCTCCCCATTTCAAAGATTTCCTTCCCACTTGCCTAAACAAAACAGTTCCTCTCTCTCTCTCTCTCTCTCATGATACGGTATTCGCGTCAGATTACTTCACATCAACTATTCCTTGGGAGATTAATCCCACTGTTTACTACAGGAACTTAATTAAAGTCTGAATAAATCTCTGTAAGGACATGTCCCATAAGAGTTGATGGCAATTGTGAGGTTTCGAACCTTAGAACTTAGAAGGGAGCAAATCCTTAAGTCTCAAGTTTTGTTCACCAGGCCAATGCCTTTGGGGTGAGGGGTACTCTTATTCCCCGAGTACAATACACTCGAAAGGGTTTTGTAAGTTCACGTACATACACCAAGAGTATTTTTTATGCATAACCGGATGTTTGGTCCAAATAACATTGTCCATGACTGGTTTTGGAATTCTTAAGCTTCAGACTAGGCAATTTTCTGGTAGTGGTGGTGAATCAAATTTGTCGACTTAGAAGAGTAAGCCGTTTACTTGCTATCATGCTCCTACTAGACCAACTCCCTTGAGATTATATACTCCAAGAGTGCACTTGAAATGCAATTTGGTTATGCGAGAATTGGTAATTCTAGAACTTCATCTGAAACGAGGAGATAGAAATCTCCACGCGAAACGCACATGCTCGAGATTATGAAAAAGCCAAAAGATCGAGGGCTGCTACGCCTGGTCACATAAACTGTTTTTTGGAAGAAGATTGTATAGAAAAGTTTGTTATTATAGCATTAAAAGAGATGTTTTTTGATGAGAAAATTCTTGAGGTAATCTTGACATATTACAGGTCCCATGGCATAACCACATGTGGACTGATGCCCATAATTGGAAGGACAATGCAATTTCCAGGCTTCATGAAATTTTGGTCCTTAAGTGCTTTTAAAGCTTTATATTTCATTGATGGATAAGGTAAATTTCCAGGGGCCTTCCAAAGTCCAATCAATCTTTATATGTGAACAGATAGAGAACTTCCTTATATGGACAAATCTTCGACATACATCAGGAAATGCTGGCATTCCAATCTCTTATTTGACATTGCTTTTTTAAACCGTACCACATTTCTCTTGATACAATCCTATTTTCTGGTTGGGAATGGATCCTCTCATATCCTTAATTTGGAATGGACGGGACAGTCTATTTGGTGCAATTAATGGCTTTCATTAGTTCAAGAAGTTTTACCGACTCTTACAGGTAAAAGTTTCTAAGTAAATTCAAACCATTGTTCATGCCAATGTATGGTTCAGATTTAAACTGTTCCTTCAAGTTTGGACTAGAGAGGATTCGAGACTTTTCTGGACTTTTGGTTGTATATCTGATTTACCGAATGAGGGAAAAAAAATCAAAAGAAAAAGGAAAATGAGATGAAAATAGCTGTATGACTGTTGTCTTTATAACAAACTATATCAAACGGAGTTCAAAGTCTCAATCAATTAGGGCCGGTTCAACAGTGGTTTAATTCTGAATTTTGAGAATATAATAGGAAAAACAAAAGGAAATCTTTGTATCATTCTAATTTTATCGGATGTCTTTTCCGAATTGTAAATGGTTGGATGTGTTATTTTCGATGCGTCCATGGGAAATGAATTTTCTTGAAGTTTTTTTTTGGGTACAAATTTATCCGGCGGATCAACTCTCCAAAAATACAATCATTACGAGGGACATGTATAGAATCAAGACCATAAGAACATTTTTAAGATATGTGGGCTCCACTAATGGATTAGTCAAGAGTCAATTAATTTGGACATTGCAGTCTAACCCCAATTTGATTCTCTTATTCCTATGGACCAAAAAAAAAGGAGATTTCCAATCAAAAGGATGTCCACAAGTTGAATGGTTTTCTAGCAATTTGATTGTTTCTCATAGAGGATCCTCCTCTAGAATAATACTATTCTCTACATAGGATTATGAGAATTTTTATTTTTTTGAATTTCTATTAGAATCGGATTTTTGTTTTCTGACATTCATCTTGATGAGAGAAATTTTAAAAATAGAAAATAATATCAAAAACAAGTAAATATACCTAAACCATAATAGAAAACATAAATAAATTTTACTTCTTTGAACTTTTCTAAAGTTTTATCTATATCTTTTTAATTTCTCATTACTCTAGGCGAGATAAATTAGAAAAATCAAATATGTTTAACATAAATACGAAGAAAATTTACTTACCACAATAGATAATTTTCGAAAAACTTAATTTACTTTCCAAACTTTTCCTACATTTACCGAATTAATAAGTGCAACCCGTAATTTTTTTTTTTTGAAGTGAGACAAAATGAGTGGTTGGACTTATTTCGGTAAATTTAAAAGACAAAATGAGCAATCATGGCAATTTGTTAATGTACAAACATGATTTATGGGTACGTACCTTATTCATCATTTATTCTTGACCATTCAAAAAAGAATGCTACAAACGTGAATGCTTAACCATCATCTGATTTGATTACTTTTGAGATATAGAATATAAGATCTTCAAGTTGGGCCCACATGTGGTGGGGTCCTTGTCTTTCACAGTTTCATGTGCATTGCATACATATACTCCTATAATTGTATGAGCGGGGGAATACGTTGATATTAATAAGTTTAAAAGTTGGCTTCAAGTGGGTCTGTTAGTGGACGGTGAATTTGTAGTCTCTCAGATAACCATAAATTGGCCGAGACACGTAATTATTAAATTTTTTTTAAAAAGTTTCAGAAGAACCAGACGAAAGGAAAAACTAACAATAGTAATGACAAATAAATAACTAAATTTAACAATTGAAAATGTGATTTTTTTTTTCACCAATCCCTAGACTTCAAAAATATAATTAAAACACGACCACATAACAATTTAAGCTGAGCTCACGATACATTTCGACTTCAGCATAATGCCAAAACACCACTCATTTTCACTAAAAATACTATTTAGTATATGAGAAATGATTTTGGCACTCCCATATTTATTAAAATGAGAATATCATAAAATTAACGGGTTGATTTTAGCAAATGAAGAAACAATTTGCTAAAATCAATCCATTTTAGCAAATGAAAGTGGGTTGATTTACCAAATAATTTCCTCATTTGCTAAAATCCACTCATTGATTTTATAAAATTTCCATTTTATCAAACAAAAAGCTAGGGGAAATGACTTATCTTCAATAGAGAAAGAATAAAGGGGAGTTCTTGAATGAATTATTTGATTTTATCATCTTTGATTTTATTTTTATCATCATCTTTTACGAATAGATTTTATCACACTAGATTTTATCAATCATTTTTTGAAACTCATAGTGGTCCACAACTATTTTATCACCTAGATTTTATCTATTGGGAAAACAAGGTGATTTTATCACCCCTCCATAAAACACCAACTAAAATCAATTTTCCCATTTTATCTCATAAAATCCATTCAAGAACTTCCCCTAAGAGCAAAATACCGAAAATATTGAAAAAACCATTTATTCAATGGTGAAAACTCAGCCTTAGATCATTATACTACGAAGTAATTAATTAATTATTATTTTTAAATGGAAACTTTCTGCTGCTGTTGCTCACACTTTCTGGAGGCTACGAAGTAATTATTTGAGTGCAGATTTTTTTAATTAAATAAAATACACTTAAAAAAATTGGCAATTTGTCATTTATATGTCCTGATTTCCACTTTTAGATGAACTAATTTATTTGCGTGCTTCTTGTTGAAGTCTTGTCAATTATTATATATTACATACAGATAGTATATAATAGTGTACAAGGTGTATTTTAATTATCAGAGGGGGGGTGCATGGTGTGGTCCATCAAGTACACCACTGCTCATTTGCCTTGTATACCAAGCAACCTTCTCATTCTCTCTCTCTCTCTCTCTCTCTCCTGCTGCAACATTCATGGCAATCATGATCAGCACTCTACCATAAAACCCATGTGACTTCCTATCATCTTTTTCTTCTTCTGTTTTTCTTGTTGGTATGTTTCACAACCCCTCTCTCTCTCTCTCTAAACGTGAAAAATAACACCAAAAATACAGTTGAAACAGTGCTTATTTCAGCTTATCAAACTAAAGAATTTCAGGATTTCGTATATTTTACTCAAAGCGAATTTTGTACTGCCACGTAGGCCGTGGAATTTTTGTTCTGTACTTTTATCTACAGGAAAGTGATTGTGACACACACACTCAACCACACACAACCACACACACTCACATGTGGTGGGACCCAACTTTATTGATATTGACATCAACTTTTCAGTATGGAAAAAAAAAACAAAAACAAGACACACATATAGGTCGGTCGGGTAGTAAGAAAGTGTAATTTTTACTGAATGACCTACTCCTAATCGAACCAAGAAATGATTATTTGAGGTGCTCGTAAATTGGCGCGAACACTCCTGAATGACCTACTCCTAATCGGACCAAAAAATGATTATTTGAGGTGCTCGTAAACTGGCGCGAACACTCCTGACTGTATATATATACATGCATACAGACGGGTATATCTATGTAGTTACTAGATACAATTAATTAAGTACAAATTACAGATGGGGTTGATGTGCTTTTGAGTATGTATTTTGGGGTTGATGTGCTTTTGAGTATGTATTTTGCCTTTGCTAACAGCTGTGATGGCCGTTGCTTAGCTTTTGCTTTACTAGTCAAGAGACTCGAAACAAAGATGCAGGGGTGAAAAGGATAAATAAAATAACCTTGGTCTCTTATACTTGAGTGAGATTTCACTTTGGTCCCCCTTTGTTTGATTTCAGATCTAATGGAATCTTGAAATTTCATTTGGGTTTTAGTGTAGACCCTTGGACTTTTTCGGCTAATAATTCAAACAAAAAGAAGACAAATAAGAAACTAGAGGTACCTAAGTAGATCAATACTGGTTAACATATCGAGACCAATGGTGTAATTTACTCATTCTGTCCTGATTTATTTGTTTACTTTTGAACTTTTATTTACAAGTTTCAAAATAGTTTTCCAATTTTATTTGAACCTTACAATTTTACATACAGTAGGCCCTTTTTCTTTAAATTATTAAAAAGAGGGCTAAACTACATCTAATACATTATAGAAAACATACTCTCATTTAATGCCAAAGAGATGAAGAGTATAATTACTCGAAAGTGCAAGTTTTTAAGTGCGTAGGAACAATATGCCCTCTTAATAAGTTAAACTTTAAAAATTGAACAGAGAAATGGGACAGTTGCAGTATGTAGGAATAAATGAAACATGAATACAATTTAGGGTATGTTCTAAAAACTGGCTTATTGGCAATAATTCAGTAAAATTGGCTTATTGAGTGAAAGTGGATTGATGTATTGTGAAGAAATGACATGTCTCGTAAAACACAATAAATAAGTTTCTAGAATAAGTTAGTTTTGTAGAACAGACTCTCAGGCTTCTCATATTTTTTTGATAACTTCAGGTCTTTATGCTCGCATTTGCGCATTTCGACTAATTTTTTTTGAACCAATTCCACCATAAACTAGTGGGATCACAATTAAAATAGGAGCAAATGCTCATTATGGACAATCTTCAAAGGAGTTTTGACATAATTGAAGTTACAAAGATGGATATAACATGCCACTTAAACAGTAGGGACCAGTGCTGTAATTTAGCCAGGACAACAACTAATCGAGTTTGTCTCTCTATTCTGTTCTCTCTCTCTCTCTCTCTGAAAACCGCCTACAGAAGGCATCTTTTTCCTTTATATCTCACTTGGGTTCAGTTAAAGTAGAAGAGCGAATTCTGGTGTGTTTTTTTCCCAAATGGTTAAAGCAATTCTAGCTTCTGCTGCTGCTGCTGCTGCAGGTTTTATAGCTCCATCCCCCTCCACCCTTTGACACTTTCTTTCTTTTCCTCTCTTCTCTCTCTTTCCCTCTCTTCTTCTTCTTCTCTCTATTCTCTTTCCAGTTTTCCACAGTGAAGATTTCTCCACTACTGGTAATCTAATTCCTTTCTGGGGATTTGTTCAATTTCTTGTTTTCGATTCAATTCCCTTCCCCATATTATTTTTCAGATACACACAGAAGTTCTTCTTGTTATTTTTTTTTTATCTGTACGAAATCGTTAACTCATGTTCTTCTTGATGATTCAGAAGAACATGAGTTAACGTTTTTTTGTTAGTATTTTTCGGTTGAGTTTTTATTATTTTATGTTCATTAAAATACCGGTTAACTATTTTTTCTCCTTTTTGTACAGATAATTGAGCAGAAACTCGGATTGATCTCTCTCAGTTTCATGACCGTGGAAAAAGGGTGTCCTTCGAATCAAATTTGGGGGTATAAGAAGAGGATTTAAATTTTGGAAGAGAGGTTTTTTTTATTTTTTTATTGTTGTTTTTATGGAAGATATTTGATTGAGCTAATAAATAGAATGAATAAGAGTAATAGTGCTCAGTTGGGCTCAATCAGTAGCTCTGATCTAATTGATGCAAAGCTTGAGGAGCATCAGCTTTGTGGATCCAAACACTGCCCTAGTTGTGGACACAAGCTCGACGGAAAGCCGGTACGGATAAATTATATTCCCCCCATAATATTTCTATTATTATCAACTTCCAAAAAAAAAAAAAAGAGAGAAGATTTTGGAGAAAAATAAGAATCCAACAAGACAAGAACTAAGAATTATGCTTTTTTTTTTTGTTTTTGTTTAATTTTTTGAATTGAGGGAGATAATTTTTTTTTTTTGCTTTAATTATTTATGTTTCCAATTTCCCATTTTTTTTGTTTTGGTTTTTTGAATTGAGGGAGTTTTTTTGTATTGCAGGATTGGGTAGGTCTACCAGCAGGAGTGAAATTTGATCCAACAGACCAAGAATTGATAGAACATCTTGAGGCAAAGGTGGAGTCCAAAGAGTACTCCAAATCTCACCCTTTGATCGATGAATTCATCCCCACCATTGAAGGTGAAGATGGGATTTGCTATACTCATCCTGAAAAACTTCCAGGTGATCATAAATTACTAATTCTTTCTCTATCACAGAATTACAGCGCGTAAACTATCCGAGACACCCTGAATTATAGAAGAAAAAAAAAAAAAGACATTTCCTTCAAATCATACACCACAATAGTGGTGTATTTTTTTTGTAAAATAAATATTTTTGTTTTCGTGAAAATCATTATCTACAAAAGAATTTATCTAGAAATGATGCGACATTTACATTTTTTTTCAAATTATAAACCACAATTTTGAATAAATCACATCACCGACTCTCTCTTTCTTTCTCTCTCCCTCTCTCCATAATATTTTGCTATAATGTCATGTTTTTCTAGGGTTTGTTATGACTTCTCAAGACTCCCTTTTGTCTCAAAATTTGTTACACCTAAGTCAACCTACCATTGATTTTCATCAGACTTGCACTAAAAGTTTTTTTTTTTTTTTTTGTTCAGGAGTCACGAGAGATGGCTTGAGCAAACATTTCTTCCACAGGCCATCCAAGGCCTACACGACCGGAACGAGAAAGCGAAGGAAAATCCAGACCGAATGCGATTTACAAGGCGGTGAAACGAGGTGGCACAAGACCGGAAAAACAAGGCCGGTGATGGCGAACGGGAAGCAAAAAGGGTGCAAGAAAATTCTGGTCTTGTATACGAATTTCGGGAAAAATAGAAAACCTGAAAAAACGAATTGGGTAATGCACCAATATCACTTGGGACAACACGAGGAGGAGAGGGAAGGAGAGCTCGTGGTGTCAAAGATATTTTATCAGACTCAGCCGCGGCAGTGTAACTGGTCGGAGAGAAGTGGTGGTGGTGTTGGAGCCGCGGTGGAGGGTGGTGGAAGTGCTAGTTGTTCTTCTTCTAAGGAAGTGATGGCTCAAAGATCAGATGAAATGTCTGGTGGAGGAGTTGGTGGTGGAATGCCAAGTTATTGTGCTGCAATGGATATTGGACAATTGAAAGCTGACCAATTTGGTTTCACCCCATTTAGGAAAAGCTTTGATGAGGTACGTCTGCAATATTGTGTACATAATTTTTCATTCAATCAATTTTTTGGATACCTATTTACAAAAATAACTTTTCGTATTCAGAATGATGTGACGATATTTGTGTATATGTTTCGTTTCTTTGATTAATAAATTTCTTTTGCTTATAAAAAAAAAACAATGATGTGATGATACTTGTGTTTTCTCGCTTTCAAATTATAAGATAATGTAGTTTGTTTTTTTTTTTTTTCTCAAGTGGAATGAATGGAAATCCCAGAATTATTTTCGCGTCATGTTAGATGAAGAATTTTGTCTAGATTTTAATTTTAGTGTAGAATTATGCGTCCCTTCATACTCTTTTCATTACAAACCAAAACAACTACTATTGTGACTTATAACTTAAAATTCCAGTGCTACGTTTGATTCAATAATTTTCTAATTTCAAGAAAAGAAAAACAGTAGAATGAGTTTTCTGTGCATATTACGTTTATGAACTTTCTTTCATATGCTAAAAATCACTTTAATGATTTTATACGAAATCTACACAAAAATTCACCTAAATTCTATGAAATTATTTTGTTTTCTATTATGCTACCTGACTGTTTATCTTTTTCTTTTGTCTTCTTTTCTTCTTGTTGTTCCTTTTTTTTTTGTGTGTGGGTGGGTTGTTAACCTAAAAACAGAAAAACAGCTCAAGGGTTGCTTTTCTCACACTTCTTGCTTGCACATACAGCATGAAAAACAAATGGGAACTTCCTTGATAATAACTGTCCTCTCACAAAGTAAACAACCTATTAGCCTTTTTCCTTTTAACCCGTGTCCTGTCCAGCTTACATGTACCTCTCAAATAATTCTGAGACCCTAAAGCTAGAAACCTGACGTTAAGTGCTGAAACTATGATCTGGGAGGAGCAAACTCCTTGTTCCTATGCTCTCACTCAACCAACTCATAAGAATTTAGTAGTCATTTCATATCTAGCAAGTATTTTCCCGAGATAGTAAGAGTCAAATCTACGAGCTTTGAAGAAAGCTCTTTACTGATTGCCATGCTGTCACCCGACCGACCGTTAGGGTTTTATCAGGCCATGAAAAGAGAATATAAGAAAAACTAAAGCACTATGCAATTGAAAGAGAGAACTAACAAAGATAAAGAGGAAAAGGAAAAGATAAAGAGAAGTTGATCAAAATGGACAATTGGCTAATAGATATATAGCAAACTGTTTTATCAAATGGGTGTGAATTTGTTTTCAGGTTGTAGTGGGTGATGGTTCAACTCTAAGGGAGGCACAAGGCACGTGCGAGGAGCGTGACATTCAGGAGCAACAGCAGATGCCTCATCACGTGACCCATGAACAACATCAACAATACCAGCAGCAAGTAGTCCACCATCACCATCCACATCATCACCCCATCGCCACGTCAGCGTTCCACGTCAGCAGGCCTTCACACCCAATTTCCACCATAATGTCTCCACCCAATCCCTTGGTTCATCACACCTCCATTATTCTTGATCATGAGGATGCTTTCCATGTCTCCAGATTAATGCTCCAGAATGATAATTTTCAGGTAACCAAACAACCCCTTATGGTTCCTCTTTTCGTTTCATTTTTTAAAGTGGGTGGCAGAGAGTTAGGTTGAGATTTTGCGAGTATCAGCAATACAAGAGTTTAGTGCACTTTCATAGGCTTTCCTAATGAAATTTTCTTTGCCGTTAAATAAACCAACCCATTTTAGCTTCGTTTGGAGATGGCTTTTTGAGACATTGTGCCAAATTTTGGTCTATACCTTAGAGCGAGTCTACCCGTTACTATCTTTTGGTGTCCAAAACTGGCAAAGCCATCTTTGGTGCCCCATTTGGGTACAACTTTGTCTTTGTCAAACCCACATCACCCAAACCAATTGATTTGCATAGAGAAATGAGATGCGTTCAATCCAATAGTATGGATTTGAAACTATATGCGAAAAAGACAACAAATCGATGTAGTAACATTGCTATTTTTTTGTTCTTTTTGTTGGGAATCTCGGACCTGCCATTGAGTCGAAATATCCCTAGGCCTCTTTTAACCCTTGTTCGTAAAGTTTTATTTACATGAAATAATCAAGTTTAAATCAAAATGCGAAAGCGTGAAATCAAAGACTGTTTGAAACAGGTTGTTACTCTTTTCCACATTGTAGCAATCCAATAATTGTAGTGTTGGAAGAAATCAATGGATCTTTTCTCTTATAAATGCACCGAGGCCAAACAAAACATTTTTTATATTTTTTGAGGAAAAAAATGTGTCTGCATTGCGATATATATTATTCTTAGGATATGTCTAAATTTTGTTGCACGCGTACATTATCATGGTCGATAATATTTGCAATTATTAGGGTGTATGTAAATTGAATTGCGCCCCAATATTATCATGGCCAAGCCTTGGAATTGGCCGGTCCACTACTTGATCCTTCATATTAAGTAATCACTCATTCCGTTTTGTGAAATTCAAGCCCATTTTAATATGAATGCAGTGCTATTAGACTACAACTGAAATATTCTTGACACCTTTTCTACAAAACTTATGGGTCATGCATGCATGCTTGAGGTTCCATATTTCAGTGTCACCTGTTTATCAAGCAAGTGATTACATGTTCACTTTTTTAGAGACAAAACATGATCACATCAATGATTACATCTTTTTTGGGTTTCTCAAACTAATCATACATAAATGTCTTTCGGCTCGAAAACAACAGCAACAACAGCAGCAGCATCAACAACATCATCACCATAAAATGGGAGGGAGGTCTGCATCTGGTTTGGAAGAACTCATTATGGGTTGCACATCATCCAGTTCAGATATTAAAGAAGTAAGTATTCATGACCTTTTTTTACTCTGAAATTTATGAAGCCTTTATATCCTTAGGATTAAAGAAAGGTGACGAGGGAATTTTAGAAGGACATAAAGAAAATCTAACTTCTTTAATCATTACCATTAAGTGATTAAAGAGGGAAACTGTAGAACCCTTTTCTTTTTCTCTCTATCTCTTTTCTTTTTCCAATTTTATGCCTTGGAGACAAATTTTCACAGATGACATAGAGCACTATTTAGCTATTCGGAGCACTGTTTGTTATCCGAAAAAATGCAACATTGCAAATCTCAAATTAGAGTTTATACAGTATGCAACCTTGAATAGCTTAAATATTCATAATAGTGCACGTAAACATATTTTCGTAACGTCTACCTTGAATTCTTAACATATACATGTTATTAGTTTTTGTCTTGATGTTATAAAATTTTAAGCAAATTTTATAAATTTCTATGTGAACTTTACAAATGTTTATTCAAGTGTCATGAATTCCTATGCAAAATGCTATTAATTTTAGAAAATTCAAATGGGTGCGTACAGTACTCACTCAAATAGACACGTCTATTAATGTAGCACTTCCCTTATGATCCTACGGACACTGAATTGACAAAAAGAGGACTTCTAAATGGAAAAAAATTAACGAAAAAACATGCGTGTTTTCATTTTCTCGTATATAAACTTAATTCGCAACTATACCTTAGGAATTTATATATTTTTTTCTCCCCTGGTTGCTGTTTTCCTTTTTGTATCTAGTAAAAAAAGAATGAGTAGGACCTTCTTTACTGTTATTTTGAAGTTTGAACAACTAAAGGAGTTCAAGAACTGAAGCTAAGGTGAAATTAAAGCAGTTTGGGAATTTGCTTCTAGTAAGAACAGAATCCCTGCAGGTGTCCTTGAATATATAAGATATACAAAAGAATACGGATAACAAGCTATATGAGAAAAGGTAGAAGAAAAATAAAGGAAGACAGTGACCCCATACCTTTTCACATGTATGGCATCCTAAGTAATAAATAGAATGTAGAATAAACTAAAGAGAGGACCTTTCTTTTTGATAGCATGCCAAAATTGAAATGCAAACCATAATTATTATATATGATCACCGCGGCGTTTTAAAACTGAGCTAAAGTTGATCACAAGCACAAGTTTCTAGTTTGACACTTACGAAGAGTAAAATTATTTGAGCCATGCACCCTACCCGCGACACTGAAAACTTTTGAGAATAATCGTGGAAGTAGGCTTTGGTTTATGCTGATGCCGTCTTGCTTTAGTCCCTCTTAATCGTTCTAACCAGTACTTTGTTTAATTATATCTCTATTTCGCCGTTTAAAAAAAAAAAACTTGCACAAAATGAATCTGGTGCATAAATTTCAGTTTCTAGTACTTTTATTTGGATACTTTTCATGGCTATCTCGTATTGCTGATGCCAAAAAGGACAAAAGAGGCATTTTCTTCGGTTGTGCTTTTTTAGTTTATATTTTTTTGATATCCCATTTCTTGAGTTGTGCTTTATTCCTGATAATATTGTTTTTTTTAAAAAAATAAATAAATAACCCTAGTTTTGACATGCTTGGTGTTATTGCAGGAGTCATCAATCACAAACCCACAAGAAGCAGAATGGTTGAAGTACTCCACCTTCTGGCCTGACCCTGACAATCCGGATCATCATGGGTAGAAGCACCCAAAAGAAAAGACAATAATAGGGCAAGAAAAATAAACCAAAGTACCCTATAGAGACAACATCATTTTCTTCCTCAAGTTCTTTTTCAGCAAGAGGCCAAGACCCATCAATGGTTTTGCCCTCCTTTCTTGAAGATTATTCGGCTGTACCGGACCACCACGTCAGCTTTGATTTCAGCAACCCGGGAAGATTGATCACGTTAAGAAAGTGGCACTAGATGTACCATTATGTTGGAATTAGCAGAATCCCGATAAAATGAGACATTTAGTGCTACTTTTTCTTACGTGGTCATTTAGGAGTGGTTCGGAATCAAATCTGACGTTGTTGTTTGTAGAGAAACTAGTCCTTTTCTCCCTTTTTTCTTGTTGGGGACTGGCTAAGGTCTGTTGGATCAACTGAACTAACTGTGCAACAACCATGTTGGAAAAGGAAAAGAAAGAGAAGAAAGAAGAAGAAGGAGAAGAATACAAAAGGGCAAAAAGAAAGAGAAGAAGCAAAACAAACGAAAAGCAAAGACAAACCCCAAGAAAAAAGGCTGCTCCCATCTATGACAGAATAGAAGTGGAACCCAAGAGCCAAAAGCAAAATCCACACATCTTTCATGAAAATCATCACCAGTATGATTACAGTCTCATCTCTCTTTATGGCTATTCTTATTATATTTGTTTATTTTTAGTCGATTGCTTTTTTTTTTCCCCTTATTTTTCTTTGTAATTGTTTGTACAAGAATCCACCACTGGGGTTTGTGCAAATTGCATGCAAAGATATACATATACTTTGTTAAATTTATATGTGTTGTGCATAGTCACTTTTTCGAATTCGAATATGTATTTTGGGATCCAATGATTTTTTTCCCTTTTCACAGAAATGAATATCATTTTTTTTGAAGGAATTATTCTCTTGTTATACTTGTGAAATAATATACGGAATTGGAAAGGAATTCCAGATCATTCTGATTTCAGGTTCGGGTTCTGGATATGGATGGGATCGTATATCGGACAACTATCTTGTTATATATCTAGTTAAATTCTTTGATTTGATAGTATATTATTATGCATCTATATCCATAGATTGAAAGATCCATTGATGATGTGACTTGATTTTTAGATTCTTCTCAAAGAGAAATGTAAAATATAATATTACTTACGTTAGTAGCTTATTGGATAAGATTGTGCGCAATGATAATGACTTTTCTTACAAGCTTTAACATATGATGCATCAATCAATAATTGTGTGTTTAGAGAGTTGTTAAATTAAAAGTTCATAGTATTAGGTTCCAAGTAAAGAAACCATAGTACGAATCCAGCTACTTGTGGTAGTTAACTTGTTATATATATATGTCCATATTCTGTTATGGAATTGATTCAGCTTCACTTGAATCGACGGTATTCCCTTTCGTAAATACACATGGATTGAATGTACTTCTTCACTTCTTTTTCCCAATCGGCAAAAGAAGAATTTTTCAACATGTGTGAAAGTTATATCCCGTCTCAGATAAACAGAATAAAAGATTGGTCCGAATTTCTCCCATATAACATTGAAAACCTTATATAATTCTTACATGCTTTTAGTTTTTATACATGCTTGCAATCAACACAGCGGCTAATACGTCCAAACTCTGAAGGTAGTTAGATTTTCGCGGAACTTCATATGATATGATCATATCAAGCTATCAAAGGCTTGATATTTTTCGAAAGAGGTTGTTGCTAGCATAGAGAAAAGAAGGAATTGAAGGATTCGTTTCGTTCAAAGATTAATAAAATTCTTCTTTCGCTGTTCAAAAAAATAAGAGAGGAAAAGAAGCAAGTTGTGTTTGGCTAAAATCTCTTTTTGGAGATTTGGAATCTTCAATTTTGGAACTTCATATGATGTGATCATACAAATGGCTTGATAATTTGTCCAAGGTGGTGGTTGCAATTGCATGCTAGCTCACAGAGGAAAGAAGCAAGTTTGTGTTTGGCTAAAATCTCTTTTTGGAAATTTGGAATCATCAATATTATGTTATGGTAACAGACTTCACATTATAAAGCAAACCCTATTAGTTATTTTCTGTTACCTCGTGACTTGTGATCTCAGAGCTCTTTATGCTTTATTCTATTCCATATCCTATAGCTTTCTTTCTTTCTGTGCTTTTTTATTTTATGGGACATGCATGGAATGAAGCTCTATCCCAACATGGAGGTCAGGCAGCTTCATGGTTGTTTCTGAAATGGAATAAAGACAGAACAAAGGAGAGCGGACAAGAATAATCTTTTTAGTAGTCATTAAAATGACCAATATCTCCTAGCTCACCGGATATCATTACTATGTCTTTTCTCTCCGGTTGGACTGCTATCGTTCAATCTCGACCGTTTATCTCGGCAATTAATGCTCAAATATATAGACGTATCTTACATGTAAGAATAGTAGTAGTCTTACCTGAAAGAAAATAGTACTATCGAAAAATCTAGACCAATAACAATATTTTGGGACAGTTGTGATCACTTGGACTCTCCGGCCTCTCAATCTAACAATTTGGATTGCAAACAAACCATTTGCTTTTTCATAATTCAAGTGTCTGGAATAGCTTACAAGAAGTGTCCGGGATAATTGACTAATTATTGGTTGATAATCCCACTTTCTACTAGCCAAGGGTACCATTTGCCCAGAGCAAAATTTCATATGAATTAAACCCACAAGAGGTCATATATAGCACCTAGCTAGAAGCATGCATATGCAGTGGGCTTAAAAAATGGCTCATAGTTAGGCTCCTAAGTGACATGGACAAAGTTAGTGAACAGAAATTCATTTTAGTGCTCCAATGAACTCTTCATAGTGGCTCCTAAAATTGGCTCTCAAGTTGGCTCTTAGTTGGTATGCTAAGTTTATGAAGAGCAGAGAGAGAAAGAGAGAAGAGATAGGGGAAAATAGGAGATCCACTTATATTTTTGTATGCATAAACAAATTATAAGACATACTTCATGAGCCAATTTTAGAGAGCCTATTGGAGTACCCTCCCACTCTCAAATCAGCAAATCCAGACAAAAATAGACTCCACTTTTGCTTATGTATCCACTTTAAAGGTTATTTTAGGAACCAATTTTAGAGAATACACTGAAGATTGCTCTAAGAAAGAACAAGCTCCTAAATATCAAGTGTATACCACTAATCCAATTTCTTCAGGGTATTGCGAATATGAATACTAAAAGGAACATTCGAGCGTCTGTCTTAGTGGCCGTGTACAAATTGTGGATAAAGACAAAACAAGTCCATACATCAACATGCAATTAATGGCTTATAAATTAAGCATGTATGTTAGATGTATCCAATGAACGTAAGGCTGAGTTTCCACTATGATATTTTCGGTATTTTATTACAAGTTATTGACCTCAGATGTATCACAAAAATATCATTTACCAGAAACAACACATTTTTTTATTACAGTGGGAAGACGATAATTTTAGTGCAAACTCACCCTAAGTTGTTGATTTGAATAACTTGTGGTTGTGGCTTTACACATGCAATTAACTATACGTACATTCAGAGCCAACCCTAATTTTTCCGGGGCCTAAATCGGCCGCGGAGTTTTAGTTCTGGACAAGTTTTAAGCTGAATAAACATTATTATATCATATTTAGTTATTATATTTGTGATACACGTATCATAATATTCATTGATGATGTAATTTGTTATATGTATAGGAATCAATGAAAGTAGGATATACCCACATAATTAGAATATATCATGTCCGACCAATTCCATCATAATTCTTTTCTCCATACCTGCCTTCTTTGTCATTACCCATTTGTATTTTGTCTTCCATCATTTTCATCACACATCTCCCTATTTAATTAATGTAACTATACTTGTCTTTTTCATTTTTATGTGTCTAGCAAGTTTCCCCTTATTTCGTTTTAGGGGTCGGTAGATGTGGTTAGAAACCCAATAGTGCAAGAAATAGCTAGACGGGGACACGAAAAATAATTGAATGTCAATGTGAAAAGCAACAATCTTTTATGGTATCTCGATATCCGGTCTAGTGGACTGACTAATTCGGAAAAGCAATATATCTCAATATCAGTAAGGGGTCAAATTAAAACCGAACAAAATTCTGTATTGACGAATTCGGATACGAACTAATGATGTGCAGGATCAAAGGCTTCGTGAAGCACCTAGTCGCTAGGTAATATTTCAGAAAGGACCCGGCTGTCATTACACTAGTTTAGCCATTCATTTTTACATTCAATGGTCTCTTCTCTAGAAAAATATTTTGAAAATCTAAATCGTTAAAAACACTTTAATTTGAACGGTTAACATCACACGAACAACTCTTTGCAGTCCAACATCATAATGCAGAGAAGCTAGATTCTTCATAATAATTGGAGGTGAAATTAGAGAATTGAGGTAGGAAAGTGGGATTGTCTCTTTCCACATGCAAAATGAGAAAAAGAAATGTCATGTCTTGTTCAACCTAAAAAGGTGATCTTCAAATTTTCCGTACTTTATTCAAGATATATATATAGGCAGATTTTCTAGTCAGGGATTCCTGACTGGAGGTTTTTGGATGTTTTGAAGCTTTTAAAAATTATTTTTGCAAAATCCGAACCGTCCAATGTGTTTAAAAAGTGTTTTTAAGGGTCTCCGCGGGATATCAGCAAAAAAAAAATCCCGGGAAGGGCTTGATCCGAGCAATTTTTCATAAAAACTGTATATGTTTGCTTTTATGAAAAACTGCTCGGATCAAACCTTTCCCAGTATTTTTAAACACATTTTAAAAACACATTTTTAAAACACCTTTTAAAAACACCTTTTAAACACATTGGACGGTTCGGATCGTCGAGATTAATTAGTCCGGAAAGTGGAGATCTGGATTTTAAAAGCTTGCGGGATCCTTGATAGGAAGTTGACTGTATGTATATATATATGTATAGTTTAAAACGTGTATATGTATAGTTTAAAACGTGTTTTTAAGGGGCCACGCGAGGAATCACCAAAAAAAATACTAGGAAGAGCTTGATTTGAGCAGTTTTCGATAAAACTGTTTCGATCTGGAAATGGGAGGTCCGCACTTTAGGCCATTGAGGGATCCCTCACTAGAATGTCCCCGTACACACACACACACATGCACGCATATACACACATATACGGAACGGTTCTATTGACACAACAAATAACATAACATTTGACACAACAATAATTGGAGTCCTATTTTACCAAAAAAATAATTGGAGTCCCACACTTACAATCTTAGCCGTTCAAGTTGTTTAAAGCATGTTTGTAGGAGTTCTTGTAAAAAATCAACTTATTTGGATATTGGTAAAGGCTTGATCGGTTCATATTTATCCTATAAAATATGACAGGAATCACCTAAATAAACTGATCAAACCCTCGCTGATATTCAAATGAGTTGATTTTTTATAGGTAATCTTAAAAATATATTTTAAATAAATTGAATGGCTCTGATCATTTGGGAGGAAATCTCTAGGGACCATGTCTTTGACCTGACAGGGGAGGGAAATAGTCGAGTTGCAAGTGAATTGGCCCGGAGTGAAACGAAAAGGGCAAAAAATGTGGAGATGCGCTCACGTAAAGAAGCTGCAGGGGGGAATTCATTGTGATAGTGCAATTGGGAATATCACAACATGGCCTAATTTCTAACCTTTTTAGGATTCTCCAACAATGGTTTTAGTCATCACAGTACATTGGTTAAGGTTAATTTGCATCTTTTTTAGTTCACCTAGAATGTGAGTTGATTCTAGGCATGATTATGCCTTTAGAGCTTTAGAAGATCGAGCTCAGCTAGTTTATATTTGCTCTACTCCAGTTTGATCCGAGCTCGAGTTTGCAACACAAGACAAGTTTAGCTTTAGCTCGATTTGGAGTCTCAACAATATGCTGTTGAAAATGCATTAGGGAGGCCAGTGATGGATGGCAAATGTAGTTATGAAATTGTGAGCGTGCCTCAATTTTTTTTTTTGGTTCGACGCTCCGGATTGTTCATTCCAGCTTACGTCCACCTTAACTATTTTCCTCTCCCTGCCTGGTCAAAAGCAAGTGATCATACGCTCCGGGACTAGGGGATTCAAAAGAGATTTCTTTCTTGCAATAGAATCCTAAGAGATTGCTAAGTTTCGAACTCAAGATATCTCAATTTACAACTCATTCCTATTACGACTTGAGCGACGCCTAAGGTTAGTCTGCCTGCGTTTCTCCACCGTGGGATGTTGTTAGTTTATCCCAAGGCTGATTCTGCTTTCAAATTTGGAGTATTATATGGGTATTCACTTTTTATATAGGACATCTTGTCTGGTCCCTGCCCCCTCACTGGTCACAAGCACAAAGCACCAAATCAGCAACTGGCCTTTTGTGATTTTAGCCTTTTTATGGGTCCCATTCTGAGCCTTGGGAACAATTTAAACAGTGAAGATTGTACCACCACCATCACCAATATTGGCAGAAAAGTCTGACCCCTAGTTGGTGTTTGGTTAGGAACGTGGATTGTTTCTTGGACATTACTAATTTAAATTACTTGTGACATCTACTAAAGCAAAAGTCTAATGAATAGACAGAAGCACAGATTGGAATTCGGAGATCCTGTAGTGCGGAGTCGCACTACAACTCTGTTTTGCAAAACGAACTTTTACGAATTTCAGGCAATGTCTTATAGGAGATCGCGACCTTTTGCTGAGAGCTTATACTGATTTTTTTGTAGTTCGTTTTGTTGTGCTGTTTATTTCCTGTAAACTGGAATTTCGTATACTGAAGTTCTTGCTGCTTTCATCAAAAGAACGGAAGCGCCCTTTCAACATTTCATCTAAAATGATGTATCAGTAACAAGATGTGAGCTACATTGGCTCTTGTTATCGTCCGTTACTACTACTAGGAATGTTTTGCGCAAATTTGAGGATTTTTACCCACCGTGGCTAATTTTGGTGTGTTTTTTTTTGGTAGTTTTGTTATGGTGGTTGTAAGCCTATGGGCTTTATGTTTGTTGGTTCAACTATTTAAGCCCAGGGGCAGATGGAGGGGGTGCAAGAGGGGTCCTGGCCCCTGCACACGCCCCAATTATCACATTAATTATACTATACTTTTAGGTTAATTTGGAAAAAGTTATATAGGATCAGTACTTGCAAGTCTCTTGACTGAAAAATAAAGATATAGGCGTGAAAAAAACCACTTAAAATTTCAAGTTATCGATCATTTTTTAGGCGTGTTTGTAAAGTTATATGCGACTATGTATATGTACACAATCTCCTCTTCTTTTCAGAACTAGTAAGTAGCAATAGTTATAACATAGACTATAACTTTTGTTATTAATGTACAAATACATGCAATTCGGGTCTGGTCTATGTCCGCCACTGTTTAGGCCTATGGACAGCCCTCTAGTTTGTCTCTGATTTGAACAATAGTTTGCCGCACTAAAACCTGTCGTGCAGCACATGTGCCATTGATCTCGGTAATCAATGCCTCAGATTATGCACTTGCCGAGATGAAATCCAAGTCGTTAATTGTGCAATCAATGGTTCGAATTCCGCACTACGGGACCCCCAATTTCACGGCCCACAAGGAGAAGAGATTACAACAACAAAAACAAAAGAAAAAACATCGAGGTCGTACCCATAAACTGGTGAAGGAGGATAGAGCGACCAGATCTGTTTTCAAATGCAAACAGGTATGGCTGATTAGAAAAACACCAATATGCTCATAAGCAACTTGATTTCAAAATTAAAAGAGACACAAACCGATGCAAAGAGTCATCTACAAGTAGATTTGCAGGTCGTACTGTGCGATCATTACAACAATTGACTTAACTGGACGGCAAATCAAATTCGTCTCTTCATCATTATTCAGTATCTTTCTCTTCCTTAAACACAAGATTACCGGAAACATGGAAATAGGTCACATTCCTTTTTATGCTATTTCCATAACACTCCTCTGTACAAACAACCGCCTGAAAATACTACGGATACTTTCCTTCTTAGCAAGCACGTGCCTCGGTCAGCTGCCTAGGAACAGGTCCAAAACCACCAGAGACTTTCAACGAAGCAAAGAGACAGGTAAGCCTTGCAATCATCAGCTTAGCCCCAGCCGATCTGGGGACAATGGCCAAATTCTTTTTTCCACCATCATCATCATCACAAGAGCTGCGGTACCCTTCTAAATCGGCTTTCGTAATCAAAACTGCATCCCCAGAGGAGGGAGAGTGTGCAGCAGAAGCTAATCGGTGCTGCTTGTATTCTTGGACTGCCTGCTTATCGCAAACCATAAATGTTAAGCCATGAAAGACAAAATGAAAAGCCTAATTATTTATCACGAAATTAGTTGTTACTTAGCCTTAAGGTAAGAGATCTCTCCCGTTGAACAAAAAAGTCAAAAGATCAAGATATCTGTTAGGCTCCAGCTGGGTAGATGCAGATTTCAAATAAAGGAATTTGACATGTGATTTGATCACCAATTCACTATAGCCGAAAGTTAGATTCAAACATTGAGATTAGAAGCCATACCATTGATGGATTTGCAATAAATACATACCATGACTGATTGTAAATCCTTCGTGCTAATCCTAATAAAGTATGTCTCTTCTACGTCTAATCCATCTTCCACTCTATTTTGACAAGGCACCTATAACTATACCTCCTCAATTGTTACTGAAGCAGATATTATGTCTGTTCATCTGAAATCCACATCTGTTAACACAGACCCTTAAAGTTCTAGTACAAGAAAATCTTACCCAAAACTATTTTGTAATCCGTTTCATTAACTTTCTAGATTATTTTCATTAGAAAATCGCCAAGAATGAAATGAAAGCATTTCAGCCCCAAAATGCAGGCAGTACCGATGCACTTAAAAAACACTCCACATTCCTGGATCATTATTGCCAATTGTGAAGGATTCCAAATTGATCTTACAAATTTCTTTCATAAAATCTCCAGTCTTTGCATTTACTAAACACTAAATAGTGACCTGATTACTTACCTTCCACTGTGAAGGAGCCAACAGCACTCGAGGTCTTCTAGAACGCACGTACTCCAGGGCAGCAGCAGGAGACATGTGCTTATACTCCACCTGCAAATGTAAAACCAATTAAGCCACCTCTACACTTTCAAGATCATCTAACCGGAATTAAGACCATTATAACCACAATATAGCTAACAGGCTTAAGTTGCGCAACAGATCAACAAATTTGCAAGGAATGAACAGTACCAGATAGCAAAGCACAATTGTTGTGCTCCTTCCCCGCCCAGCCTTACAGTGGACATAAGTAGTCCTTCCACAAGATGAATTCTCTGCATCCAAAAATGAAGAAATCATACATTAGCAAGCAAAAGAATTTATGAACCATACAGACGAGATGAACGTAAAGAAGCTTCACTTACTGTGAATGAAATCAACAGCCTGATCAATGTCGACAAATGAAGGCGCAAAGAGGTAGTCTCGGGTAGGAATAACCAGATGGTCTATCCCATGGGCCTGAAATAAGAAAAATAATAATGAGGTGTAGCTATAAATCAGAACCAGAAAATCCTTGATTGATCCTACATGAATCCACCTTTGAACAGAATTTTTGCTATCAAAATTATGGTTTGACAAGAAAAAGAAATCCCTGCTATCCAATTTCCTCCAATAGCTTTCACGTAGCAGTAGGAGGAACAAGCCAATCATGTCAATTTGGGAAACTTACCATAGATTTTCTGTTATGTTTTGTTTCCTTAAAAGAGAGTTGATAGACACTACAGAAACCAGCCAATCATGCCTGCGCCCTCCCCAACCAAATACTACTGAGAAGGGTTACTCACTTACTCTTGCTACCCTATCAAGAGAAGAGATCTTAGAATTTCAGTGTAGACGTCTCGAGCCACTCCTAGAGAATTTAAATCAGTATAGCACAAGTCGTTCTTGGGAAGTAGGAGTAGAAAATAAGGTTGAAATATAGCATAACACAACCACATGAAAGTTAAGCATTATTCCGATGTAATAAATCCAAATGTTCACATATGGAACTCCAGAAATGCAAATGTATCTTCCTAAATGCTACTAGCAAACAACAGAACACACACACACACACACACACAAGGGACAGGAATCACTTACATGGTACAATTTTGTCGGAACCAAGGTTTCATAAGGCTCATTTAGGGTGATGACACCACCAACACCAAGTTGCTTCAAACGTGGAACATCCTTAGGAAATGGGACTGCCCCCAACAGAAGATACTGTTGACAACCAAAAGAAAAGGAATAAAACAAAAATCAACAAATCACTTTCCCTTTAAGCTTTTTTTCTACCAAGAACTCTGACATAACTAAACATAATGTAGTTGTATTTGTCCAAGTTTTATGGAGGTCTTCATTTTCTCTAATCAAGATAAATAGAACTCCAAGAATAAAGTACTGCAATACTATTGTGAAAGGACTACTCTTAACTTTGCAACCATAAACTCCAACAAGTACTTGGCTTACTCACTGGAGTAAGACTCCACTGCTTAAGTTAAGGGAATCGAAGTAGAGTATGAGCCCAACCAGTAAGAGAGTTGTTTGTACCTTCCCTCAATCTAAGTGTCTTTGTAGTTGGGCATTTCATTACGGTTACTTGGGTTGGAGGCCAAGTCAGCCACGTTTCAATTACTGTTCACAGTTGAGCATCTTGTTATATTGGCAAAGCATTAATGATTCGATGTAATATTCCCCCATGTACAGTGTAGTAATACTAGTGGATTATGTTTTCCAATTAACGAAAGCACATGATGCAAGCACATGATGCAGTTATAACTAGTTATTAGGTCAATCATTATGCTTATGAGGATGCATACGCTCTGCACACCGAGAAAATGATCAGAAAACAAACCTCAATCCATCTTGGAGCTTCAAGACGCCAGAGTAGCCTCCAAGCCAAGAAATCCTAACAGACACAAGGGACTAGGCCACATCCATATGAAGACTAGTAGATCAAAGGGAGAACACGCACAACTCCACGACTCTCTTTACCCTTTTAAGCTCATAATCTACCTTGTTGCACTCCTAACTCAAGCATCATTGTGGCTGCAAATTCATATATTTCATTCCATATCTAGGAGCCCAAGCCAAAACAACTACTTCCAACAATGAGGCCTTTCCTATCAAATCATTTTCTCCTGTGCTTTCTCCGGTAACCGGTTCTCAGAGGACACAAGACATCCAAATTGGGTCCATAGTCTATTTTTTCATGAATCAAATGGAGCATGAAGAAGAATCCCGAATATCCACTAAACACTTATTGAATCACCAAGTTTTACATTTTTGCAATTCAATTTTCCCAGCAACCAAACAGATGAAACAAAAGTAACTCTAGAAACTACACTCTACAAGCACAATGACATAAGCTAATGAACCAACAAACCCACACTTCCCTGTGAATTGCGAGAAAGGGGGAGAAAAGAAAACATTGTGATTTCTTCACAAATCACACCAAAAAAATGGACCAATAGCTGCAAAAAATGGTGACAATAAAAATGGACCAATAAAAACTCACCTTTCTTGTTTATTTTTAATGGACCAATAAAAACTCATCTTCCTTGTTTATTTTTATCTTATGTCACCATTTCTCAACTCTTAAGTGAAAGAGTTCACCTTTCTTTTCAATTTCTCACAATTAGTTCTACCAAAACTTAAAAAACACATGGAGCACGAAGAACAATTTCAGAAAGCCACTAAACTACCACTCACTATATCAAAAACCAATTCTGGTTCAACTTTTTAGGATTCAATTTCCCAGCGACAAAACAGAGAAAAAAGCAACACCACCTACCACACTCCAAACCCATCAAGCACAATGACATAAGCTCATGAACAAACAAACAAACAAACACACACTCTTCCCTGTTGATTGTGAGAAATAGAGAGAAGAGAAAGGATTGTGGAAATTTTGTTTCTACACCGTCCAGGTCAGGGTACTTGCACCTCCACTAATCTTGTATACCAATTTCACCGTCCACTGATGGGCCTAATTAAAGCTGGAAGCTCTACTGGTTTCTCTCGCAAATGGTGTTGAGGGAAAAAATGAACCAATAAAAAAATCGTACTTCTTTCCTAATTTTTCATCATATCTCACCATTTCTCACCTCATTAACTATCCGAACAAGTAAAAGAGTTCTCCATTCTTTTATTTTCTCACCCTTCAGTTCATTTCATTTCTATTCAAATCAAATAAAAATGGACCAATACGAACTCATAGCTTTCTTTATTTTTCATCCTCTCTCACCATTTCTCAATATCTCTCAATCCTATTTTTCATCCATACGCTATTTTTCTTTATCCCAGTTTTAATTAGCAGTCGAGGTGCAAGTAAGCTGGTCTAGAAACCCGAGTTATCAAAAAGAAGAAAAAAAAAGAAGCATGCACTTATACGATGGGATTGAGAACCAAAACCTGATCAATTTCATCCCACCATCTGAACTCAGCTTGAATCTTGTTCCTACAAACATTGTACAAAAGGGTCGGGTAAAACAAGATCCGCGCCCCGGCTCCGACTATAGCTCTCTTCGCATCATCCACCCGAACAACCTGTCGATCGTTCTTTTTTGATCGGCGAACAACTTGTCGATCTTGACTGTAACTACTCCTTCCATCAGATGATTCAACAACCTCGTCTAACAACTCTTCGATCTTCATGTCACCGATCGCAACCAGAACTCGAACAGAACCAGAACCAAGACCCTAACCCCGATTCTTCTGATCAAAACAACCGAGAAATCTCTGAACCTTAAAGATCCGATGATTTGACGGGGTGAAAAAGAAACCCTAAGTGGAAATGGGTTACGCAATTGGTATGGGAATCGAATATGGGGAAGATTTGAGGGTACGGAAATTGAAATCTGGCATCTTTTACGGTGATTATTCGAATTGAAATGGGCAATTTGGTGATGCGATGATCGTCCACAGTTTGGAGAGAGAGAGAGAGAGAGAGAGAGAGTTTTCTTGTTGATGAGTTGGAAGGAGGTAGGAGAGTCAAACGCATGCGTGGAAATCACCCTTCTTCTTTTACTCTCTACACCCATTGTATATAAGCAAAAATTTCTCTTATCCGATTGGATACCAAGGATTATTTTCAAGGGATAAAGATAAGTAAATCCAAAATCGAAACAGATAACTCAGAGAAAAACATGGGTGTAAGTTGGGTATCATGTGGTAGTATTCAACCCGCATCTCGATTGTTAAAAACTGATTTGGACGGTTTTTATTTTATAGAGAGAGAGAGAAAGAGAAATCTGAGCAATCTAAAACACTTTTGAAAGGCTGAGATGCTCGCGCGGACACTACGTGTGCAGTGCTCTATTTGCACCCAAGTTTTTCTCGATAGCTCGAGTCCGATTTTGTTCATCCTCACATTCTCGTTTTTATTGGCTGTTTCTAAGATTGGAGGTCCCATGAAATTTAACTAGTCAGCATTAGGTAAAAAAAAAAAAAAGTTTTGTTAATATGTGTCTCGGTACGTGATAAGGTTCATTAAATAAGCTTAATTAAACATTTGTTTGCATGAGAAATCTAAGTTTTAATTACTAGTCACAAACTCTTTTCCTGGAGTACTTTTTGCATGAGAAACCTAAATATATCAATTACAGTAATTATTTTTACTACCTTTTATAAAAGTTGGTTCAATTAAACTCATTTAATGAACTTTATTATGTGTCTGGAGGCACATATTAATAAAACCCCCCAAAAAAAAATGAAAGTGATATGGGATTTGTTTATTTGGTAAATTATTCGTTGCAAAGCAAGGCGTGAAAAATATTTCGGATTTTAATGAACTTTATCATGTGTCGGAGGCATATATTAACAAAACCCAAAAAAAATAATATGAAAGTGCTACGGGATATGTTTATTTGGTAAATTATTTGTTGCAACGCAAGGCGTGAAAAACGCTTGGGATTACTCCCTTGTTCGGTTTGGGTTTTGAGAGAGGGTTTTGAGGGTAATAAGTAGAGAGAGATAGAAAGAAAATTTTATTGAGAACCGTGCAGGGTGGGTCTTGAGACTCAAACCGAACAAGCTTGTTCTCCTGAGAATCCAAACAGATTTTCCACGACTGATTTTGCTCCAATGAAAATACAGCGTTATGGATGGGATTTGGGGTTTCTTTCAAGCGCATAAATAAAACAGGACAAAATGTGGTTAGTTATCGTTAATTACAAAGGAAGTGATTTGGAGAGCAGAAGTGCAAAGAAGGGGACTTCTCATTTTCTATTTTTTCTCATTTTGGTTAACAAAAAGATTTATAAAGTGTATTTTGCTCATATCTCTCGGACACGACTCCTGTTGGCTGTTGCAAAATACATTCTGCACATTTCTCCCAAATACTCTACTGTATCGATATACATTCTAACCATAATCCAATAAGCTAAAAAGTTAAACATAAAAAGCTGAAAATGAGCCTTCCAAACACTTACTGAATAGTATTGTTAACCCATTTTCGAGCTTTTCGTAGATTTATTAATAACAATACAAATATTTTCTTTTTGAAGTACATTATTGATGCCAGAATCAATGATAATCAAATGTATGATCTCTTGACATTAATGATTTGGCTAATTTGAAAAAACTGATCTTTTGGTTTTTTTCGTTTTGTCCTTATTCAAAAAAAATTTGCATTTGTTAGTTTTCGGACGATTTTTTGTGGTTTCTTGGCTTGTCTCGACGAGAGAAATCTAAAAAGTATAAAATTATTAGCCAAATTTAAAGTTTTGTGAATAAAAACGAAAAATAATCCAAAAAACTGGTTTATTTTTTGCTTTATTAAAAAAACTATTACTTTTGACCATAATTTTATAATATTTGGATTCGTCTCGACGAGATAAATCCAGAAACCATAAAATCTTGATGCAAATCTAACAAATGCAATTATTTTTTGAATAAAGACAAAACCAAAAAAACCAAAAAATCTATTTTTTCAAATTAGCCAAATCACCCTGTTTGGATGGGATTTGGGGTTTCTTTCAAGTGCATAAATCAAACAGGACAAATTGTGGTTAGTTATCGTTAATTACAAAGGAAGTTCTCTATCACTTATCACTGTGCTTAAACTTAGTGGGACCTACAAATGAGCAATAGTGTTCACACCTAACTTAGTTAAGATAAAAAAAATAAAAAATAAAAAATCGTACTCGGTTCGGACTCGTTTGGCAACCTACTTTTCACGTTTTCATTTTTGCATTTTTTAATTTTTGGCTGTTTGGCGGGAAAATGGAAAACTTATTCACTATCAAAATGTGTTCTAAAATTTGTGATTTGGAGAGCAGAAGTGAAAAGTAGGGTGGAAGAAATTTTTTGACTTTTCATTTTTTTCCATTTTGGTTAACATACAGAATGTATTATGCTCATATCTCCCGGACGTTACTTTTGTTGCAAAATACATTCTGCAAATTTCTCCCAAATACTCTACTATATTCGAAATACATTATAACCATAATCCAATAAGCTAGAAAGTTGAAAATGAAAAACTGAAAATGAGCCTTCCAAACACCTACTGAATAGTACTATTGTTAACACATTTTCAAGCTTTACGTAGATTTATTAACAACAATACAAATATTTTTCTTTTTAAAGTACATTATTGATGCTAAAATCAATGATAATCGAATCTCAATCAAATGTCTCTTGACATTTAGTTTGGAATAAATAATTTTGCATGACTCTTTTATTTGAAAAATGCAATCATGTGCAAATTGATACTCCATTAAATAGATATAATTTTAATGTGATTGATGTTTTCGATTCAATCTAAAAATTAATTGTTCTAATCATCGAAGCAGGCACGATAAAAATCTTCAAAAGAGCCCAATAGCACGTCCCTAAAAACTAGTTGTTGCCTTCCATAATAGTACACACCATTTTCCAATGTCAATATTACTGAGTGCCATCAATAATTTTCCATGCCACATGGGCGAAAATTAAAATTTTCAAAAGTTATTAGGGCAATCGAGCAATATTTTTGAAATGTAGAAATAAAAGTAACATTATAGATACTCTACCAATTCTTTTCAATTTAATGAGGTCAATTAATTGCCAATGCATAGGTCCGCCCATATGTGTAACTAACTAGGGCTAACCTGCTGATAGAAAAAATAAATTAGGGTGAACGTAGTTGGCTAGCCTTGAATTCTTTCTAACCGGGGGAGGTGTTGTGCACTCCCGTGCCGCGCAACGTGTTGTGCGCTTCTCGGCCGTCCGATCGTGTTTTGGACGGTTCGTATGTGTTTTGATTTTTACCGACCAAAATAAATCAAAATTAAATTAAAATTGCCGAACACATCCGAGCCGTCCAAAATACGATCGGACGGCCGAGGAGCGCACAACACGATGCGCGGCACGGGAGTGCACAACACCTCCCCTGAGTTGGGTTAATTCTTACTAAGGCGAGAATTGATAATTAATTCTCATGCATAGCCCTGTTTGGTTTTTGATTTATAGTTTTTCATGTGGGCAATTTCTTGGATTTTATGTATTGCATGGACTTGATTTAGTTATTGCAGATCACACGTGATTGATGTAATACTGTCCCCCGTTACTTTGATTTTTTGAAATTAATTCTCTTCCCGCTTGAAAAAACAGTTGATTTGAAAAAATAAAATAAAAAAGGTAATTAATTTTGGCATTCTATTTTTCTTTATAATTACACTCTAATGTGTGAACACTATAAGACAAATATTGGAGTGTGGTTATCAAGATCTCGACTACCAAAATCATTTTCCAAATATTTTTTTTTTAATTTGTGGGTCCATAATTATCTCTTGCCAGATTGCAAAGTGGTCCTGATAATTTTAACGATTAAGTTAGGAATGACAACGGGTCGGGTTTGGATTTGGATTGGGGGTGCTCCTTCCAAACCCGATCCCCAAACTCTTCGCTTACATCTATACCCATACCCATATTCAATTGGGATGCTTAAAAGTCACTAAATCCATATCCATTTGAATAGGTGGAACGGGTATTACCCAATACCCAATTATAGTTCGAAAAAGAGGCAACTCACTAATTTTTTTATGAAATCATAAGAGATGAAATTGTAATTAAGTAAATACTGTTGGGCGGAGGCCAGGTGGGCCAAGTCCAGCATCTTGCCGGGGTGGAGGCCAGGTGGGCCAAGTCTCAGTTGACCTGTTGGCGCTTGGGCGCGATAGGGAATAAAGTAAATAAAGTTGCGCCTTCACTAATACCTGCGGGTTTTGGTGAGGTGGTAAGTGCTTGATCCTAACAAGTGGTATCAGAGCCACGGTCAAGGGTTCAACTCTCCTGAATAGCATGCTGCTTCCAAGCAGGTGATGGAGGGGGGATAGTTGGGCGGAGGCCCGGTGAGCCAAATCCAACATCTTGCCAGGGCGGAGGCCAGGTGGGTCAAGTCTCAGTTGACCCGTTGGCGCTTGGGCACGATAGGGAATAAAGGAAATAAAGTTGCACCTTCACTAACACCTGCGGGTTTTGGTGAGATGGTAAACGCTTGATCTTAACAAATACATATCTAAATATATAACAATATATATTATGTTCAAAATTCCATGTTTATTAGTACTATCGTACTAATGCATTAACGCAACGACCAAACAAAAGTACACAACAAAAAATATCATAAAGCAATTTACAAAACGAAAATGCAAGTGAATGGAACAAAGCTACATAAGTAACTAAGTGGCCAGTACAAAATAAAAAGAAGGATTATTTGTCAGTGACTAAGATAAGAAAAATATAATTGTCCAAGAGAGATATATATGTAATGAGGAACAGATTTGATGGGGCGGGACGGGTATTTGGGTATGGGGACAGCAAAATCATACCCTACTCATACCCGACCGGGTATTATGTAATTATCCTCATATTCCTATTGGGTAACAAAAAATAAGCAATATCCACCTCCAAATGATCGGATCAGATCGAGTATCTATGGATATAGGTATAATTGTCATCTCTAAATTAAGTGTCAAATTAACATAAACGAGACGACCATATGAGCGAAGAAGACTAGTTTCGCTTTGTTAGAGACTAGATACCTAATGCAAAAGGTAGGTGAATAATAATTATACCAGTAATTTGGTGGAGAATCCATTACAATCCAAAGTTCATACAGATAATCTTAGTGGAGGTATTAACTGAGAATCAAGAAGTTAATATTCTTATTCACGGAGGGAGGAATCTAATGCCAAAGTTTTTTGTTTTTAATAAGAACAAAACTGGAATCCAAGACTACTATAAAATGAAGAATTTATTGTGTTTGTTTACTTTTTTGGACGTCTCAAAAATTGTCTATATCTTTTAATTTATAGTAATATTTTGTATATTTAATATGGATCTTGTTTGATAGATCTCAATTAATTTTGTTAAACAACAATGAAACATATCAGTTCAAAAAACAAAAATGAAACATAGACAATTTTTTGAGAGGTCCCAAAAAGGAAACATGCACAACAAATTGGGATAGAGGGAGTACTAAATTGTTCCCTTAGGCCGGAGAATAATGTGTAGAAAGGTGTATTGATATCCGAGAAAAGTGTATTAATGTTATCCATGAGATGTGTATTAAAATTCGAACATGTTTATTCTTATGAGAATAATTTATTTCCACCGCCGGTGGAAACCAAAGTTTCCTCAAAATCGATTGCATTGCGCCATGTGTCCAAACAGTGGTCCCAAATATTAGAATATGGACATATGGCGCAATGTAATCGATTTGAAGAAAACTTTGGTTTCCGTCGACAGTGGAAATAATTTAAACTTTTATTCTTATATACCTATTATCCTCCGCTTAGTGGACGGAAGTTATAAACCAAGACACTAAAATGAATATTGAAGTTGCTCCTTGGATTTCAGGAGTACAAGATTTGAACCATAAGAATAAAATTCTCACAGAAATTAATATTTAAAGTAAAACTCAAAGTTAGTGTAATAATACCATAGGCGGCTCCACCATTATGAAAGGGTGGTCACCTAAACACCCTCAAAATTTTTTTTTTTTTTGAAATACATGTAAAAATTTTAGTTTTAATTTAGTATAGCCATTGTTGAACACCCTACTCACAAATATTTGAACACTCTACTCAAAAATATTTGAACACTTAGCTCAACAAATCAGCCCACAAATTAATTTTATGTAAACAACTAATAAAGTCTAAAGTCTTCTCATAAATGGTCGATGTACACTCTAAAGCCTTTTATATTTTATATTACATGTGATAAATTTATATTGGGTTTTGTTTTAACATTTATAACATGAACACTCACCAATCCTGGTAATTCACAATAAAATCTTTAATACACCAGTTCAAAACAAAATGCACACTCTTTACGAGAAAAATTAGGAAAATCAAGAAAAAAAGTATCTATTGTATTGATATCGTCGTATGACTTCTCTTTGAGAAACAATTAACTCTATATATGAGAAAATAAATATTCGTGCGAACCTATTCAACACAAATTTTAACAATAGATATTAGTGTATTTATCTCCTGATTTAGTTTTACTTGAACCAATAACATAGAATTCTGTAAGAAAATTTGTGATATCTTATGTATTTTCATATCATTTGGCCTCAATATTCACACTAATAAACGAAAAATTTGTATGTATATACTAGTTAGTAGAACTAGTAGAGTTAAGGTAAATCTTGAACATCCTGTTCAAATTTTCTGGAGCCGCCACTGAACAATATTAAAGTTACTTAGATCATAAGAAAACATCTTGAGGGCACATCACAAGGAAATATCTTGAAGTAAAATCTATAAGGAAAAATATATATGGATCCATAAATTGATTGACACTGAAAATTTGCATCATGCCATACGTGACTTGAGGACACAATGTCTTTATTTATTCCAGAGTGTGATGTGAATCGACCTGCCCAGTGGGGTTGTTAACAAAAGAAAATAACATTAGAGGAGTTTCTGATGATGACACCCAAATTAAAAGTTACTGTAGTACTCAGATGCTAACTTTATTCATTATGGGGACCTTTTCGAAAAGAACCATTTCAAGTTACCCACCTCCCATTGGTTCCTCAAGTTAGGCGACTTCTTTACAAGTCCTTTTTTTTTTGGGTAGAATTCTTGACAAGTCTTAGAAAGAGTTGCCATCTGTCTGCCTCCTATCTTCGGACTTAAGGCATGAGAGAAAAGGACACAATAGGACAGGACAGGACTGGACTGGACTGGTTGGTTGCTCATGAAATGGTAACAATTATGCCACAAGAATTGCCAATAAAAAAAACAGAAACATACATAATCTAGTAATCTATCCTAGAAAAATATATTTAGCAATACATGTCAAAGCATGATATGTTCCAATAAGAAAAGACTGAGAAGAAAACCAAAATATGTCCATGCCATCGCTCATATCAATTTTGGTGATGGTTGCCCGAGCTCTCCAACGGGGACGGCGAAGGCGATAAGAGGCGGATCCAATGGTGATCCTGCGACGGGACCAGATTCCGTGGCGATCCTCCATGAGTGAGATGATGGGTTCGACATCGGAGTCGAGCGGCTTTTCTTGTATTTTGTTTTGTTTTTCATGTATTTTGTTTGTTTTTGTTTTGTTTATTTATTTATTTATATGGAATACTGTTGAGTTGACAGCCTTCGGGAAAAAAAAAAAAAAGAATAGTGCAACTGTACTAATGAATGAAGATGCGATTAATGGGACGGAGCTAGGATACGAGCCCTTCATTTTTAGATCTTGTCCACAACATTAGTCACACAAAAAATCATGTAGTTGAGAATTGGGTACATATGATTTTGGGTTTGGCATGTACTTTTCTTGAGATTTCCAATCCAGTGTGTCAACATATAGTACACCATTTTAAGATCAATGCGTAACGAAATCATATTTACCGAATCCTGATTGAAATAAAATTATACATAGTTAATCGTCTCGATGAGATTTAAAATGTGAACTACTATAATCAATTTTTTGGGTGCAGAAATGACCCGAAACTTGCCAAAAACCTGAGAGTACTGTTGGGAACTGCAGACAATTTTACCCTTTTAATTAAATTGGCTCCGACCTGCCCGATTGCCAACCCTCTCGCCATTGTGACCACATTTTTTTGCACATATCTATTCACATGAAAGATCCTCATCGAATATTCTATTATACTTCAACTGCTACAAATAGAAAAATTATACTCCAGATTTAATTGTTTTCCCAACGTCACAACTCCAATTGGCTTTTGAAATAGTACGAACCCTATTGGTTGGGTGGGTGTAAATTACTTATTCAGTCACATCACATAAAATAGTAGTATTATTGTTACAGCCAAATATTTTTGTTATTATGAATGTGACCTATGATTACTGGCAACTTAGCTAACCATGCATTTAGGTTGAAACGAACTGGGTAGGTTCGGCTCGTAAGGCCAAGTTTGAGTACAGCGAAGCTCAGCTCAAATCAACTTGTTTGCAAACCTAATCATGATAGATCGAGTACTTCGGGATGTTTCTTCAATTTACGATAATCACTAATTCACATGATTTATTGACTAATCCCTAATCATGATAGAGTGCTGATGCATTGGCAAATTCTTTCCCAGTGTTCCTTTACCTGGTGTTGAGGGGAGTCATGGGCTGAGTCACATAATCCTTTCAGCCCTTCGGTCTATGCATTTCCGCTTTTGGCTTGCTCTCACGCGCGCCCCGTTATGTGACTACGGTCATGGGACATGCAGGAATATTGCATCTGGAATCTGCAGTAAGAATGTTCTCATATGCAACAAGGGTGATTGTTTAGACTTATTCAGTTCTGGGTGTGGTTAGGTTATTAATCAAGTCTCATCCTTTGATTTCCTTTCCCTTTTTCCCTGCTTTAGATATGTATATGTAGTTATGTGTTATTTGGTTTTCCACCACAAGATCATCTCCAATGGAAAGCCATTTTGGGAGCCAAAGTTATATTTTGGCTTCAAGACAATATTCTCTCTAATGGGGAGGCATTTTGGGAGTCACAAAATGGCTTGGCCGTTTCTTGCAAGGATTGTGATTTAATGGCTTTTAAGAGTAATCCAATGGATGTGATATGTGCGTGTGATCCAACAGCAGCAAGTGGTAGCGGCCATTGGAGCACTTTTGCCAAATTTTAACCAAATAACACTACACCAAGCCAGACAAATGGATTTGGCACTTAAAAAATGACCAGAACCATTGGAGATGCTCTGACCTGAAAGTACCCGGGTTCTATGGCCATTCAAGACTATAAATTCACCCCCAACAGTTGATCCATCATGAACAGTTTCATGAGCTAGGAAAAAAATAAATGTTGGGTAAAGCTACATAATTACAAAAAATCTCAAAGCATAATAAAAACTGAAAATTAAGAGCAAGAGAATAAGTTTTGCATCAAAACAATAAATCACATTGAAAACCCATTAACACCACCATCTTGTCCCTTCTTCAATGCTGCAAAACATTCAAGTAAAAATGGGCGTATGAATTCTTACCACAAAATGGAGAAGAGCCTTTTTTGTTTTCTGTGTTTTCTCCTCCTCCAAATAGTTGCATCAGAAGCCCATTTTAGTGTGGGTGGTAGTGTTTCCATTACCTTTGGTGAGGTTAGAGGGGCTGTTTGGATAGGTAGAGGAATCAAACACAGTTCCCCCAACCCAACCCCATCTGAGGCAAAGCTAAGCAGGGTTTACACTGCTCTTCAGTCATGGAAATCTGCAATAACAGATGATCCAAACAAGATTTTGGATACTTGGGTGGGATCAGATGTGTGCGGTTACAGAGGAGTCTTCTGTGTGGATCCTCAGGATGGGTTGGGTGATCAAACTGGACCCATAATTGCAGGCATAGATCTAAACCATGGAAATCTCCAGGGTAATTTGGTCAAAGAACTGTCTCTCATCAAAGATATCTCTCTTCTTCACCTCAACAGCAACAGATTCACAGGATTAATTCCTCACATTTTCAAAGATCTCCCTTTTCTAATTGAATTGGACTTAAGTAACAACCAACTTTGTGGTCAATTTCCAATACAATTACTCCACATTCCAAACCTCATATTCTTAGACCTGAGGTTCAACAACTTCTCAGGTCCAATCCCTGAAGATATATTCAACAAAAGGCTTGATGTTATTCTCCTCAACCATAACAAATTCGACGGGCAGATACCTTTAAATTTGGGGAATTCTCCCGCGTCTGTGATAACTTTGGCTAACAACAGGTTTTCCGGTAACATCCCGTTTAGTTTGGCAAATGTCGGGCCAAGACTACAGGAGATTTTGTTCATAAATAACCACCTGACTGGTGGTATTCCTGAGGGGGTTGGGTTGTGGCAAGATTTGAGAGTTTTGGATGTGAGTTATAACTCGCTATCGGGTGATTTGCCTGACTCTCTTTCTTGCCTTGGTGATATTGAAGTCCTCAATTTGGCTCATAACAACTTCTCCGGAAAGCTCTCTGATTCGGTTTGCTCACTGGGGAGCCTCGAAGAATTGACCGTCGCTGGCAATTTCTTTAGTAATTTAGACCATGAATGTGGAAAGTTGTCATCTAGGAATGTGCATTTTGATTTCTCTGGCAATTGTTTTCCGGGGAGGAACGACAGGCAGAGGCCTGAACCGGAGTGCTCTGCCATCGCTAGTGGTGGGTCGAATAGCCCTAGAGTACCCAGAGCAAGGCCTATATTTTGTTCTAGGCATTCATAAACATGACAGAGTAAGCGCGGTGACTGGTATTTTAGAACAGGTGGTAATGGATCTATCACAATAACTTAAAAGTGTTTCTGGCTCAAAACTTCCATGCAAGTTAATTTATCACTGTATCTTGCTCACCATGTTTAGCAGCAACAAATGCAACACATGATGAATCTTGGAAAAACATGGTGTCAAAGGTAACCCTGTGGTGCATTTTGTTGCGAAACTGTTCAACGCAGATTCTAACATTTTGTTGAGGGAGAATTCTATGGTACACACCCCCTATAAACCATTTTATATGAAACACGTGGTAGTTAAACATGAGATTTTGTGGTTTGTTGCGAACTATGTGCTAGCTAATGGCTAGTGAAGAAAGCATGTTATATCCGGCTGATCTTTTGAGACCAATCTTTCATCTAACAAACAGAGCCAACTTGACATTTTTGTTGAATAAAAAAGAACGTCGTAGATATTAAAAGAGTAATCACATGAAACAGATACAGCCCCAAACAACTAAACGAAAGTGCAACAGGTAAAAAAAAGACCCTTGAAGCTGAATAAGAGAATGCAACAAGCTGAACTAAGAGAGGCAACTTCATATGCAAAAGAAGATCCATTTTTTGAATCATCTGTTGTCGAAAGGATAGGTAACGTTCGCATCTGAGTGAATATTGGAAGACGCAACAAATCCTGCCGAAAAAATGATGATGCTTTATGAATTCTAGAACAATGACAGAGAGAAATGCTGCAAATGTTGATTGATTGAGCAAGAAAGTAGAAATCAAGAAACAAAGGGGCTTGCAATGGCATGGAACTCCTAAATGCTTCTGAGCTGTTGAAAAAGAGAGGAAGCATTAGTATGTATATTTGTATGCAAGAAAGAAAAAAAATACTTTTTTGTAGCCCAACACATTGCCTGCCAGTAATTATTCAGTGGTCTTGGGGCACAGATACCCGGTGCCTCAACACCACACATTTCTATATAGTTCATACACTAAGTCGTAGACCCTACAAAAATGTGTGGTGTTAAGAGGTGTTGCGGCACCAGCCACACCACGTGACGGTGCCCCAAGACCACCTAGTAATTTTTCCCGCGTCAAAATAGGAAATACCAGGGTAACAGATTACCTATTTCAGGCAATGTAATACATTGGGTTTGAGAGATTAAAAGAACGTTCGGCTATTGCAGAGCCTAACTAGTCACTCCATTGATCACCAGAGCTCCCATGTATCCTATAGCCTTCATCTTCTAACTCCTGCCTCTTCTTAGATTTGTATACAACGGCCTTCGTACCTGAATCCAATTTCCCCCTATTTCGTCCACCAAAATTTGCTCATCAATCATTCCAAACATTCAAACTGCGTTTCGATAAAAACCAGTATATTAACCGTGCATATATACCTCAATATAAGCCTTTCCCAGTTGCTGTACTCTGCATTTTTCAGATTTTTCTCTGTGACAGCTCTTTGAGACTTGTCGCGCCCTGTCAAAAGAAATATTTTGAACCCCAGCTTCTGAAGCTCCTTGTAGAAATTCAAACTTGCTGGAAGGGCAAGGGCTTCAGCCTTATCCACCCATTCGTTGAAAGCGGTTTCGTCATATTTTTCTAACCTACATTCAAAACAAGATAGTCTTGGTAAATTTTATAAAGACATATATTCGATTTTCTCCCGAAGAAAATATAGACAAAGAATCTGCATAAGCAAAATGATTTTTAAGTTAGTAATTGGTAAGAGCAAACTACTGTGAACTCTTTTGCAGTGTCTGCACAGTACTTCGAAAAAGTGCATATCTCAATCTCGTGCATAAGGATCGAGTTGAATTGTGGCAAACGATATGTAACGCGAGCCATATACGTAAACCTAATACGACTCCACAACTTTATCACGGGATCCTAGGGTTCAAGAGGAGGCTAAGGGTTCAAGGGTTGTTCCACTAAGCCTCGACTTTTTGGGTTTTTCTGTGAGAAGTTTGACCTGTCTAAAAAACGTGAAAAGTCAAAAAAATTGTTGCAAACGATATGTAACGCGAGCCATATACCGATATACGTAAACCTAATACAACTCCACAACTTCATCACGGGATCCTAGAGTTCAAGAGGAGGGTAAGGATTCAAGGGCCGTTCCACTAAGCCTCGACTTTTTGGGTTTTTTTGTGAGAAGTTTGACCTGTCAAAAAAACGTGAAAAGTCAAAAAAAAGGACGCCTCACTTTACATTATGGAAAGAGAAGTTAAGTTTCAAAGCATTTCTGACCAAGGTCTACATCTCCATTTTCGAGGTCAAAATAACTCCAAACCACACTCCATCTTGGCTCTCTGAAACAGAAACTCAATTTTGAGTACCTATATGCAGAGAGACTCCAAAGAAAACAGAGAGTTATCCTCCTATGTTCCACTTTGAATAAAGCCAAAAAAATCTGATCATAATCTCACCCCTAATCAACTAATACTACGTATTCAACCTTGTTGCTAAAAAAAAAATAAAAAATAAAAAATAAAAAATAAAACCTTAACTGGGAATGAGAAACACACTAGTAGGCAACGTTATTGTCAGTTTGATATAATTGGTGGAAAAAGTGTGAGTCGCACCACCAATTAACCCCATATTTATTAAGGGTGGGAGGGGCATTGAGGAGCGAAGACGTCTGTTGCGGTCTAGGTGCGAGGTGCACTTAATTGAGGAAAAAAAAAAGCAAAAAGCAAAAAGAGCTAGTAGGCAACGTTATTGTCAGTTTGATATAATTGGTGGAAAAAGTGTGAGTCGCACCACCAATTAACCCCATATTTATTAAGGGTGGGAGGGGCATTGAGGAGCGAAGACGTCTGTTGCGGTCTAGGTGCGAGGTGCACTTAATTGAGGAAAAAAAAAAGAAAAAAGCAAAAAGAGCTAGCAAGCCTACCATACACAAACTTTTCAAATAATTATTCCCCCATTCCAAATTGCTTCTCTCTCGGAGACCGTGCATTTTGTACGCAATCTTTTATGAGAATTTTTTCCCAAACTTTTCATAATGTGATTTTTTCCCAAATTTTTTTTATGAGAATTTAAAGATCTCACTGAGACGAAAAATTGGTGTAATTTGTTTTCAAAAAACAATCTTGTAAGTACATTATTTTTTGCATGCAAAATGCATGGTCTCCGAGAAGGAAAAGCAACTTGTGACGGACGGAGTAACACTTAGACAATGAAGTTTGATTTGTCTACACCACATCCATTAAAATATCTACCAAATGCATAGAGAATAACTAAAATGTAAAATCCAATTAAAAAACAAGGCTGAGAGAGATCGTTTGGTTCCGGTCATTCAATTGACAAGTGAGAGATCAATGTGGTGTATTGATATGTGAGGATGTTTAGCCCTTAAGTTAAGACTTAATTAACTTACATTTTTTCCCTCCAGAATTAAATTTGGTGCAAATTGAAAGAGGCTCATGAAGCACGCTATCAGAAGTATCGACCAAACATAATGCGAATAAGTTGTATTGGTCATGAGTTCCTAAAAAATCATTTTTGACAAAGAAATCATTTTTGTTTGACTTGCCTAAATAACATGTAATGGTCAAGTATTGGCCTTAACGGTTGTACACAGGAAGCAGATTGAGACCGGAAGCGACCGATTCGCATGCGATTTTCCATGTAACGTATAAATTGAAAAAACTTTGGACTCACGCGAACTCGTGGTCCTTGTCGTAGGGAAGGTTGGAGAGCAACGTCTCATCAATATCGAATACCCAGGCCGCCAGGCGTCCATTCCGTGATCACCTACGACCTTCACCGTTTCAGCAAACTTCAACGCATCGCCGGCGGCCACGCCTGAGTCAGACTGGTACCGGCTACCGGTGGCAGTCATGTACTTCTCCACGTATTCTTTGCACTTCGCCGGAATCTGAGTCCACTCTCCGGCATCATTGGTCTCGACGGAGAACCTCCAGCTCTCGCAGTACGAGGAGTAGTCGCTCCCGACTCGAACTCCATTGGAGATCGAGTCGGGTACGAGAGGCGTGGTTTGGATGATTGGTCGGGAGATGGATTTGGGTACGAGGCTTAGGATAAGTAGAACGACGACGTATCGTCCAGTTTCCATTGCCTTGAGAACAAAGGACTCTCTGTGTGTATTTACTGGATTTTCTGGTGGTGAAGGAAGGTACGGACTCGTTTAAATAGTAGTAAAATGTTGGGTCACATTCACGGTGTTGAGGAGGTTTTTCACGGTTTTTTATGTGATGTATGGGATAATTTGGGTAAACTGAAAAAATTGGTTTTTTGGTTTTTTTGGTTTTGTCCTTATTCAATTTTTTTTTGCATTTCTTAGTTTTCGGTTGGTTTTTCGTGGTTTCTTGGCTTGTCTCGACGAGAGGAATCTAAAAAGTATAAAATTATTAGCAAAACTTAAGTTTCTTTAATAATTTATCTCGACTTTTGGAAAAAACTGTTTTTTGTTAGTGAAACACCAATAATCTTGATTGGAATGCTCGGTTTGGTTCGACTCGACTTGTTTAGTAATCGAATCTCTCCACCTATGTGTTGATATTATTCTCATTGTTTTTTTTGTTGAGAATCTTGAGATTATTTCTCTCCATAATGAGATATTAGTTGGGTAGGGCATCTCGGCCATCCAAAAGTGACGGTATCACTTAACGGTATCTGTCACGCATCTTGGCCGTCCAAAAGTGTTTTGGACCGTTCAATACTTTTACCGGTAAGAGTTTATTTAAAATCCGGACCGTCCAAAATACTTTTGGACGGCTGTGAATCTGTGACGAGACGTTGCAAGTAGCACGTAAGGTGCCACATGTTATCTTATTTGCACGCAAAATTTTCTCATTGTCTACAGTTTTATTATTTATACTAGTATAATTATGATATTAGATTATTAGTGCTCAGAAAAAAATATATAATTTTTATCACAATGTCGTGGGAGTCGTGTTATTTATTAAATAAAAAGTTAGGTTCTTTTAAATTATAAGTATCGGTAAACGTGAGAATATTTTGTTTTGAAAATTAGTGACGAGTATTAAATGTGACTGTATTACTATATACTCTCAATGTTGAACTCATAAAATGTCGTGAAAACCGTGTTACTTACTAAATAAAAAAGGTAGTTTTTTTTATTTATTTTAAATTGTAAGTAACAGTACATGTGGAAAAAATTCTTCGAAATTAGTGAGAAAAATTTAATGTGACACTACAGCCTATTATTTAATAGCAGTGCTCCATACCCAGAAAAAACACCTAAAATTAAAAACCAGTGATCAAAATCTGAGCCACAAGTTTTAAATTTTGAATAATATGAATGAATTTTCTGGATACTTAGACACAGTTAGAATTAGACTTTTAAGTACCACAACGTTCACGACATTCTATTTAGTGTTTATTTTACTGAACACTATAAATGTGACCCAACATTACTATTTAAACGAGTCCTTCCATTTATGGCTCTCCTTCATCACCAGAAAGTCGGAAATTAATCATTCTAGCACCACACGCAAATGCACACATAAATACACAAACTCATTCACGTTCACGTGAGTCCCACAGCTTGCTATGGTGCTAGCATTTTTAATTTGGTCCTATGTTTTGGTGATAGAAACGGGCCCTACATAACTATTTAAAATTAAGCAATTTCACTCGTAAAATAGTTTCGACATCTAAAACGGCATCTGCCTCAACTACCACAGTGAATTTTTTTTGATGTATTATCCCTCAGCCATGTGCAAGCTTTGTTTTTTAATTACAAGGGGAAACGTACGGTAGGTAGGAAAATAGAAGAATCATTATGAGAAAAAGTGAGTCGCACCACCAATTAACCCCATATTAATTAAGGCCGGGAGGGGCATTGAGGAGCGAAGATGTTTGTTGCGGTCTAGGAGCGAGGCGCACTTAATTGACAAAAAAAAAAGGCAAAAAGAGCTAGCATACACCAACTTTTCAAATATAATTCCGACCAAAAAAACTTTTCAAATATAATTAACACTCATAGTTTTTCAAAAGATTTTAGCAATTCAGTTGCTAGCAAATGAGTTCAGCAGGTGCTAAAATCATGGTTTTGAAATCAAAAAATGAAGTGGTTCCGTGTATCGTTTTTCGATTTTTTTCGCACCAAATTAAAGTACCCCTCGTGTACTTTAATTCGGTGTAAAAAATTCCAAAAATAATACACGGAAACACTTAATTTTTTGATTTGAAATACTATGATTTTAGCACCTACTGAACTCATTTGCTAAAATCATGGTTGATTTAGCAACTGGGTTACTAAAATCAAACAGAATAACTAAAACGTAAAATCAATAAGAAGACAAGGCTGAGAGAAGTAAGTGTTGGGGTGCAGACAACTTTCAGAAGTGGTTTATCCCATGGGTGTAGCGGTTACCGCCCCCACAAGACTGCAGCGAAAATGATATTTTGGACCTCGGGGTGTAATTTCGGCCATAGGGTCTGACCTATTTATTTAGCAGTTTGTTAAATTTTAGGGTTATCAATTTTCAGTAAAAAACAGAGAGATAGCGAGAAGACTTGTACGTACTCTTATTTTCGATTTCATAGTGGACTGGTGTGGCTCCCGTGATTTTTCCTCGCATTGAGGTTTTCCACGTATATCTGGTGTCTCGTTTTTCTTTTTCGTTTTTTCATTACGCACGACTGTTTGTATTTCGATTTCCTATCAGCAAGAGGTCAATGTGGGTTATTAATTGATATGTGAGGATCGTGTAGCCCTTATGTTAAGATTTACAATAATTAACTTAGAGCATCAATATGTGGCTTAACTATTTAACTTTAAAGTTAAAGTAGAGAGCAAACTTCTCCAAAACCTTAAAAGTCAGTCTCACCAAACAAACTCACCAATTTAAAAATTTCTTAACTTTGCTACAGTAACTTTAGAAATTTGGTGACCTACTGTTCACTCACCAAAAGAGGTGGAGAGAGGGTAAAAGTTTGAATAGAGAGTCTGATCTTGTGAGTTTTTGATAAAGTGACTTGCTAAAGTTTGAATAGAGAGTCTGATTTTGTGCATTTTTTGAAAAGTGACTTGCTAAATTATAAAAGGTGTTTTTGATGTTAAATTTGGTGTTTTTTTTGTGTGTGTCAGATAAGGATGGCCTTACATTATTGCCCTTCAGAATTAAATTTGGTGCAAATTGAAAAAGGCTCGTGAAGCGCGCTATTAGAAGTATCGAACAAACGTAACGCGAATAAGCTGTATATCGGTTGTGAGTTATTAAAAAATCATTTTTGACAGAGAAATAATTTGAATTGTCTAAATAACCTGTAACGGTCAAGTATTGGCCCTAACGGTTGTGAATCACTCTGTGCATCAGAAGCAGGTTGAGACGGGAAGTGACCGATTCACGTGCAATTTTCCATGTTTAACTTATAAATTGAAAAAACCTTGAGACTCACCTGATCTTGTGGTTCTCGTAAGACCCAAGGTGGGCCCTAAATGTGTTGCACAACATCTGTACTGTGCACTAGCAGTCCTTGAACCCCCATAATAGAGTGTTGTGGGCCGGTCCTATAAACATGTGTTATAGCTTGTAAGGTTCGGAACAAATAATGCACATAGTTCACTAGGTCCTGGATATAAGTTTTACACTTTTTCTTCCGAAATTACCCCCATTCTGAAAATTAGAAGGTACATTTTGAAAATTAGAATGTACATTTTGAGTGTTAAAATGTACATTCTAAATTCTAAATATACGGTCTAAATTCTAAAATGTACATTCTAAATTTAGGGTACCCTAAACTGTAGGGTACCCTAAATTCTAAATATACAGTCTAAATTCTACAATATACGGTCTAAATTCTAAATATACGGTCTAAATTTTAAAATGTACGGTCTAAATTCTAAAATGTACATTCTAAACTGTAGGGTACCCTATGAAAGTGTTTAAAATCCTAGGGTACCCTATGAAAGTGCCTAAACGGTTAGTAAAAACAAAGAGTAACGACGAGAAGGATGGGCAAAAAAGTAAAATCTCCAACCATATTTGTGCCCCAGGACCTCTCCAGCAATAAATTTTAGCCCAGGACCCGGTGGGCCAAAATTCCAAATAATAGGACCGGCCAATAGATTTCTACCCCCATCATGAGTAGTAGTTGGATTGGACACTTGGGCTTAGAGTAATTCTGATCTTGTCTACGAGAAAAACTTGGGTGTCGGACGGGTATTATGTGGCGATACTTATCACACATCTTGACCTTCCAAAAGTGTTTTGGACGGTCTAAAAGTATTTTGAACTATCCAATATTCTTACCGGTAAGAGTTTATTTAAATTTCGGACCCTATTTGCACTCAAAAAATTCTCCTCGTTTGCAGTTTGCATGATACTATAATTCTGATACTTGTAACTTGTACTCTGAAAATAATATATTTTTTATCACAATGTCGGGGGAGTCGTTTTATTTATTAAAATAAAAAATTTGGTTCTTTTAAATTATACGTTCCGGTAAACGTGAGAATATTTTGTTTTGAAAATTAGTGATGAAAATTAAATTTGACTGCATTACTATATAAATGTTTAATTCATGGAATGTCGTGAAAGCCGTATTAGTTAAATCAAAAGGGAGGATATTCTTTCATTGTAAGTAACAGTACATGGGGGAATTTTTTTTGAAAATGAGAGAGAAATTTAACGTGACACTACAGCCTACAGCCTTTTTCCAATTCTTGACTTTAACTCAAAGGGTTAATAATATACTTGCCCCTCCAACTATTCCATTTTTAGTTAGTTCCCCCTCCAACTACCGAATGACTTTACTTCCCCCTCTAACTATCCAATTTTTACCCCGTTAATCCAATCAACCAATTTCCATCCAATTGATGGATGAAAAACATAACCCCAAGGCCTCGTTTGATTCGGGTATTATGAGGGTGGGGTGAGACTATTTTTGCCCAATCCCGTATTATCCCTTGTTTGGTTCCCGGAAAATGGCATGGGATTAACAATCCCGGGACAATTTTTATCCAATACGTATGGCATTACACAATACCTGGGGGGGGGGGGGGGGGGGGGGGACTAATTAAGGCCGGACTATTTTGAAGCGGTGAGTTGTCGGCTGGTATTTACAAATTTGCCATCCAACTCTCTCTCTCTTCATCTGGTCTTCTTCTCCCTCTACACAGGTACTCCTCTCTCTCTCTCTCTCTCTCTCTCTCTCTCTCTCTCTCTCTCTCTCTCTCTCTCTCTCTCTCTCTCTCTCCTCTCTGGGATTTGTTGCGAATCGAACCTTGTTGCTCTGAGATCGATTGGGTTTGACTGGAACACGGATATCACTGGGTTTACTCGTTGCGATTTTCTGAGATCGATTTTCTGGTTTTGGATCATCGATTTTCTGGTTTTCTGACATTCATGTTGTATACTTGAAGATTTTCTGGGTTTACTCATTGCTACTGATTTTCTGGTTTTGGATCATAGATTTTCTGGGTTTACTCGCTGCTACTGATTTTCTGGGTTTACTTGAAGATTTTCTGGGTTTTCTTGATACATGGTTGCTACTGTTGCTAGTTGAAGATTTTCTGGATTTTCTTGATTTTCTGGGTTTACTTGTTGCTACTGTTGTATACTTGAAGATTTTATGGGTTTACTTATTTCCAAAATTTAGTTTTTTTTTGTGGGTAAATCCCAAAATTTAGTTTGGGAAACCAAACATGGGATTGACCGGAACACGGATATCCCGATGTTAATCCTACACGAATCAAACAAAGGATTGAGTGAGATTCAGTACTAAATTAGTCCCAGGACAAATAATCCCAGACTATTAATCCCAGGACTACCAATCCCACTTATTTTAGTCCGCGAATCAAACGAGGCCCAAGGGTATTTATGTCTATCCCTGACCAATATATGTATAGAGATATGTATCCCCTCTTCTTTTTCCCCCTGTTCGTCTCTCTCTCTCTCTCTCTCTCCACAATTGCAAAGATCAATGGCAGCAATCCCAGTCCCTCCTCATGCAGCATCTCAAACCCCAATGTCAGCCCTAACCAATGGTTTTGTGTCTGTGGACAAAGGTCCATTAAAGACATCTTTTAGCAAAGATAACCCAGGAAGGAGATTCCTCGGTTGCGTAAACTATAAGGTAATAAAATAAAATTGGTTTATTTTTGGTATAAAATCTTGGAATGTAAATGATTTGTGGCTTTTTTATTTCAGACCAATCTCAAATGGAAATTGATATTCACACTCCTAATTTTGATGCGGGGGCTCCAAACTACAGTAATTTTTCAAAATTACCCTTTTGCAAGTTCCGTGATTTACTTTAGGCACTCCAGAAAACCTTTGCTCTTTTCCTTTACTTTAGACACTCCAAAAAAGCAAATAGTTTTTTTTTATAAAAAAAAAAAGCAGATAGTTGCTCAACTCCTTTTACTGCATGTCACTAAATTGCCTACTTCCGTATGCAATGTTTCCTTGGTAGAGTCTTTATGTTATTGTCTCCATGTTCTGCACTAGAACAACCTGGACAAGTGGTCTTCGGTCTATGTTTGTAGAACCCTCCTTTTGTCCATGCAATTGAGACTTCTGTTACTTTTCCTCTCAAGAGTTCTCTAACTTTGGTGGTGTGCTATGTTTGTCTCACTATGAGCTTTAAAATGTAGATTTGCGGACGTTATGAAGATTTTGAGGAAAAAATGGTAGACAATGAGTACGAAAATATAAAGATCTTGTGTCCCAGCCGTTATGAAGATTTTGCAGCATCAACATTTTCAATTGTGTGCTATTTATTTTGGAGAATTCTAGCAATGTTTAGTTTTATTATTATTATTATTATTATTATTATTATTATTATTATTATTATTATTATTATTATTATTATTATTATTGTGCAAAATGGTGTGAAGCAATCTGACATAGATGCATGTTTAGTGTTTAGAACCTAATGTTTATGTCGTGGATGTTTAATGTTTGGAACATAATGTTAATGTTGATGTTTGGGTTTGGTTCATTTTTCCGTTTGGAGTGCCATAGTGAATGAGAAGATAATTTGGGAGTGGAGTGCCTTCCAGTAATTTTTATATCTTTAAAAGGGTAATTTTGTAACTTCATTAAATATTGGAGTGCCTGCATAAAAAAAGGGAGCCCCAAAATCAGCACCCATCTCAAATACAAGTTTTTTGACTGGGTTGATCCTCCAACATGCACAAGAGGAAAGGATTTTGGCAACCATGTCATAGATCTATTGAGGAAGACACAGAGAAAATGCAGAAAGGATGCAAAAAAAATGCAAGAGGAAAATGATGTTTTGAAGAATTGTGTTGCATAAAATGAAGATGACATTGAATCATTGATGAACCTGGTGCAACAGTTGTCCACAAGGAACCAAGAATCAATGAAAAGAAGTGAGGAGTTGGTGAAAATGTTGACAGTATCTTGCCGGAAAGAGCAACTAAAAGAAAAACTGCAGTCCAAATGCAGTTTGGACTAATAAAAAATGCAGCAAAAAACAGTCCAAATGCAGTCTAAATGCCTTACGGTTTTTGGGAGGGAAGGGTGGAATGTCCAGATTACCCTTGTTTAGTTTAGGGGTTATTTTTTTCCGTTCATCACTTGGATGGAAATTGGTTGATTGGATTAATTGGGTAAAAATTGGATAGTTGGAGGGGGAAGTAAAGTCATTTGGTAATTGGAGGGGGAAGTAACTAAAAATGGAATAGTTGGAGGGGCAAGTAGATTATTAACCCTTAACTCAAAACTGATTTATTGCGCTTGACAAAACATGTCATCCTCTCACAATACATCGACTTGACTAAAGATAAGAATTGAAACAACCCCTTATTAAGTACCACAACTTACAGCACATTCTGTTTAGTGTTTACTCAACATTATAAATGCTACCCTACATTACTTCCCTCCATCCCCAATATTTAATTAGGTTTGCTACAGTTAGTAACACTTGTACCAAAAATACACAAACTATCTATGTGGGATATTTGAGACCCACATATGAGTTGTGCGTCCCACATATCCCCTGTGAGAGAGTTTGTGCAATTATTAGTAGAAGTGTTAGTGTCTCTATATTTTCTCAGAAATTAATCATTCTAGCACTATATCCATATCTATACTACTTTTAAAAGAGTGAAGGTGTTTTCTACTTTTTTCCCCTTTCCAAAATTGCCCCTATGAATTTAGATGAACCCCATTGCTTCACCGGACGATCCACTCCAAGTTTTCAACCGACACAATTCCCCCTCCATTCAAAATCATTTATTTTGCAATGTTTCCCATGGTAACATTCATCAGAAAAATAGAAGCAAAGGCAAGGCTACCTTTATTTAGGTGAAGGAGGAGCCTCTGAATTCAATATGGGAATAATGGGGTAGCCTCCCCAATCAATAGTCCAATTGAATTTTGTAATTCAATTCTGAAACTTGTAATTCCCAAACACCAATACGAATTTGAATTTGAGAGATAATATCCACCATTACACTCACATCATGGGGGAGGTTATAGTGCACCGTTAACCAACATTGAAGAAGACAAGGGAGTCCGTTCGGTTGCCTTGGGAGACCCTATGAATTTCTCCGGTTTCATTCACAATATTCCAGTAAGCATATCATATGAACATATATTGTAATATAGCAAAAGCTGTAATTTAACAAACTAGATGTATGAAATCGAAATAGGCCCACAAATTCTTGAAGGAAGAATTAACTTCCAACCAATGAAGGGCCGCCTCCTCTCTTTGTTATTTTCTGAGTGAACAAAATGAATTGAATTTTGACAACAAATCCCGGATAAGGTAGCACAAAAAATAAGAGTCACTGTGAAAACAACAATAGAAAGTGATGAGGTATCCATTGCTAAGGTAGAAAAATGATTCCCTCCAGACAGCTTAACTCTGTCAAGCCTGTACGAGTAGTGAAGAACTAGAAAAACTTTTGTTGGTTGTTGACCAACGGGAAAAAAAACAATCCAATTGCAACCACCGCACCACCACCACCAAGGCAAGAAGCAGAGGAGAAAAAAGACGTTCCAATTGCAACCACCGCACCACCACCGCCAATGCAAGAGGCAAAGGAGAAAACGGACAATCCAGTTGCAAACTCCACCCCCACTGCCAAGGCAAGAGGCAGACGAGGAAAAAGCCAATCTAGTTGCAAACTCCCCAGTACCCCAACGCCAACCACCGGCTGATGTGACCACAAGTGCCCCACCAACAATATCTAACAAGGGGCAGTTGAATGTTTCGGCCCCTACTCAAGAAGAGGAGACTAAACAGGAATCCAAGGTGGCTGCTGATTTCGTCATCGTCAATGTCAAAAAGTTAGAGACCTGATACGCACTACCTCCAAACCAAAGGAAGGTAAAGTGGATTGCACTGCAGCCTGTGTACTACATAGAAACATTCTATACTCTATAGAAACATTCCTTTTAAAATAAAAAAATCTAGTAAGCAACAAACAAGCCGCCCTTAACTGAAATAGAATTAGCTTCATTACTTGGTGCGACACCAAAGCCTAGTACGTAAAGCATTATGCAAAAAAGGAAAAAAAAAATGATTGATGCTAGATTGATCACCCCTTCATGCTAGAAATCACAATATACATATAGAAGATTAAACACTTGTACCTAATACTAGATTTGGCTGGAAAGCTAAAGAGAGAGAGAGAGCCTCATTTCATGAGAGTTTGGATTATTTTTGTAACATGAGAATTAGCAAGTAAGATTTATATATAGTTGTGGATGGAGAGAGAGAGAGAGAGAGAGAGAGAGAGAGAGAGAGAGAGAGAGAGAGAGAGAGAGAGAGAGAGAGAGAATCGTTGTTCTATTTGTTTGTTAGGCCCTATTCCATGGGCAAGAATTTTTCTTCCGGAATTGGTTTCCCTCTATGTCCGAAAAATTATGTGGTAGATCACCTCTAAACCCTATCTTTTGTTTGGAGACCGTTTCAAACTCGATTTTGTAAATCACAATGAGTCTCAAAACATTGATCTAAACTTTTAATTGCGTAAATTTAAGAAGTATTTTCGTAAAAAAAAAATTCAAAAAATTATTTTGGGACATTGATGCACGTACAATCCAATTAAATTTTGTATATTACTAAATAGATACTTTATTTTTAAGATCATATTTACCGTTCTGGGTACCCGTGACAACCGCAAGGAATTTGAAATTATTAGAATACGCCGTCATTAGAGATGCCAATTGATTTTAAGGTTAATCAAGCAACTGAATTTAATGAACAATCATTCGAGACAACTGGTCTATCATTAGTAGAGATAATCTTTGGTGAGAGAGCTATGTTATGGGATGAGAAGGTGTTAGGCACCTATTTCTTGCAAAAACGTCTAAGGAAACCGCAAGCGCCTAAGCGGTTTGTGTAACGAGCGTGCCAAGATTGTGCATGTGGTGCTAGCATTTTAATTTGATCGTCATTTTTCGGTGATAGAAGCTAGCGGGCACTACATTGCTATTTAAAATTAAGCAAATTCACTCATAAAATAGATTTGACATATAAAATGGCATCTTACTCAACTACCACCCTGAAAAGTTTTTGATGTACTCCATATTATCCCATGTGCAAACTATTTTTTTTAAATTTTATTACAAGAGGTAGGTAGGAAAACACAAGAATCATAATCACATCAAAGTGAAGTAAGTTCACAATTACTATAAGCTCAAACCAACTACTAACCTCATCAAGAAGAGAAAAAATCCCAACAAATACAAGGGGAGTAACACTCACACGTAGGTAGAAAAATTCAAACTCCTAACTTTCTAGTGAGATGCAAGAATCCGATCCATTCTGAACTAGCTCCATGCTCCTAGTTGACTAGCCATGTGCAAACTCAAGTATAATGGACATTTTTATGGATATAGATATTATGATACCTAATTACATATAGATTCAAATAGTTTTAGCGTCATCTAAAGCACGTAGATCCTACACGATACACTTAAAATCTATGAATGCACAAATTATTTCCTATTTGTACTTAGCATCAGTTACCACACCATTAAATTAGCAAGATACCTTGAAATTAACATAATAACAGAAGACCTGTTCGGCATACAAGTTTTTCGGTGTTTAATAAACTTAATATCAAGGCTCGGCTCGGCTCAACTCAACTTGTTTTAGTAATCGAATCTCTCCACATATGTATTGATATTATTCTCATTGTACGTTTTTATTGGGAGTCTTGGAATTATTTCTTCCCTTATTGAGATATTAGTTGGATTGGGCTTATAGTAATTATGGTCTTGTTTACGTTTTGATATAAGACTAATTCTATTGACAATCCACTTTTTGCTGAATAAAACCCATTACAAGAGTGGATTCTATATAACAATGGGATGTATTTAGCAATCCGCTCTTAGTAATTATGGTCTTGTTTACATTTTGATATGAGACTAATATATTCTATTGACGATCCACTTTTTGCTGAATACAACCCATTACAAAAGTGGATTCTATATATAACAATGGGATGTAAGCGGGTTGTCAATAGAATTACCTTGACATAATTGTGATACTTGTACACTCTGAAAATAAGTACTAATTTTTTTCACAATGTCGTGGGAGTTGTGTTATTATTTATTAAATCAAAAGTTGGGTTCTTTTTAAATTATAAGTACCGGTAAACGTGAGAATATTTTCTTTTGAAAATTAGTGACGAAATTTCTGAAAATTAAATGTGACTGCATTATATAAATGTTTAACTTATAGAATGTCGTGAAAGCCATGTTACTTAAATCAAAAGGTAGGGGTTTTTTTATTTTTATTTAATTGTAAGTAACAGTACATGTGGGAATTTTTTGTGAAAATTAGTGTGAAAAATTTAACGTGACACGACAGCCTACTATTTAAGGCCTTGTTCCAATACTTGATTTAAACTCAAAACTGACTTATTGAGCTTGACGAGACAGGTCATTCTCACAATACATTGACTTGAAATGGGGATGGTGCTGTCAGCATCCATGTTGGGCCGAGCACGGCCGTCCATGCTCGGCGATGGACTGCTCAGATTTGTTCGGCAGCGAACAATTCAATTGTTTGAAATAGATGTGATCTGAGCTGTCTATTGTCGATCATGAACGACTGTGATTGGACAACCCCCTAATTAAAAGTACCATAACTTTCAAGACATTCTATTTAGTGTTAACTAAACACTATAAATGTGATCCTACATTACTTCCCTCCGTCCCTACTTAATAGTCCATTTTGGTGATTCAAATTAAACAATAGAATACAATCATTACACTTTTTAAAGAAAAATTCTACCGTCAGCCCAATGGGTGGACGATACCGGTCAAAGAGCACTTTTATCGTCCACCCATTGGGCTGACAATAGAATGACTACTTTTGAAAATATGTTTTTCTCATTTTATCCTTCAATCAATACTTTTTCCTGCCTTTTTAGTATTTACTAATTTAAACATGGAAGGGTATAAGAGGAAATTTACTAAATAGTTTTCCCTCTGCCCCCAAATTTTGGCCCACTACAAAATTATGTGTAATTTTGAAGCTTAAAAATAATGTATTTATCAAAAGAATTTTTTGTGCAATATGAATCTTGTTTGATAGATCTCGATGAAATCAATTGAACGGTGCGAAAAAATCAAAAATTTATTTTCGTAAATTCATTATCTTTATGTTTGAAAATTACATGTAGTTTCGTAGTGGACCAAAATTTGGGGACGAAGGGAATAGTACGTATTGAGGCGGGACAATATTTTTGAACAGTAAAAAGTGTTAACTGAGATTATTAAATGGGGACGGAGGGAGTATTTAAATCAGTTCTTCCTTTTATGGCTCTCCATTGTCATCACCACAAAGCAAGAAATTAATCATTCTAGCATTATATGCAAATGCGCACGTAAATACACAAACTCATTGCTATGTGTTCCACCCACATAGACCGTTGCATGTGGTGCTAGTGGTGTACCTATATCATTTTTCTTTGCTCCTCATTTTTCGGTGATAGAAGGTGTCTGGCCCAACATTACTGGCTGGCCCAACATTACTGTTTAAAATTATGCAAATTCACTCAAAATAGTTTTGACATCTAAAATGGCATCTCACTCAAACTACCACCCTAAAAAGTTTTTGATCTATTATCCCATGTGCAAACCCTTAACAAATACAAAAAGAATAACACCACACTTAGGTAGAAAAATTCAAACTCCTAACTTCCTAGTAAGATGCGGGAGTTCAGCCAATTCTGAACTAGCCCCAGTTGACTAGCCATGTGCAAACTCAAGTATAATGAGCATTGTTATGAATATAGATATTATGATCCTTAATTACGTAAAGATTCAAATAATTTTAGCGTCCTCTAAATTAAGCACGTAGATCCTACACGAGACACGTGAAATCTATGTATGTCCACATTAGACCTAAATCTTTTATCGAAATCCCAATTATATATTTTCCAAGTATGATAGTAGTATAATGCCATGCTTACTTGTCTTGTAGATGCCAAAGAATATCCTCGTGTGTCATGTGAAGGTGCCCGTTGGGGTTTTTTTTTCCTTTTCCTTTTAATTAATTATTAATAAAGAAATGCAGGGCTTAGTGGGTGTGTATGGACCTATATAGCTATTTTATTTTGATGAACATAACTAGACACTCTATAGAGAATAAAATACTATCATTTTTTCTTTTGTACCTCTCTCTCTCTCTTCTCCTTTCCATGTGCATTTTCTCTCTCCGTGTGCTCTCTCGGAGGGGAAAAGCGTTAATTACTTAATTTAATTCAGGATAGATAAAATAGATAGTATTATTGAAGTGTTGAAAAAGACGTGGCTATATAAAGAAAACATGTGCACCGTTCACAAGCATTTTTTACTCAAAAATTATCTAATCCGTTGGGGATGCCTATAATTAGGTTTCCGTCCTTCAGGAGAACTGAACCTAAGACCAGATTATCTTGAAACAAGTACATATCCACTCGGGCTAGCTTTTTTCTATCCATTTTAATTGTTAGACGATTATATCCGTCATGCTAAAATAAAGAAGCACCAATCAATATTAGGAATGAAATGCTGAATTCAAGCACGGTCTGCCTGTCTGCTACTAGGTCGGAGAATGGTGCCAGGTGAGGGCGCCGCTTTTCCCCGTTGCTCTGCTGCGGCCGGCCCCGGACTATGCAAAAGATAAACAAAACCTTAGTGAACCCCAAAAAGAAAGTCAAAACCCTACCGCTTATTTGCAACTGACACTGGTGTCCTGAACAAGGACATGTATTGTGGCCGTAAGCAGCTCATTGTAGACTTTATAAATGTGGTTATAATTTTGTGACCCCAATTCCTATCGGGGGACAGTAATTTATTGAAGTTACAAAGAAATTTGGAGAGGACATTGTGAGGAAAAACAGACTTTCTTTCGAGAGGGAGAGAGAGCTCTGTATATTTCTGTAGACTCTATCTGTATATTTCTGTATTTATACATTGGACAGTGGTGCATGATGTCCCTTGCGTGCTGACCCCATCCGAGCCGTCCGTGCTTAGCGATCAACGGTGCAGATCAATTCGGTAATGGACGGCTCAGATCTGTTTGGATCCGAGCAAATCTGCGCCATTAATTGCCAAGCACGAACGGCTCGGATGGGGTCAGAGGAATGATCAATTATCCCCTTTTTCTTCTGTAGAGTTCTTCTACAAAGACGAGCATATTTTATAAATAGGGGAGAAGCAATATATAAGGAAACGGGGGGTGTGTTGTTCCTTGAGGGACAACACGCGTGCTGACCCCACTTCGGAATGGTTTGGTTACAAGAACTGTAACCCAATTGAACAGTCCTCTACTACAACTCTACAAGAAAATTCCATCTACAACCCAAACTGACCAGGGAAAAAAAAAACAGCAATAAAAGTATTGAGACAGAAGGACAAAAGAATCATATATAATCAATCCAGATTAAATTCACAGACCAAATCATTGATCACACTCTCATTCAAGAAAAAAAAAATCGAAACTAAATATATTTCTGAGTGCAGGAAGAATCAGGGTGAGAAAAGAAAAAGATGGGAATGCGTTTTATGCTCAAAGCAAATAGTTTGCTACTCATTGATTATCACAGCACATGAAGAGAAAGTTTTGGAAGATAAATATTTTTAAAAAAAAACATATCAAGTGCTATAGGAATTCTTGTTCATCATGCCAGAATTCCTTTCTAAGCTAATGCAGAAAACAGAGCCGACTAAGTTGATGTCATGGCCATTAAGATCACAAATCAACAAGCAAACAGTAACAAGTTCCACTAATACAAACAAAATAGACGGCATAAACCTAACAAAGAGGAGATGAATAAGCCATTGTATTATTCAAATGATCATGGAGACGCAACAATTAGTCTGTACCATCCAAAAGAGGATTTTTTTTTTTTTTTCTTTTTTTTTACAACAGAATCAGAGTCTGTGTTTTACAACAGAATCAGAGTACACGATTACCTATTTTAGGCGATAAAATACATTGGATTTGGGAGTTTAAAAGACCGTTTGGCTATTGCAAAGCCTAACAAGTCACTCCACTGATCACCAGAGCTCCCATGAATAGTATAGCCTTCATCTTCTACCTCCTTTCTCTTCTCAGATTTGTATATAATGGCCAGCTTCCCATTATCTGATTCTCCCCTATTTCATCCACCAAATTTAACTCGTGAATTATTTACAATATTATAATCATATTTCGGTAATAAAAAAAGAAACTATATTAACCTTCTTAAATAGCCATATTTTTTGTGAAAGAGGAGCACAAGAAAATAGTTTCATATTATCAAATTTTCCGCACACCTTAGTATGAGCCTTTGCCAGTTGCTGTACCCAGCATATTGCAGATTTTTCACAGTGACATTTCTTTGAGACTCACCACGCCCTGTCAAAAGAAATATTGTGAACCCCAGTTGTTGAACTTCCTTGTACAACTTCAAACTTGCTGGTAGGGCAGGGGCCTCAGCCAAATACACCCAGTCGTCCCATGAGGTTTCGTTGTACTCTTCCGTTCTACATTCAAAACAAGATAGCTCGGCTTATATGACAATCCATATTCCAAAAGAAAATATATGCACATTTGCCAAAGTTGCATATTAGGGTAACTTTAACAAAAGCAAGGTAATCATAAGTCATAACCTGAATAGTCAAACAAAGGAAGCATTCAAGTAATGTTATTTAGGAGCCATAAACATAATATGCAAATAATAATCAGAAACAAAAGAATTTATATGACCTCCAATCGATGTAATACTTGAGCGAGAGATGGTAATGACTGGTGACTCCCTGAATTAATGCACCCGCAGTCATTACATACGGCTCTATTCTATAGAGGATTTTGAGTAGTAATTTGTTTGATATACAACAACCAATCTTCCAAGGGCATCTTTTGTATTTATAGCACAATTTTATCAGTTTCGGTGTGAATGAATGAAAGTTGACATGGCTTAAGCAAACACTATTTCTTAAAGTTTGGTAGTCAGTGAAATTTGAACGTCAGTCAAATGCATGGGTTACCATTTACCACTCTAGTTGCACTAGAACATCAAATCAAATTGGTATGAGCAGAAAGTTAAAGGTGAACTTTTAAACACTAAGTATGAAAATCTTAATTTTTATACTTGAAAATGAGAATAACAGCTTGCTTTTCTGCCAAATTCAAAATTCAAACACAATGACAATCCTATTTAGGCCAGAAACACAAGGCAGTAGGCCAAAGTCCAAACACATAAAACAGCTAGCCTTTCACCATGTGACAATTGCATGATAAGATTTAAACTAGAAAAATTATTCAAGGCATCTAGGGCCGCCGCCCCTTTTCCACCATACATTGAGGTGGGGTCCAATACAAAGTATATAGACACCATTAGAATGTGTTTTGAAAAAGGGACTTGAGGCACTGAATAACCTCTTATTGAACCACGAGGTGGCATTCTTTTTCTTTTTCTGGTCAATATTGTATACATCCTTGGAGCATTAGAGGGGAATTAGTGAGTTAACAACTAAAGGGAATTCAATGTCATTCGATAGACTCGAACCCCAGACCATCCCCTTGAAAACAAGGGGTAGAACCAGATGGCCTAAGGGGAACAAAACTTGTCTCCTCTCTTCTTTCCCTCTCTAAACTTTTCTGCAACAAGGGCTTCCGCGCGAGGCAGTTCATGATATGGAATGGTTAGTTGGTAGTTTCAAAAGGTTCGAAGTTTTAGATTGAGGTCTATACCATTAGTGGTGGCTTTTCATTTAGGGAGCTTTGGCCACATATTCAATGTATTCAGCCATGAACCATCACAAAGCACATTCATCTTATCCAACCTCTAGGCCTCTAGGGAATAGGAATAGCCATATTTAGTCATTGATAGGTTCATGCATTATTCTAGACCATTGGGAAGAGGAATAGTCATTTGCATTCACATTCATTCTACCTGGACCTCTTGGAAATAGGAACAGTTATTTGCATTCACACATGTTATGGAGTCTATATAAATTGATGTAATCTCAAGAGCTTGAATGATGAATTATTGAATATATAAAATTTCTGTAGCTTCAAGCTTTCAAGATTGTGTGACGCGATCTCATTCTTTGGTGTGATGCTAAAGAGGCCTTAGGTGTGATGTCTTTAGTAACCTAGATGTGAGGCCTAGATCTATCTTACCCTTCTTCTTCTCCTCTCCTCGTTCACTATTCACGTCCACTATTTACTACTCTAAAACAGCCATTTCCTTACTCTAAAACAGTCCATTGTTAATGGGGTTGCAACGGTGGCATGGAGTGGTTCTCTACCTAATCGATGATGGCCGCTGAGGCCGACGGGTGTTCCAAGGTAGAACTGTTTTTGTTTTGCCATGGTTCAACAGCGGTTTTTGGGGCCTTTTAGGGATGTTTTTTTCTGTTTTCAGAGGTGGTTTATCATATTGTACTGGTGGTTTTATATTGTATCTTCGTGATATATAAAATTTCCTTTGCCGATCAAACAAAAAAAAGAGCCAGATGGGCTAAGAGCCACAACTAAACGATGGCATTCTGTGGATACAAATTTGTTCACCCATGAGTAACTGATTGTTTGCCGATGGGATATGAACGGCGGACGGATATAATATCATTGACCTATGTATAACCGGGGTTGTATATAGGGAAGGAGTGGGATATAATAATCCCACCCTTCCCCCTATCATTATCATATCCGGCTTCTTAATTACAAAATGCCACTGTTCCCTTTTGATTCTATATTCACCTAGGCACCTACTCATATTGACCCCAAAACAAACCAAGCATGTACATATCTCCTCTTTTATAAATTACTCAACCAAACCATCTACAAGATATTGCTTTTATATATATCCACCGTTTTATAATAACTCCCCTCGTATTATATCCACCCAAAACTAATACGGTTGGCAAACGATCCGTAAGTGCTCATGCCACTAACCTACAATCAATTAGCAACCCTCGGTCCTCAGTAGGGCTCCGTTCAGTTGTCAGAAATGCTACATGGAAAGTGGATTATCAGGATAAATGAAGTTTCAAATTACTTTTTCGTGTGTTCAGTTGACAAAATACTTCACCCATAAACTAAGATTCCTTCTGTTTAGCAGATTTTATTTTGAAGTAATGTGACTAATGTGGGAAGGTTAAAACTGTCAATTCCACGATTTTTTGGTAGATGAATACCAAATAACTGAATAAGTTACAGGAAAGCTAAAAGAAACCAATCAAACAGCTGGAAAAAAATCTGGGACTCACCCGAACCCATGGGCCGCGTAGTGGGGAAGGTTCGAGAGCAACGTCTCATCAATATCGAAAACCCACGCGTCCTTTCCGTCACCGGAGACCTCCACCGTCTTAGAAAACGCCAACGCATCGTCCGCGACAACGTCTGAGTCAGACCGGTACCGGCCGCCGGTCATGTACTCCTCCACGTACTCTTCGCACCTCGCCGGAACCTGACTCCAGGATCCGGCGTCATTGGTCTCGACGGAGTACCTCCAGCTTTCGCAGAACGAGGAGTCGTCGCTCCGGACGCGAACTCCATCGGAGATCGGGTCGGGTACAGCCGATTTTAGGTTCTCTGGCTTGGTTCGGATGATTGGTCGGGAGATAGATTTGGTTACGAGGCCTACGAGGATGAGTAGAACGACGACGTGTCGGCCAGTGGCCATTGGTGGGAAACAAAGGGAAGCACCCTCCCTGTGTAAATGGATTTGTGGTGATGGTGCAGAGCCACTGAGCCAGGGTGTGACTATTAAACAATGTCTTGAAAGTCTGTGTTTTTTTTTTTTTTAGTAACTCCAATACCTAGGCTAGCTTACGTGTTCATCGACTAACTAAATTCCGCAAGTGGCGGCTAGGCGGCTAACTCATGTGATAGAGCTCTTGAATGCTTCACATTGCATCGCATGATCAAATCTCATTTCCCTACCCCATATAATAGATAAGGAAATGACAAAAAAAAAAAAAAAAATCCACCGTTTTTTTTCCTTCGAGAAAGTCTAATTAAAACCGGAACAAAACTCTATATAAACTTGTACCAAAAGGATTTAATCTTATAAGAGCATCCTTATCAAAAGAACCAAAATTTTCACCAAATTTAACTTCAAAAACACCTTTTATAAATTAGCAAGTCACTTTTTCAAAAACTCACAAAATCAGACTCTCTATTTTAACTTTACTATATTAAACTATTCCCCTCAAATCTATAAAAAAAAAAAAAAAATCACCCAAAAAGTGTCTCCCCGCCTTGGGAATAGTATCGGTAGTGTATGGACACCCCCCCCCCCCCCCCCCCCCCCCCCCTTCTCTTGTTTCCCTCCCTCTCTCTCTTCCACATGTTCTACCGCTCCCCACAATCAACGCAGCATCCGGAAGAAAATAAAAATAAAAAAGGTTTGGTGCGGTACTGTAGCAAAAACAATTTGGTGAGTGAAGATAGGGAGGCTGATTTTTGGAGGTTTTTAGAGGTTTGGCTCTCTATTTTAGCCAAAAAGCTAATTTGGCAAGCTTGATAAGGATGCCCTAAAAGAGCAAACCCCTAAGTCAATGTCATGGAAGTTGTTACTTATTAAATCAGCGGGTATGTTGTAAATTATGAGAAATGGTACATGTGATGTGAGTAGGTATGGAGCAGGGGATGTAAGCGGGGACCGGAGTTATGGAGCAGGGGATGATGTAAGCGGGGACCGGGGCTACTGCACACTTCGCATTTTGTTTGTGAAAATTATGAAGACTAGGTCCATTTAAAATTGTGTTATTAGTATACAAGGATGATGTTTTATTGTTAATAATTTATAAATATATGTGATTTGGCTCTCTGCATTAAGAATTATGTGCTCCTCACAAGATCTAAGAAATAATTCTCTAAAATTGGTGAGAAAAGTTGAATGTGACACTACATTACAATTTTTTAATAAGTAACATTACTTAAATTCCCTTCCTGCTACTTAAGATTCAAAAGGCAAATTCAACGATTTTTTCTATGATGTCCCAATATAGTATTGGTGCATTGATGCACCACCAAGTCTAAGCTATTAGATAAAAAATGAATGAATCTAAGGCTGAATCTTAGGCATTACATCAAAATCACACACAAAAAGTAGAGCGGAATTGCCAAAACCGAGGTGGATTTGCTATTTTTCCTCCAAAAAATCAAACTTGATTTACCACGAACACTAGGAATAGTTACCACAAAATAAGCGATACTTACCACAAAATAACGGAGTACTTACCACAAAAGACACAAATATTTTGATACAATATTCGAACACATGTATATATATGGATTTGATATGCATAGTACAGAGCTCACGTGCATTGAATGGTTCCTAAACAAAATTGTGTGACCGAATCTGTATCTGGACATCCATGTTCACGACTCTACTCTTTTAAATTAAACAGATTATGGGTACTAATTAATTACATGTAAATTCAAATACTCCATTGCATTTCGAGGTGCTATACTATATTAGCACCATCTATATTACGAAGTGTGACAATAATTATCTTCGAAACCTCCCAAGTGATATAAACTTTTTTTTGGGTCTGTTAGCTTTGCTCTCGCTCGTGAACGGAGGAATTGGTCCCTTACGATTAGTCGAATGCTCGTAAGATAGGCCGAACAAACTTTTGACTTAGACAGTCTGGGTACTACTTCACAAAAGCACCATAAAAGCATGCGAAAATGGCTATTAATTGTAGTGCTCCAGGGATCAAACCAAACACGTAGAACACACAAACAGATACACACGCACACCAGACAGAGAGACAAATGGATTTTTACGTGGATGAACCCGTTTCGCTCACCGAAACCCCAAATCCGGAAACCCACCCAGTTTCTTTCTCGCTCTACATTTCCGCTCCTCGTGGGTATGTGATTTGCCGAACCACGTAAAATTATGTGTTGTGTGTATTTCGTGTGTGTCTGGTTTTGAGCCCTTAGGGCAGTAAGAACTAATCTCATGCGGTGACAATTACAATTACACCTTCATAATAACCACACACCGAATGCAATCAAACACTTTGCTCTTCAAAAGAACAACACATGGCATTTACATTTACCCAAAAAAAAAAAACACATGGCATTAATGCATATTGCTAACCGACAAGCCCTTTGCTCATACTCAAACCACCTCAACCGTAGGATTCCTTTGTCCATTTACCATCAAACGGTTTAAAAGGAAAAAGGACCACCAAAGGAACAAGTGTACATAGGAACAGGAACAATTGTACAGAGGACACCCATTGGAAAACGATTGACAAAGGGACGAAGAGCATATATTAACATCTAATTATTCGGTGCTCTTGAAGCACGGTCACATTGTATTCCGGGACATTTCAATACTATACATTTAATGTTGAAATGATCCGAAACACCATGTGACTGTGCTCCGGAACTGAATAATTACTCCTAACTAAGGAATTATTATCAAAATGTGTGCCTTTTGTTGGTGAAATTATAAGCCGTGATCGCCCAACTAAGGAGGAAAAGTTATTAATTAAGTACTCCTGGAGCACTGTCACATGATGCTCTAGGCCCTTCCTTACCACCTAATTGTGTAGCATCCACCACATGGTATTATTGATAGACATTTTGAAGAGAATTCTTTCCTAATCCTCTCAATCTCCCATGAATATTCATTTTTTAAGAATCGTCTTCTGGTTGGAAAGGAACCAATTGGTGTGGTAAACAAAGATTTCTCGCTCTTATTTTTTGGCATCATGTTGCTACTAAATTTTTAATTGGTTCATTATTCATTTAGTTTTCTATCTTTTATAGGGGTGTTCTTTCAAGTTTCAAGTGGTTTAAATCACTTTCGGATGGAAGATAATAGATGTAAAACATTTTTCGCCCGTCAATTGGCATGTTGGAGGGTTAAGGGATGTTTGAATACACAGCGGCAATACTTGAGTCTAGACATCAAGCATGCTAAGGGAGAGCGCCTCACACACAATGTAAAAGCCTTTGTTTTCTTATGTTTGTTTTCTATAGTTGATCTTTCTCGGTAAATTGTGAAAAAAGTGGATTTGAAAATCGTATATTAATGGGTTATGGAAATTTCGTGGTGATAACTTATTGCGCCAAGTTGTATGATGTAATCAATTAGACTTTTGTTTATGTTTATGTTTATGTCGGACGTTTTTTTGGTTTAGTTAGTACTTTGATTTTTCTGAAATGATAGTCAAATGAATTTTTGTTTTTTTACAATTTTTTTTTTTCCATTTGAAAACTCAAACACTGTTCACAATGTTGGTGTTCTTTTATATCCCCCTATATATTGATTGTAACGTTAGTGATTTATTCAACCCTTTTAATGCATTATTGTCTGTTTAGAAAGCTTGATTATTTCATATTATAATTAGAATTTGCTAACCAGAAAGTAAGTTATTATGACGATAGAGAAATACAATTGAAAAACTTATTATTGCATTTTTTTGTGCTAGAACAATTATAGTAGCAATGAATTCAAAGAAAGCGAGAACCAAAATTTATATTTTATGGTAATCTACAATGGAATTGTTTGCTATTGTAACCATATTTAAACTATCCTCATCATGTTAGCACTACCCATCATGTTTACGACTTTATATTTCGTAGGATTAAACATAAGATTTCATATGCTGTTTGGGTATAATATTTGCGTTTCCTTGAACTGGGAAGCATTTACAGGGCCAAGGGAGTTTCGTGGCAACAAGCAAGATATAGAAGAATTTCTTCGATTCTGATTCTGATTTTTAATTCCAAAAATTGCTAAAATGTGATGTTTTGGTGGAATTCCATGCCAAACTACTTTCTTTCTGGTATTTTTTTCCCTTTCCTTTATTTTCTAGAGCAATCAAGAATACGTGTGGATTGGAGCATAACAAACAACTTTTTCACAAGGGTTAGTACACTTCTTCCTTCATTTTTTAGAGCAATCAAGAGTATGCGTGGATTGGAGCATAACAAACAATTTTTTCACACGGGTTAGTAGACAAGACTGTGATGCAGAATTAAAATTCCATATATAGTCCTTCTATAAAAAGAAATTTTGCAACTCTCATTTGGATTAACATATTAAACATCTACACATTTTACAGTCGAAAATTATTTTTTACATTTTCTTATGCATAGCCCGGGTTTTACGCTTTCTTATATTAGTATTGCAAGATGGGTTTTCCAGAGGAGGGTTGTGGACGCCACAAGTGGCAAGTATTGATTGGCCAAAATTGCGTGTTGTTAATACTATGGACATCCAAAAAGAAGATGCCAGCTTTTGAGACAATCATTCCGTTGACACTAAACTTACTAACAAATTGGATCGGGTATTTATTATGTATGTAGATGGTAGATTTTGTACTTTACGAAGAGGATTGGGCAATTGTTTATGAAAGAATTGAGTCGCTGCTACATATTGAAATTTGGATGTGTTATGGATATTGAAATTTGGATGTGTCATGGATTAAGCGGGTACCTAAAGAGGTACGTATTGAAATTTGGATGTATCATGGATTAACTGGGTACATAAATAGATCTAATTTGATTATAATTTTCCTTCTGTGCATAGCACGGGTAATTTAACCAATTTTATACTTGAATTGGTATCAAATTATGAGTACAAAAATTTAACCATGTACTAGATGCTGCCCGTGCATATATAGAACGGATTTTTTGCTAGTTCCAAATTTATTCAGTTAGGATATTTTGTAAAAGGAATAATTCACAAGTAAATTTTTAATTCACTTATAAGTTACTATAATTTAGCTTTCTTAATTATCTACTTAGAAACAATTAGACAAATGAATTACGGCACAGCCTTTTACAAGCTACAAATGATCAAGAGTTGGGACAGACAAGTTCTAGATTAACTTATTATCCAATGAAATTCTAGATTATCTTTGAAATCTCCAAAGCATTCTTGGACTATGTCGTTTATTGGGCAAACATGATCATCATATTAAAAAAGCATGAGCCATGCAGAAATTCTATGTAGTGCATGCCCATATTTGAAAATCAAAATTCTTCTATCACGTTACTAAATTTACATTTTGAAATTTGACATTCATTTTCCTCTATTACCTACCATATCATGAGTTCCCAAAACAAAAACCTGAAAAATCTACATATAAGATGGACATAGAGATCTCATACTCAAAGCTCTTCTTCTCCAATGCATGTGCTCTCAAATTTGAACAAGGGTAAGTACTTCGAAACCCTTCATTAAACCTTAAATTTAATCAAACATGAAGTGTGACAACATTAGAAATTCAGGGGAAAAAAAATGAGAAAGCATTTGTTAGTGTAATATATTACAATATTAGACACAGTAAATTTTTGGTATACGAAATGGACAATGTATAGTGTATACATAATTTTTGGGGAATGTGTGCATTGAAGAATCACACTATCCTGAAGTGCCCCACCACGGGGCTAGCTCAGTTGGCCAGGGCTCTTGCATCTCACTAGGAGGTCAGGAGTTCGAATCTCCCTGCCTGCGTGCAGGGGCTTTTCCTTTATTTGTTTCTTTCTCTGTTTCTACCCTGTAACGGGCTTATTTCTTGTATTGATTAAGTTGTTGGGCTTGGTTGTCTCGTGGACTCTCACAATTCATGTAGTGTCCCGGGTTGGTACTTTGTACTTCATATGTGATGTAATTGATCTCTCTTCTATCGATTGAAAAAAAAAAAAGAAAAAAAAAGAAGAAGTGCCCCACCACTTGTTAGAATTGGTCTATAAGAAATCAGTTTCTTGAATGATAATTGCATTATTAGTATTATTTGTATGTAACTTTTTCCCGAACGACTTTAGCAACTTTGCCATAAGAATAAAAGGATTTTTGTGTTTAGTTTTCTATCAAGAAGTCCAACAAGTTTTGTGTTTAATGTTCTATCAAGTCCTAATTAATCCAAATCCTTCAAGTTTATTCAATTTAGAGGGCGCGTAGTGCATGGGACTTACTACCGAGAATTTCAATTATAGTTTTATGTTGTGCAAGGATTGCATAGCAATTAGCCAATTAGGAATCAATTTCCAGCTTAAAATATGGTGACATGAATTGCTCGAACGAAAATGTAAATGTTGTGTTATAAATATTCAGTCTATTCATTGCAACTTAATTAATACTTTGAGATTATTTATTTGTTGTACTTTATTAGTAAATTTATTAGATCTTTATCTATTACTTAAGTGTTAGAGTATAACCGTGTACGGATGGTTACGGGTCAGGTTTGGGGCGGCTATTGCAAAATCTAGACCTGACATGCTTTAATACCCCTTCCCCGGACACCGACCTGGACCTGATTCAGGTATGAGTAACGGGCCTCATATCCGACCCTTAAGATTTTCGGGTTGGGTGATGCCCGGTCCGTTAGGGTCGGGTCGGATAGCCACAGGCCATCTAAAGATATGTTTATTTATGATCTTATTTTGTTATTATTAATGCTAATAAATATATCTGGGCACGTTCGGTTTGGAAATTCACATACCCGGCCAAATCCGATTTGGGTATGATTAATGGGCCCCGATCCGACCCTTAAGATTTTCGGGTTGGGTGATGCCCGGTCCGTTAGTGTCGAGTCGGGTTGGATAGACACGGGCAAAATAAATATGTGTTTATATAGTATCATATTTTGTTATTATTAATGCTCATAAATATATCTGGGTTCGGTTTGGGAATTCACATACTCGGCCAAACCCGTTTTTGGAATGAGAAATGGGACTCGAGCCCGACCCCTATTCATTTTCAGGTTGGGTAATACCCTCCCCCATGGAGGTCGGATCGAGGATAAATTGTTATTCATAATCCTGTGCATAGCACGGGTTTTATGCTAGTAAATCCTAAACCCAAAAACCCAAGTCCAGAGGAAACGATCGCCACCCACCGTCTCAATTTGCTGTTTGTTTCTCCTCGTCCACCGCCACAATTCCGGCGCCCACATTTATGGCGGCTCAAATAGGTATGGGCCATGCGTCGCATCTGGGCCATCAAAAAATGCATCAGACGGTCTAGATTGAAATACACTTTTTATTTTTTTCTTTAAATTTGAACTACACTTTTAATCCAAATCGTCGATCATAATATTGGACTGCTCAAATGCATGGAAGGTACCCGTGGTACCCACTCTGTACCCAAATTCTTGTCAAACTGCTTTCCGAAACAAACTCTAGAAAGGATAATTCTAACTGCACTGAAGGAAAAGAAATAGAAAATGTACAGAGTAGTTTGGGTACCAACTTTTGGGTCCCACACAAACAATCCGAGCAGTTCATTCATCTTAAAATAATTTTTTGAGAGGTTCTTAAAGAAATCAACTCAATCAGATGTGAGTAAGTACTCGATCCAAAACCCACTCTGTTTCATTCAAAAAATTTGCTTGAAGCGGGGTGGGTTTTGGATCGAGCACTTACACAAGTTCGATTGAGCTGATTTCTTGCGGAGCCCCTTAGAAAGTTATTCTAAGATGAATGAACGGATTAGATCTTTTGTGTGAGACTCACAAGTGGGTCCCCAAGCTGCTCTGTACATTTTCTGTTGCTTTCCCTCTGTACATTTTCTGTTGCTTTCCCTCTAGAATTTTCTGTTGCTTTCCCTCTAGAATTTTCTGTTGCTTTCCCTCTAGAAATCTCTTCTATACCCAACATGCATTCATTGCTTTCCCTCTATAAATATCTTCTATACCCAACATGCATTCATCGTGCATATCAAAAGTATTTTTGGGTCCTTCCTCTTTTCAAAATCAATTTTACTTCTGTTAGTGTTTTTCGTTTTGAAGTGCAAATTGAGATGAGTAGGCAGCAAGGGGCCGGGGAAGGATTTGAGGGTGTTGGTGGGGGATGAGGCGGAAGGCGGTGCAACTGAACCCATCACGAACTTTATTAACGAACAAGTGGTCTCAATGGTAACCAACTATATACAAACCTTTCTTGCATTTGTCATGTTTATTTTTTTATTTCCACGGGTTTTTATGAATTTCCTTGAAATTCATTTGCATATGGTAAAGACTCTAGTGGCCTCTCATTGTGTCTATCTACTGCAAAGTTTCTGTCATTTGCTCGTAACCAGGCCCGGCCCTGAGATTTTCGTGGCCCCAGACGAGAATGTAAAACAGGGCCCTTCGTTTTTTCTAAAAGAAAAATGTAGAGGACCAACATTAACTTCAAATGATAGATAGTTTGTTCTATATTTTGTCTTTTTTGTATTTTGTGTCGTTATGTCAATGAAAAATAGTTTTCGATCGTAATTATTTATTTTTATTGCAACAATAAAAAAAAACAATTGAAATCGAAAATTATAATTAGAAGTCAATGGGAGGAGAAAACGGCACTGATAAACTACAACAGTAGGTATGACGAATTCAAGATCTTATCACAATGGTGGCCTTCTTTTAGCAGGAGTGAAAATCTCAAGCCTAGAGACAGGGTGATATTTGAGCGTGTGCCTAATGCCGCCGGCGAATACCGCGTTACCGTGAAGCGGTCGGCACCGTCTTGTTTGTCCGCTAGAGTGCGGGAGATTGCGGCAGATTTGAGTTATCTAGAAAAAAGAATCAAAGATGTGGAGGATTGGGTCGCTGGTTTCTGGAGTCATGCATTCTATTCTCAAGAACAAGCTTTGGAGGGGAGGGAAAGGAAAGTAAGTGAAGTGAAACAAAGGCTCCTGGCACTACGCCAGGAGCAGAAGTTCTTGATCGTTAGGGCTCTATGCCTTCGAAGCACGTGATCTTAATTTTAGTTGGAAGCACCTAATGGGTGGAGGTTTTCCTGGGTTTCTTTTTTTGCGTGGTAGTTTTCCTGCAACATGTATCATTTAGTTGTTCCATTCCAGATTTTGTGAGATCTTGCTGCCAAATTCCAGATTTTGTGTATGTTTTAGGCAGCTGCGTCCAGTTTCCTACTGCTGCGTCCAGTAGTTAGAACTTGAAATTTAATGTTCCAATTGATATTGCCTTTGCTATAGTTTTCCCTAATGGAGGCTTACCTTGTATTGGCTTATCTTGTAATTTCCCCTACGTATTCCTCATGTAGCCCTTGTGGCCACCTCTTTTAATTCATGCAATTTTCTTTTTCTTTTTCTTTTTCTTTTTCTTTTTCTTTTTCTTCCCTGGGTATGCCCTTTGTAGGGTGTACATTAGCTTAGCCTTCTTTTAATTTCAAGCTTAATTATCCAAAAAAAAAAAAAGTAGTATAATGTGTAAAATGCTATCTTGAGATGGTTTCTCAATTGATATATCCATTTGACAGCTTTTATAACAAAATTTCTTTCTTGTAGCTGCAACTATACCAGCGGCAGATATTTGTTGTAACAAAATACTATTATCTTTTTTTTTCGCAACTTCAACTCAAAAGATTTTAGCCAGGATAATGGTTTGGGTTAGAATCTGGTATTAAAAAAGGCGTATGACAGGAAGTAAGCATATTTGGAATTCAAAAATGAAAAGCTAAGGTTAATTAGCTCTATAGATAGTATCTTCTAGCTAGACATGAAAATGATACTATAAGATATCTTCTAATTGCGAATTTTAGCTGTATTACCTGGTATCAGTTGTACCTAGCTGATAATTCTCATTTTTCAGTAATGAATATGGGTTATCAGGAAAATCGTAGAATACATGGGATGGAAATTAAGGAAGTTGGGAACAGTTATTGGAACTTAAGTCCTTAGACATTGACAAGAAGGGATGGAATATGCATTCACCCAACACCTGATTCCAAAATCACATTGCAATATAGAATTACGAGAAGGTGACACTCTAATCACACCTTTGACCACATACAAAGATGTTGAAAACCATCCGTAATTTCACTAATGTTCGGATCAAGAATATCTTGCGGGAGAAACCAGGTTTTGCCTTTACGATCGAATGCTTTTATCTTTTCCTTTGTCCCTACATATTTCTGAACTAACCCAACATACAAACAGTAACTAAATCTACACCATAAGCAGCATTCAGACTTTGTATATCCTTCCCCAATCTCAATCATCCTAGACGCAAAGCCAACCAAACCAAACTTCTTGATTAAACTAATGATTCGATAAAAACTTATGAATAGACGGTCAGAACCCCAGCTACAAGCTGAATATATAGCATCCGGAAATATATTGTGGATTGCAACCAATCTCGCTTTCTTCATGAACTGACTATAGAAGTATGGAACATGCATAATGTCCTCCAAGGTATCGCATTCAGATCACCGGCAGTTCCATTGAACCAGTATTAAAACTCATACATAATGTCCAATAATTCAGATTATGGGCAGTTCCCATCAGAAACACTAATTTGAATACTACGATTTAGCTAACAAGTAGAACACAGTTTCACATGAAGCAAATTACTGTCAAATAATGTGGGAAAATACAAGTAAAAGTTCAAAATCGGCGAACCCACAGTTTTTTCAGAGAAGCTAAATGATAATACCCACAGATTGAGTCTAAAACCCTCATGTTTTCAAATTATATCAACGATCAGCAGCTGATCACATCCCAAAACGTAGTTAATTAATCTAAAACCCAATTTACTCAGGATGTCATAGTAGTTAAAAAGCGGATACGTATTGAGGCATAACAGATATGCAACTAACAGTAAACTATTAACAGCAAAACGTGCCAGTGCAGGAAAGCGTTTGGTTTCAGCAAATTTATATGCAGCAATACAGCATTAAAAGTTTGCAAGTTTCATGGCAAATTGAAAGGATCAAAATATTTGCTTCCTTGTTAATCTTGGGTAGACACTATCATGGCTGAAATGTTGGATAGCAAAAGTTTGGTTCAAAAGCTGTGGTGCTAGCAGATCTAGTCGGTTTTTTTTTTTCTTCTTCAGCATCCATGGTAGCGGCATTTTCTGGTGTTTTTTCTTCTGAGCTGACGCCCGATTCTTCTGCTGCATAAGATTGGACTATGAACTTGCATTCATTGATTCCACTGTAATCATTCATTTCAGCTTTTAGGTGAATGCTGCAGTCTTTAGGTTGATAGAGCTTGTGTAGGACAGGCACTGGAAGGGAACCCTATAATTTATTGAGAGTTAGCATTCGAATTTTTACAGGATAAAGTATGAGTAAAGTGGAGTATAGTAATTGTGCGTACATCCATTGCAGTGGTGTCAATGTCGCTCCTGTTATTCCATAAAGAGAGAGATTTGTAACTTGACAATAACCGACATCGGAATCACGGAAAGCATACCTTACAAGAACACGCCTGAGAGCACCTTGACCCTCTTGAGTGTCCAACCATTAGTGACCAGGGAATGTTCGCAGTAGATCCTGTATTAAAAAATATCCACAAGGATAACAAAGGTCAATGGTAATCTTGGCATTGCTAAAATCAACTTATTTCATGGAAAGAAAGCCTTCAAATATCTATCTAGAGAAACATGTTTAACTAACTACTACGATAGAGCAAATGGATTTTCACTCCAGTGTGAAGGTCAATGCTGGAATCATGTTTCAAGTTGACGGCCAATGCTGGAATCATGTTTCTACTTGAGCATAAGAACATCATTAAACAAAGAGACTTCAGTCAACTACAGGAATATCCAACACAAATAACCAATGAAAACAAGAAACTTCAGCGTCAAGGAGGCCCGAACACAGCTAAGGAAAACCTCGCATATAACCAGATTATAAGGAAATGCAAAACATAGTACAACCAGTCAGCACTCATACAGCAGCCTTAAAACTCTTGATAGGTAATATTTACCTATTCTGTTCTTTAGAAAAGTGTGATTCTGATAGATGATTTTTGAAATGCTCTTAAACTAGTTGGAGCTTCTGTCCATCATAATTGAGCTGTGATTGGTAGAGTATGAAATGCTCTACTTCCCACCATCTCTCCTAGCAGTTGCAGCAAACATAACTGCTGAGTTTGCTCTCTGAGGGTTCAAGAAATAGGGTAAGACCAGTAGCAGGCACACTGACTACTCAAAACACTTCGAAAAATCAGATCCATATGACAGAGGAAATTAGAAACTTCTTCTAAAAGATAATCATGGCAAAAATCCAAATCCAAATTTATAATTATAGTACCTTATCTCTTCTAAAGAAGGGGACCCAATTAAAGAACCCCAAAGGAATCGAAAGAGGAGAAAGAGAGAAATCGAAGAACACGTACCAAATGAGGAGAGCAGCTTTAATTAGTTTTGCTTTAACTCATTTGCGCAAAATGGTATTGTACTAAGCGACACTAAAAAAAAACCAAAAAAGCTCAAGCATACTGATCTTGTTCAGTTTGGGTTTTCGTTTTGGGTTTTAAGTGGAAAGAGAAATACTGATAATGATTGAAAATGGGGGTAATGATTGGAGAGAGATAGAAAGAGAAATGATTGGAAATATGAGATAACAATTGAAAACAAGGATAATGATTGGAAAGTTATCGAATAAGATTCATAGTTTATATAAAATATATTGTAGATTAAAAATTATAAGAGTTCTAAAAAGGCATGTCTGGTCGTAGTTAGGGCTGCAAATGAATTAAGCCGTTCGTGAGCTCGGCTAGGTTCAACTCGAAAAGAGCTCATTCGAACTCGGTTAGTTAAGTTTTTATTGAAGCTCAGCTCGAATTCGAGTTCGTTAAAAACCTTATAATAAACAAACCTGAACATGGTAAGGACAAAACTCGAGCTTGTTAAAAACTTACAATAAATAAGCTTGAACACGTAAAGCATCTGACTCGTTTGTAGCCCTATTTGTAGGGAACAAATAAAATGGGACGGATGCATAACGAACAATATGCATCACAGAGGGAGTATTTAAAGTGTATTTATAAATAAAAAAATACTATGAAATGGAAAATTAATACGAAAAACAAAATGAAAATGAAAATGGCAGCATGCTATTAGCCTTCAAACTTTAGCATTTATCTAGGACTAAAAGGACAAAAGCCCGGGTATAGCATTTTGAAAGAGAAGCATTAGCAAAGGGTAAAATGGAGAATTCGACAAGGACGATGGACAAAGGTTTCGTCCACCAAGCTCACGCTTTAATATATGTAATAAGGGCATCCTTATCTGACACATAAAAAAAAACACCAAATTTAATCTCAAAAACATCTTTTATAATTTAGCAAGTCACTTTTTAAAAAAATTCACAAAATCAGACTCTCTATTCAAACTTTAGCAAGTTACTTTATCAAAAACTCACAGAATCAGACTCTCTATTCAAACTTTTACTCTTCCCTCCCTCCTCCTCTTTTGGTGAGTGAACAGTAGGTCACCAAATTTGTTAAGTTACTATAGCAAAGTTAAGAAATCTTCAAATTGGTGAGTTCGCTTGGTGAGGCTGATTTTTAAGGTTTTGGAGGAGTTTGCTCTCTACTTTAACTTAAAAGTTAAATTGTTAAGTCACGTATTGATGCTCTAAGATCTCTCCTTTTTGTATGGGTTTATGACTTTATTCTTAATGGTTTTTTTTCTTTCCTATCTCATACAAGAACCAATAAAATTTAGGGCCTCCAAAATAAAATAAAAATAAGGGTAAATTTCACTTACCTCCCCTGAGGTTTCTGACAATTACAGGGACCTCCCCTAAGGTTTCTAAAATTCCATTGACCTCCCCTACTTTTGAAAATAAATGCCAGATTACCCCCTCCTCTAACTTCTGTTTGCTTTACTAACAGAAAATGGTGATGTCATTAGTTTTACAATTTTTAGAGACCATATTACCCCCTCTCACTCTTCCAACTGTAAAAAGCCATCCCATACACCATTACATCACACAACGCTGAAATTGAAACAACATCTACCAAGCACAGAAAAGCGAATCAAACTGCATCAATGAAGCCCAAAAAATTGAATATAAAACTGCATCAACCAAGCCCAAAAAATTGAATCAAACTGGATTGAGGAAGGCTAGAAAGCTGAAAGTAAAACTGCATAAAGTTTGCCTAGAAAACTGAAATTGAGGACTATATCAACCAATTCCAGAAAACAGAATAAAAACTAGACATGAAAGGCCAAAACATCACATGCAAACTCTACTCCAAAAATTTACCCAAAAAAAAAACTCTACTCCAAATATCACCATTAAACCCAGAATACACACATAAAATCAGCCAATTACATAAGCCAAGAATAAGCCAATTCCATATCCATAATGTTCTAAAACCATCCATAATGTCATTACATAACAGGCCTAAACATTAGCAACAACACCCAGGTTTTTCAAAATGTCATTATATAATAGCTACATGGATCAACATTAAGTACTTCAACCAACCACTTTGTCCTCGGAGTGTAGAACAAGGTCCTTATGTTATCTGAAATTAAAAAAATTGAAGAATAGATCAGAAAATGTACCAAAAGAAGTAAAAAAAAATCCAAGCCAAACATGTATAAGTAAGAGCATCTCCACTCTTGGACCAAATGTTTCACCAAATTTAAATTTGGTGAAAAATCTCCCAAAAACTCACTCCACTCCTTCACCAAATCCTTCACCAAATTTGCTCAACACCAAATTTGCTCAAATTTTTCACCAAATTTGATCAACACCAAATCCCACACCAAATGAGCAACGGCTCTTTTGTTCCGCAGAAAAGCTTCTGCTGGTGGATATTTCTACTGGTAAATGTCCAACTGGTGTTGTATGCACTGATATGGGAAAGTAGAAAGTAGAAAGTAGAAAGTGAGTTTTGGAGACCAAACTGAGCCTTATGTCGGCTACGTGAATCTTGTTTTTCAATTGGGCTCCATCAAAGGCTACATGTTAAAATGAGATTTAAAGAACTCATATCCTTGCGGACTACATCATCTAATATGAGTAAAACATGTTAGAACTCTTTGGTTACCCACTCACAAATCTCGTTATCCTACAAAACCAAATAAACACGTATACATGAGAAATTATTCAAATTTTTTAAACTAACTACCATTTTTGCTTCATCTTTATCGGTTTGTTTTGTATTGGTTGACTCCTCGCAAACTTTTTTTCTCGGGGGTGGCATTTGATTGAGAAGTTATGTATGATTATGATTAGTTATGAACTTCAAACATTTTTGTAATTTGATTTCTCGCTTACCTTTTTGGTAGATAAATTAAGTTTAAAATATATGAAATTGAAAGCAAGTTGGAAACATTAAGGTGTCTAAAAATTTAAAAGAATGTTATCTAGAACTACCTGTGAATCTCTTATACCCGTGAATTTTATCTACGTTGGTTACCAACGTAGATAAAGCAGGGGAGAAATTTTATCATTATAACAATAAATATAGAGTAAGAAAGAGTAAGGTTTTTGAATTCAAAATTTTGAAAAAGGATTTATATAGTAAGTGTAATTGGATATCTCACATATGTTGCTTGAAAATTCTGATGACAACCCAATCAAATTGTACCACATGTCGCGTCTACAGCCCTCCTCGCGAAAAGTCATCCTGCAATAATATATAAGATGAATATATAAGGAATGTATACAGTCCCAATTGTTTTGATTTTGTAAATATACTATTTTTGACACACATGGAGATCGGTAAATCTCCAGTGTACCAACCCCCTAGTACAGACCATGTACCAACCGGCGTCGGAGACCCCCTTGTGGGTCCCACACAGTCGATCCAATCTGTTCATTCATCCCAAAATCAAATTCCGATGGGGCCTACGCAGAAATCAACTCAATCGGACGTTCCTGAGTGCTCGATCTAAAATCACCCCATTTCGTTCACAAGGGGGTCCCTAGCGCCGGTTAGTACACCATCGGTGCACCCCCATCTGTGCATATAGAACGGTTGGATGGAGATGATTTAAAATTCTGTATTGACACTCTTTCAAAAAATTCCCTTCCATATGTTAATTCATATTTGCCTTCAAAAAAAATTCTCTCGAATTGGATTTGCCAAAAATTAATTTACTACAGAATTTACGGCTTTGGGGACCTTAAGCACATCATGCTATGCTGTGAGAGAAAACTCTGCAAATTTATGGCTAAATATTGAAAGTCTTAGTTGAGACTTCCTCCTAACATGTCAGCTACAAAATTTATCAGGTGCTATCAACTCTCTAAGTTTAATTCATACAGAGTTTTGCTCTAGATTTTATTGGCGTTTGGCTAGTGGACGATGGAATTTGTCTCTATAATTAGTTAAAATGCGCGTAAGCTACTTGAACGCCTAAATTATCAATAAAAATAAAATAAAATAAATGAGCATGGGGGCCTGTTTGTTATTTCTCTCTCTCTCCCTCTCTGTATGCCAATGGCAGAGTAATAGACCCTCAATTGATCTTCTTTTTTCTTTAGTTGTGGTAAGTTGTGACCCTCATTTCCCATGGTACTTGAATTAAATTCTTTGTACAAACTCAAAGAAAATATTAGAAATGACAGCATTTAGAAACACAAGGTGATTTTATTTTTCGGTGATCTGTACTTCGGACTCATGTTGAAACGACGAAAGGAAATAGGGACGTTGGAAATAGTGTAGGGATTAAACTCTCCATTGGAAATATCAGTCAAGTTGAATCGACTTTGGTCCGATGTCGTTGTCCTTTGATAGGAAATGACATAGTGTAACCAGGGGCAGACAGGGGGGTGTTCGGCCTCTGCACTCCCCCCAATTTTCGACATATTTTTAGTATACTTTTAGATTTTTTTGTAAAATTACTGAAGAGTGGCCCCGCAAATTAGGCAAAAATGGCGATCCTGCGTCCGCCACTGGGTGTAACCCCATAAATCACACGGTGTTTAACCATTCGGATTTGGGTCGCGTTCGGCTTTCCTCGGGTTACCCGAGATAGGATGGTCTGGATTGGGTCTATGCCAACGTTGATCCTAGCCCACAAGGGACTTGGTTATCGTTCGGCCCAACGCCAGATTTTTCGGCCCACCACATCGAATTCTTTAACTGAGAAAAAAGAGTAGTGCAAGTTTGTTTCTCAAACACTGTTTGCATGCAAACAAAGTGAAATGCGAAAGTCACGGGTGATGCCCAATGAAAATGACTTACAGAGTTTTCAAGGGAAAGTCATTTTTCCTCCATGGACGGAAAATTTTTTACAGAGAAAAATGTTTTACCCATAATTTGTAAACCAAGCACGGAAAATGAGTAACATGTTTTACAAGAAAATATTTTACGTTCAAACAAACGGAGCATAAGTCAACAAGTTTACATCAAAGTTTTTCCATTATTTTTCCTTCCCCTTTGAAAGGCATGCTACAACTCAACAACAGAGTCTCTTCCATTTTTTCCCCATTTTCAAAAAGATTCCTTTTTTTCAAAAAGAATCTCTCTCTACTCATTACTTCATTATTTTATTTCTCTCTCTATCTCTCTCTAATCATTAATTCATTATTTTTATTTTCAAAAACCCAACCAAACACTATCTCAAAAATTCTTCTAAAAAATTTCTTTTCAAAACCCATCCAAACACAGCCTGTAATTCTTTGAACAGAGTAGAAAAGTTAAGCTATACAGTACAAGAAAAGTAGATAAATATAGACAAACAAATTGCTCATTTCTCACTCTGTACAATTTCAATCAGACACAAAAGAACAGTTCTTTACTACTACAACTCTACAAGAGAATTCCATCCACAACCCAAAAACCAAAAGCAGCAATAAAAAAATGGGGGAAACAAGGACAGAAAAATCAAAGATAATCAAGAAAAAATTAACAGACCAAATCATTGATCACACTCTCATTCGGAAAAAAAAATCGAACCTAAATATATTTTCAGAGTGCGAGAAAAATCAGGGTGGGAAAATAAAAAGATGGGAATGTGTTCTGTGCTCAAACCAGTAGTTGGCCACTCATTGGTTATCACTGCAAGTGAGGAGAAAATTTGGAATGGGAATTTTTCAAAAAACAGATCAAGGGCTATAGGAATTCTTGTTCATCGTGCCAGAATTCCTTTCTAAGCTTACGCGAGAAAAGCCGACAAGAATCCATACTAAGATCAACAGCAGCAGAAAGCGCAACAAACAGGGCAGCATCCGGCATGCAAGTCACGTGCTGCACCCCGACTTGAACCGTGGGCTTGCTCACCTTTCCTTCCCCTTCCACAGTCGAATTCATAACAAAACCTCGAACCAGCGACAAAGAACTCAACGCGGAGTCTTTCAATCTACTGTCGATGCAAAATTGACCGCCATTTTTAACGCTCATTGTGCCTTCGGCAATGGGAATTCCACTAGTGAGGCCAGTGCCCGTGTCCGTAACAAGCTCGAATCTGTAACCTAGGCCGTCGACGGGCCCTCTCTCTCTCCAGGCCTCGAGTCGGCCCCAAGGCTTCCAACTGCTGAAAGAGAAGCCGTGGGGCCGGAGGATGAGCCACGCGCCGGGGTTTGACCGGGAGACACGGTCAGAGCCTGGGGAAGGGACAAAGGGGGTGATCATAGAGGCAGCTGCAACAGGAGAGCCGGAGAGGTCATGGATCGTGATCATCCATCCCTTTCGTTCCCTTCCGGGTTTTTCCCGCTCGCCTGAAAAGGTTCTCAGCCATCCTCTAGTGTTGTTGGTAGAATAATCTGATGGGAGAGATCTGTTTTGGACAAAAAAAAAAAGGAAAATATAAATTAAAAAAAATAAATCAAGAACACAATAAAATGTATTACCTAAATAAAACAGCATATAGTTATTGAACAGCAAGGTCAGACAGGGATATCAGCAAATAATGCAAACCATATTATCAGTAGACATGTGCACATGGTGGGAACTCACATGGTGGTTGAGAAAGACAGTTTGTGGGGGAATTTGATATTCATCTGATCTATTTGACCCAAACAGGGAATGCAGATTGGAAGACTTCATCATTAAGACAAGCTTCTAGACAGTACTATTAAAGAACTTTGTTTGTTTTAAGCTTCAAGCCATTTACTAAAACAAATTTGATGGTCAAAAGTATTTGATTGTTGATGTAAACTCTGGTACACAAGTTGAGATTCCCTACTTTGGTTTTCCGAAACACCAGAAACAAAGAATCTCACTTTGTGCAACTATCTAAGTATAGACTAACAAACCGAACCACGCCTTCAAGCACTAGCTGCAGGAGAAAGGATACGTAGGAGAATTGATAGATTCGGAAGTGAATTTTCTCTCCTTAATGGGGATTTTAAACTGAGCAACGTCTGAAGTAATCGTGTTCTTTTCAGCTTTTGTCACCAACCAAACTGTGGTGACACACTGTCTTAAGACTCTTAACAATACTTGATGGCTTTGATGATAGAGGATTAAGAGTTTGATTGTTATAAACATGCAAAAAAATATTCATCAAAAAAAAAAAACATGCAAAAAAATAAGAAGTTCAATGCAGAAAGGAAAAAAAGAAACAAAGAAAGAGAAAAGAAATATCAGTAATTTTTTTTTGTTTTTGTTTAGATAAACTGATGTACGGGTCAGCTTTGCGCACATCTCGACTAATTCCGGGGTCTTGGAGGTAACGACCGGGCAAAACCCCGTGGCCCCAAGAGTTTGCTAGCAAGGAGAATCGAACCTAAGACCTTAGGTGGGAGCAAATCTCTGAGTCCCGAAGCAAGACCACTTTGCCAACCCTTGGGGTTAAAAGAAATATCAATAGTTGTGATGGGTCTACTAGATATTCCCATCTCTTTCATTTGGCAGGTCCAAATATCACAAGGGATAAAGGAAATATCAATTGTTGTGATGGGTCTACTAGAAATTCCCATCTCTTTCATTTGGCAGGTCCAATTCCAAATATCTACTCTTTAATGATGTTGATTGTTTATAAACAAGAGACAAGAAACAAATAACAGAGAAATGAATACAAAAAGATGAAAAAAGTAGAATGCAGAACTTGAAGAAATTATTCACCAAAAAAAAAAAATTTGAAGAAATTATCGTTTGAGAGTAGTGGATAATGTCTTTCCACAACTTGAAATATGAAGTTGAAGGCCAGCCCAAAATAATTGACAACACCAATTGTATTTGGACCAAAAGAGAAGACAAAATCACATGGGAATTGGGTCCTTTACGCCAGGGACCACCAACACAAAGGCCCCATATAACACACAACCAAAGGAGGGACCATTGGTACAAATTTATTGAAAGGATTATGTCCAAATCTGAGTAAGGGGAGTTTTTTCAGCTTCCATAAGATTTGGTACAAATTTATTTACTCTTAGATGGTTCTAGGCCAGACCGACAAAAACAAAACAAATTCACTGTATTTTTTTGAACATGCTACATGTCGAGTAGATCTTTGGCGTATTATCCTCCATAATATCGAATGTTATCCGAAAAATTCGTCAATCTTCTATGGGTATTGCCTAAGTCATATAATGCGCGTGTATGACCGGGAGCACAAGACCCTTTTGAAAAACTCATGTACTTACTAAATTCGCAAGAGCGGGAATTGAGAGCACGAGGCAAATGATCCCATTTAAGGATTGTGTCTAAAGGTACCTAACATCTCAATAATGAGTGGCCACCATCTCCAAATTTGTGGATCAAAGATGGAGCTATAATCTAGTTCCACAGAATAATCTCTCGACAAAAGCAAATAAACCAATTCAGGAACAATATCTAACAAACAAGGCTAACCAAGAAATCTGAAAGATTGAAATTTTTTTTATTTTTTTGGAGTTCTACTCATATAGGTCAACAGGCACAACATCCAGGCTTACGTTAGAATTTAGGTGGTGTTTTGGTATGTCTCAAAATTTCTCCAATATACCCCCCTCTCAAAATTTCTCCAATAAACTATTTTTCTTAATATATCTTTTCATTTTTTTTTACTATTTATAAAGTGTCATTTTGACCGAATTTTGGGAGGAAACATAACAATAATAGATTTGGGTAAAAATAAGGTATGGCATTGGAAAATACATACACAAAGTTTTGACCCAAATTAACAGAACGGATAATGTTATTAACAGCCCAATGGGTTATCAATACCGCAGGAAGAATACAAAAAAATCAGTTGAAGATGCTCTTCTACGGTCGAACATGGCAGAGGTATCGCGCGGCGATGCCTAAGGTTTCGTGTCTTTTTGTTTTAAGTGAAAAAAACAAGAAGCCAATATAATCAAATCAAAAAAACAAAATTACAGTACTAAGTTTAACCCAAACACAACCTTATAGTAACATGCAACACGTCATCATCGAAGCTAAAATACGCCGAGGGGCAAAGAAAACTCACCGCGATCTTTCGTTCCTGTTGGCGCTAAACTTGCAGCTGAAAACTGGCTGCCTGATATTCCCCTGAATCTGGAAAACCACCGGGCTACACTCCGGTTCACCCCCGAACTGGAACACGAACCGGGGATCCGGTTCAGTCCGAACCGTCAAGTGAAACCTCGCCGCCGGACTCTCCGGTTCTCTCCCCAGCTTCACCCACCCGTTCTGAAACACGGCCGCCCTCAACTCACCACCGTCCAGCCCGACGCTGACGTGGACCCGGCCGAGTAGCTTCCCGCACGTGATCCCGCAGGTGCGGCCCATGCGACCCGAGTAGACCGACACGCGCAGGGTCACTTGCTTGCCGGAGAGGCGGCGGAGTGCTGCGGAGTCGAGGTGGAACTCGGCGGAGGCCGCGGTGGAGTCGGGCGGGGAGGTGTTGGTGACGGCGGCGGTGCAGATTGGGAGGAGGGCGGTTTGGGTAGGGAAGTTCTTCAACTTGATCGTGCAGTAACACGGCGTTGTCGACGGGTAGACTCCTGACCCGGCCCGTTTAGTCGCTTGTGGTAGCTTTAGGGCTAGTGACTCGATTATCAGACGAACGAATGGGCATGGATCCATTGCCGCCGCTGCCGTCGTCGTCGTCCTCTTCTATTTCTCTCTCTCTGTCTGGGTATTTGTATATCTATAGGTTTCTCACTCTAGAGTTGTGTGTCGAAGGATGAGAGAGAGAATGCTCCTATGTTTCATAGAGAATGGATATGATCATATGAATGTCGGCTGAAAGGCCAAAGCTAATTTAACACTTGCTCTCTCTCTCTCTCTCTCTCTCTCTCTCTCTCTCTCTCTAGTTTCCATATTCTGTTAGGAGAAGCTTTATGGCGGAAAACCGAAATTATTGCAAATTTACCCTCCCCTCCCAAATTTCTTACTCATTTATTTTTACTATACTATATTTTAGAAACTTCTATAAATTTTCAAATATATAGTAGTATACTTATTTGATAAATTTTCGATTAAATTTGTAAAACAAATTTTTCAAAATTATTAATAATATTATAAATTCTTTTTTTGGCTGGTAATTTTGGAGATAAATCATTTCCGTTGCACAAAAAAAAAGTTTTGGAGATAATAGTTTTATATAGGGTTGCGTAATTTTTAGCCTCTAGTGAACTTTTTTTAACATTTTAATGAATTTTTTCACTTTTTTTGAATAGAGGTACGCAATATATATTAAAAAATAAAAATATTTTTTAAACATTTTAATAAATTTTTTACTTTTTGAATAGAGATACGCAATATATAATAAAAATAAATAAATCAATAATTTGATAGAAATTTAAAAATGACACGCAAAGAAATAAGAAATTTAGAACAGAGGGATTATTTTCAACCCGAATACAGTACGATGTGAGATTTCAACCTTTTTTTTTAATGTCATGTGTGGGAAAACCTAACTTTTTATGAGAATACTTATTAATTAACCTTCAATATTGGTTAAATTTAGCATATTACTCTTGATTCTGTACCTTAAAAACTTCTTGTAATTACTTATGAGGATTAGTTCATAAAATTCTTATTTTTTGTTTTCTTTAGGGACGAACTTCTCCATTTTATTACTCCCAAACTAAAATTAAAAAAAACTTAATTAAAAATCGCTAGTAGAAAATAAAACTGAAAATCACTAATAGTAATAGTACTGCCAAATTTAAAACACAAAATTGGCATGTTTTAACGACACTACTATTCGTACATACGTGCGATCTGTGCATGAGTATACAGATCCGTTTTGGACCAGTCTTGGATCTTAGAAAATGACCAGAGCCGCTCGTTTTATTTTAAATATTTTTATTTAGGGTCCTTTTGAAAAATCAACTTATAATAAGATATTAATAAGAGCGTCTACGTAAAATTCAACTTTGTCGCCGAATTCATGCCTGAATTCCAAAGCAAAGTTGGATGTATCGTAAATGCCCGTATTGATATCCGATTAAGTTAATTTTTTTACGGAAACCTGGAACAAAATATTTTACAATAACTAAAATTAGCGGCTCCAATAATTTTTGCGATAACCTAAACGGGTCCAAAACGGATCTGTACACCGGTGCACAGATCCCACATCTGTAGGGTATATCCTTTTTTTTTTTTTTTTTGTCATTCGTCAATCATAATCTATTACATGGGGGAGAGGAGAGTGGGACTCAATCCTGGAATACAGTGTAGGACATTCAAGAGCTCTACCGCATGAGCTAGCCACCACTTGCTAGGGTATATCCTTGTTACTGTTGCTTTAATGTTATTTAATGGTAGGCCAAACGGGGGGCCTAGATTTGCATCGGGAATTGTGTGCTGTGTGTGTATATGGAATGGAAGGTGGCGACAGTTTGGCGAAGGAGGTTTTTTGGGGGTCCTAGAATGGCGCCAAATTATCGGGACCCACAGCTGGTCCCTGTAATAGGTACACACAGCTGGATTAGAGCTGTCACCACGTTGTCATATGTTATTCCCAGCTGGGGTTTTATTCGAATTCGACGTAATCGTTTTGGTCCCTTTAATTCCGATTCAAAAATGATATGAGCGCTATGACGTGGCATGGTAGGCACTTTGAGGGTACTTCACTAACAAAAAATACTACAGCAACGTCTAATTTTTGTGAAAACTAATTTATTTAAAAAACTCCTTTAGTGGAACACCCCCCTTAATTTGATGATCCGATTGGGAGTTTTGGACGGTTGGTGATCACAGCGTGAGTTTCGCCAACTTTTTGGAGGTTTTTTTTAGAGGTGTGTAAAAATTAATATTCACATCCTTTTTTTGTCTTTTACTAAATTTTTATGTGTAAAAGTTTCATTAAAAAATAAATAAAAAGGTGTGGATATCAATTTAGGAGTTGTGAAAATCAATTAATTATTTTTTAAAGTTTTTGTTGGTTGTTCTCTCTTATATTTTAGTAATAAGTTTGAGTATGATTTTTAAGAGAGTAAGTTATTCCCAGATCCCCATTGTGGCTAGCGGATCCGTTGTTCCGAGCTCCCTATTTCAACTTTTTGTCATGTCCATCCGAGCAATCAACGGCTCGGATTCCATCTCACCCTAAACACATCTGAGCCATTTATGTTCATCTGTCAATCTAAGCTGTCAATTGCTCGAATAGACGGGACCGGGAGTTGGGATTAAGTTTTCAAGACAACAGATCCGCTCTCCCCATTGTGGGCTCCACCGTGTGTTTGGTTCAATAATCTGAACAGTTCATCTTGTAGGTTTAACAAATGGTGTATTCATATAAAAATTTGACCAGAATTTAAAAAGTTAATGTAAAAGTTGTAGGATTATCATTTTGTCATTTTGAAAAGTTAGTAGGTAAAGAGTTAATGGGTAAAAGTTAAGGATAATTTTGGAAAGTGGAGGTAAAAGTTGATGCAAAAAATGTAAAGTGAAAGTAAAAGTTAATGTGAAAGGTGTAATGTAATGATGGTATTTCTTTATTAAATTGAATTTACAAAGCAACTCACTTAAAAAGGAAAGGAGGGGTACTATGAAAGATCGAAAACAAAAAGTAAGAAAGACGTACTAATAAGTTGGGTCAAAGTCACTCTAAACATTCTTGTTAATTGGTGATTAGCATTGACCCTCCTCTTTTGAGTTTCCATATTGGCCTTTGACTTTTAATTGCAAAATGGTAAACATTTTTTACCCACTCACCATCTACTAAAGGAAATTACTAGGTTAATTGACCAGCATGATTATTTTAATTATTTACTGTATTTCAAAAACTAAAATAAATTATAGAGACGTTTGATGCATCTTTTTATAAGCTAAAAAAAACAAACATATAGAGTACTACTATAATTTAATTAAGTTGTACAATAGATGATCATCAACTGAATCTCTAAGGTCTTGTTCTTGAATGGATTTTATCTCATAAAATTTAGTTTTGATAAAATCTAACATTCTTAACAGATTTTAGCAAAACTAGATTTTATCTCACAAAATCATTTACAAAACACCATTATCAACCCTAGATTTAATCCATTGGGAAAACAATGTCATTTTATCACACCTCTAAACAAAACTATATTTTATCAAAATTAGATTTTATCTCATAAAATTCATTAAAGAACAAGACCTAAATTGATATTATAGAACCAATTTAGATTCCCATGGTGGATGATCCTCTCTGTTCCCCTCCCCCTTCGCATCCCTTCCACCCGCCTTCCCTATCTTTTCTTCAGCTTCTCAATCTGCTCTATGGCTGCGCTTCCTTGGTGTTCGAAGACTCCCATGGTGGATGATCCTCTTCGTTCTGGTATGGTGACCACGCCTGATTTTTGGACCAGGGGGAGGCGGATCTGGGTTTCCAGATGCAGACTCTTGATAACGAGGGCAGCGGCAGGTGACAACTCCGACGATTTGCTCCAGCGTTCTTTATTTTCTGCACTTTTTTTATTTCTTTCGGATTTTTTTGTTGTTTGTTTTGTAGGTGGTTTTTGGTCGGTAGTTTTGTTTTGGTTGTTTTTGTTTGCCAATTTTGGGCCGGTAGTTTTGGTTAATTATTTTCTTTTACCTCTTTACGACTTTACCGCCCCCCCCCCCCCCCCCCCCCCCAAAAAAAAAAAAAAATGTTGTACAATAGTTGATTATCAACTGAATGTCTAAATTGATATTATAGAACCCATCTTTAATTATGTCTTTTTACATTTTTTTATGTAAAAGTTTACCGCTTCAAATAAACAAAAAAAAAATTACGAATAAGAACTTAAAATAAATTTAATTTTTTATTCAAATAAACTATAAAACTTAGTAAATGAGTAATTATTCAAAATTAGTACCAAATAGAGCTTTGTGTTCAACGTCATGAATCTAGTAGGTATGGACTAAAGTTTTTACTATGATATATTGTAATTAAGAGTAATTGTCATTTACTTGTCAAAAAAAGTAATTGGTTTTTATTTTTGAAAACGACTAATATGAATTGACTTACAACAACATTGATTATACATTAGAAAAAGGAAGAAAATGATAGAAAAGAAAAAGCAAAAAGGCCAGAAGTGGAGCCAAACAAGATATTTCATCTCTTTCTTCAATCAATCTAATCATCCCTTAACATTGATTATACGTTTTTGAGCAATGCTACAGGCACTAACTAGTGTACTAACTATGGCATTAAATGTACATATGACATTATCACATCAATGCACTATTCAATACATGGATATATTTATCCACTAAAAAATTGTCACATAAACAGTTAGTGTAATAGTTGGTATACTAATTTGTGCCCGTAACATTTCCTTAAGTTTTTTGCAACTGGTATTTTCACCACACCCACTTGCTGCCCTTTTTCTTTGGGCATTTAAGGGGTGTTCCACTACAACTAGTTTTTTCCAAAAAACTAATTTTTCCCCAAAACCAAGACAGACCATCCTCTCATAATACATCACATAAAAAAATGTGAACTAAACAACCAAGGTAGTTTTAAAACAAAACTACCTTAGCGGAACACCCCTAGTTTTTCGTTTATATAACCCAGGTGTGCTAGCTAACTTATGCGAACAGGTGTCCTGACTAACTCATGCCTTTATACGCACATCGATTAATCTTAGAGGCTTAATCCTAACGCCCACTTGAAGGGAACCTGTTAAAGTTGGAACAAAGTTCATTATAAAATGACCTTAAAAAAGTTGATAGCACATGGATGCTGGAACCGAAATCAAATTTCCATGGAGGGTGTGATCTTCCACTAAACTTGGTTTTTTGGCCTTTGTTTTTTTTTTTTTTTTTTCCTTTTGAATGTATATGAAGATAACGACGTGTCTAGTAAAACGTAAAAAGCCAAAAAATCAAAAAGCGTAAAATGGGGCCTAAAGTTTCATTGTGGTGGGCTCATCAATTCTCTGTGATTGGAAATCATGTAGGGAGGCATTGCATGCGATATCAATTGTTTGTATGTATCGTCAAATCAACTCGCCCATGATGGTTATTGCATTGATACGCTATCCATAGATGCATGCGCACTAAAATAATTCTGGTTTCATTCAATAGCACATTTATGTAAAATTCGGTACATTTTTTAACATTACACGTTCACGTGGAACTCACTAAATAATAGTAACGAGATTTGTGCTCTCAGATCATTAATAATCGGCTTCATTTAATATTTTCAAGCCCAATCCTCTTAAAGTTTCATTTATTATGCTCGTCTAACTTGCCCATTTATTTTTTGAAAGTATAATATCTCAATATAAATTATTCATTACTACTATTATAAATTAGAGTTTACAACCATAATAATAATAATAATTATACGAAGACCAAGGAATATATGTATATATATGCCTTAAGAAAGGCTACTATATATAGACAAATTTTCTAGTAAAGACCTCCCGTAAATAAGAAAAAATGTAATTTTTTCGTGTTAAAAATTATTTTTTGGAAATCCGAACCGTCCAATGTGTTCAAAATGTGTTTTCCAAGGTTCTCGCGAAAATCTTCAAAAAAAAAATACCGGGAAGGGCTTGATATATTTATAGTTTTGCTAAAAATTGCTTGGATCAAGCCCTTCCCGGTATTTGTTTTTAAAGATTTTTCGCGTGAACCTTTGAAAATACCTTCTGAACACGTTGGACGGTTCGGATCGTCAAAAAAATTCTCAGATCACGGAGGTCCAGATAGGAAGTGGAACCACTATATATATAAACATTGTAGTGGCTTCTTTTTCTTCTTACGGAGTAATAATTTTTTATAATATAAATATCATTAAATTGGTCAAAAGGACAAGTTTGGAGCATTAAATGGTGTTTAGTCCAACTTAAATTATTTTAAGGCCTCCAATACATTGATGTGAAATTTTTAATGGCTCAAGGACAACATTAGACAAAAATACCCTTACTGAGAAGTCTTTCCGCGCCTTCTTTACGTATTGCAATAAAAAATAAAAAATAAAGTGCCCGATGTCATTGAAAACGACGAGTACAGAATGTGACGTGACCACATCCCACTGTCATTGAAAGCGACGGGTACAGATTGTAAAAAAAAAAAAAAAGGTTTGAAACAACTAGTATATATTCATTTATAGTGTTGTCTTATCTGAACTTTTTTCAATTTAAATCTACATTTTTATACCTTTTTCACTCTCTCATCAAGATAAATTATTAATCTAAAAATTCTAACGAAGAGCTAAACAATAAATCATGAAAATTAAATAATACCAAAAAAGCGAAAATTTAGGAAGAATGAGTTATCTTTTAGAGACGAAATGAGTCAAAAATACCATTGAGACAATATACCAAAATGAATTCGGAGATTGGGGCCTCATTGTATACAATTGCACTAAACACATAGAAGAGTGCACAAATACTTAACGAAAGAAAAAGTGTATGGAACATGAAAACTTTCCCATAAATTTCCCCCGAAAATGAAATGTGTGGATGTGATTCACAAAGTGTACTACGTGAAAGTACACCGGGTGAATCCATCCACACATTTCACTTTTGGGGAAAATTTATGGGCAACTTTTCATGTATTGTATCAAACCTCTTAACGAAAAACATTCATGCATTCACTTTTTTGGGTTTGATTTAACTTGAATTGTTGCATCAAATTAATTGAATTGGGAACTCTGCGTCCATTGGGGTCGGCAGGGGTGCCCACCACATCCGGCCAGCCGTTTCGTGCATCAACGGTTCAGATCTCATCTCTTTAAAGTGTATCCGAACTATCCATTGTTTGATGTAATTCGAGCCATTGATGCACAAATCAAATGACGCAGATGAGATTGGTAGGACTTGCCAACAATAGGCCCCACGGGTCCAAGGAAAGACAGAGTCCTGGTCTAACAGAAGCTTGAAAATCCTACACATCCTGGTAAGTCAGTTGACTTATTTTTCCATCTTGATATATATATATTTTTTGTGTGTGTGTTAGTTTTGCATCAACTTTTTGTGTATTAGTAGTAGTTTGCCTTGACGATTGGAATTGAAAAAAATAAAAAATTACGAGTCAAACTTAATTTTTTTAATAAAAACAAATGTAAGTCATAAAAAGACAGTTGTTTTTGCTAATTTTCATCTTGATTAGAAAAAAAATTGAGAGTTTAATCATAATTTGTTTACTTTTTTGTTTTCTCTCGTCGAGGAGAATCCATTGTATACAAAATTTGACACAATTCTAACTAACATGGAAAAAAAAAATCAAATAATGACAATAAATTAAGTCAAGTGACGTATTAGGCCAAACCTGGCTTTAAATTTAATCACACTGACTCGAAATGTATCCTATAATGATCAACATGCTGTGGGCACTACACTAAAACTCTATACATTTGATCCCCATATCCAACATTTTTATTGCCATGTCTGCCATCATTAACAAGACTACACATCAACATTACACAAGCTACGTGCATTTTCATTTTGCCTGCAGATACCAAAATTGCCTAACCCCACTTTGTCTCTTTACGCCGGTTTGCCAACATCATATAGAGAGCGGATATGCTATCATCCCGAGTAGCCTATTCGAACTACTTTAGATCCTATGTTTTTTTACTTTTTTGAACTACAAGGATGTTGTGTTTGCCAACCGGATATTATATCCTTTTATGGACGGATATAATAACACCACTGCTGCCCCTACCGTTATTATATCGATCTTCATTTCTGGCTTCTTAATTACAAAAATGCCACCATTTACTTTTACTAATTCTAGAAGACTAATCCCACTGTCTGCTAGCTAGGACCTAGGCTATCAATTAAAGTCCGAGTAAAGCCTGTTCTCCGATAAACATACTTTTTTTTTTTTTTGAGAAATAGATAGAAATATCACTAGATAAACCAAGCATACAACAAGTCACATGAGTAACAGAAACATCACAAAATAAACAACAATAGCTAAACAATAGTAGTAAGAGGGCTAGAAGAAGCAAATCCATCACCAGTCTCCGAGTGGGGAACAAAAGAAGTCAGAGCATACTTAGCGAGTAAGTGAGCCCGCTGGACATACTATTGATGTTGTGCTATTTAAACCGACAATTGCGTGTATCACATTTCACTAAGACCCTACCTCTTTTATTTTCTCTTATGTGGGGATTGTGTTTATAGTGTGTGCTGGTCATCACATACAACATAACCAAATGCCAGAAAGATAAAAGTAGCATGGACTTGTGTAGGGCAGGGGACAGATCATTAAGGTGTGTAACGTACAATTTACATGCACTTCGATTAATTTTTTGGAAGACTAATTCCACCGTCCACTGGATAGGTGCCCAAATTAAAGCCAGAGCAAAGTCTTGTGCAGTTAAGAAATAATATTATTGATGTAATACTGCTATTTAAACTGGCAATTACCCTTTTGTGTCATATTTCACTATAAAGACCCTGAGGATTGGCCAAATGGCTGTGTAGCGCTCTCTTGACAGAAGAATTGGCCTCCGTGGTAATCTAGTAAATATACTAACATAATAAAATCCTACCGTCTAAAAAAAGTTGTATTTCACTATGACCCCGCCTCTTTTATTTTCTCTTGTTTTTTTTCCTTATGTGGGGTTTGTGTGTTGGTCATCACATACAAAAGCCCAGATTAACCAAATAGGAGTACCAAATGCCAGAAAGATAGCACTATTGGGTAGGGTAAGGGACAGGTCATTAAAGGTGTGTACCGATTTTGCTCTCTAAATCAACTTGGAAGTTGGAATTGGGTGCCACCACCTCCTACATGTAGATCCCACACTCAATTAATGTATGCTTCACCAAATAATTGGCATTTATTTGCACTGATTTTGATGCAGAGAAAGTGGAGTAAAAGCTAATGGTAGTTAAGGAAGATAATGAATTCTGATTAAGGGGCCAGCATGGCATGCTATGCTATGATCAATTAACAATAATGCTACACACACAGCAGCCCCACACAGCAGCTGCACAGCAAGCAGCCAAACGACGTCGTTTGGCTTTAAAAAAAAAAAAAAAAAAACCCAAAATTCCTCCCAAATCTGAAAACCCAGTTCCTCTTCCCCTTTCGTTTGAAAACAGAGGACAGAGGAAGGCGAGAAGAAGATGACGAAGATCGCCACCACCGGTGACGACCACCACACCACCATCGCGTACCACCGACGAAGAAGAACCTCTCTCCTCACAATCTGAGATCTCCTCCTCCAAAAGCCAAGAGCACAAAGAGAGAGAGAGAGAGAGAGAGAGAGAGTCCCTGTCGAAGCTCCAGGGCTTGCGATAGGGCCGAACTGTAAGGACTCCAAATCCTTCTCTGTTTGTATTTTCTCCAATCCATTTTATGTGTTCACAAATCACAGCACAAGATCTATGTGTATCTATAGGTTTGTACGTATATATTATTGTGTATAATGCCGTCTGGTTGCTTAGGAATTTGGGTTGGGGTGATGGTGGTACGCGGTGGTGATCTTCGCCATTTTCTTCTCGCCTTCCTCTGTCCTCTGTTTTCAAACGAAAGGGGAAGGGGAACTGGGTTTTCAGATTTGGGAGGAATTTTGGGGGTTTTTTTTTTTTTTTTTTTTTAAGCCAAACGACGTCGTTTGGCTGCTTGCTGTGCAGCGGCTGTGTGGGGCTGCTGTGTGTGTAGCATTATTCATCAATTAAGAACTGGATATATAATGATGGAAAATACTAAATTATTAATCCACCTAATGTGCATTGCTAGAATTAATTTCATAAGAAGAAAGAAATAATGGCCTTGCACCTTCTCTTCCTTGTTGAACAAACCAAGGAACTATGTGCACATTTGATATCAGAATTGGAAATGGCTACAATACACACCCCTTATTTGGGTGTACCATATGCACCTATTGTATGGTCTAGATTGTGCCACCTCATCAGCAATCGTAACATTTTTTAGTTTTTCGTAACTTTTTGGCAATATGATTCGTAACATTTTCTATGATTCGTAATATTTTGGTGTGTCTCGTAACTTTTATAAAAAAAAATCGTAACTTTTACAAAAAATTCGTAACTTTTATAGGGGTGTGTATGATACACACCCAAATTAGGGGTGTATATTGTAGCCTTTTCCATCAGAATTACTTTCAGAATGAATGAAAACTTAGGAATTAAGGATGGGGATATGGGGGACATGTAGGTCCTTACATAATAGGCATGGGATCATTTTTTTTAAATAACTGAATATCCGGATCAACTTGTACTCACTTCGACTAATTTTTGGGCTCTGAAGGTAACGACCGGATAACTGCCAGTGACCTCAAGAGTTTGCTGGCAAGGGAAATCGAACCTGAGACCTTAGGTGAGAGCAAACCCCTAAACCTCAAGGCAAGACCAGCTTTTGCCAACCCCTGGAGTTAATAGACATGAGATTATTGTAATATGGAATTAGTTTTTTTTTTCTTTCCGAGAATAGAGAGAAAATTTCGTTAATCACTGAGCATTGCCGATACATCAGACATTAAATGATGCAACCGATCAGAACGCAGGGAGACCTGCAACGTTATTACGTCTAGTCTACACAACAAAACACAGTGAGATAAACAAGGCAAGCACCACCAACAAGCAACATAAACAAACGACAACAAAATGAACAATGCTGCCTCAACAATGGACTCCTATCATCACCGCCACTTGAAGCCCCACAACCACCACAACAAAAAGCATAAATACACAAACACGACATTAACCTTACTCCCATCCGCTGCTCAGACTTGAAAAAAGACCATGCAAACTGCAAGCTCGGCCAAGGGATGGGAAGAAACCAGGGCCGGCCCTGAGATTCTAGGGGCCTAAGACGAATTTGTGAGGGAAAAAAATATTCTTATTGTTGAGGAAAAAGAGATGCCTCAGGAATTGAACTGTGTACCTATTAGATAACAAAATTAAGCATTTCCGCTGGACTATCTAGTTCATTTGTTGCATAAGTATATATTTAATATATATATAACTTATCTGGCTATACTTATTTGGGGCCCTAATTTTGAGCAAAAATTTGGGGGCTTAAGGCGCCCGCCTCGTGCGCCTTAGCTCAGGGTCGGCCTTGGAAGAAACTAGTTAACGAAAACATTTATGCAAATAGATAAAAATGGAAAACGGGAAGGCCAAGCAAGCGCAGAAGAAAGCGGTGGCAGAGGTGCGGGCGGAGGCGTAGTTGTTTTGCATTTGATCTAAATTAGATAAGGGGTTGAAGATCACTTTTTAGCCCAGTATCGTCTATATACATCATGCGAGTAAGGTTTAATCTATTAATGAGATGATTTTTTCTGTCAAAAAGTCTATATACATTATGCGAGTTTATGTCAAAAGTTGTTTTCACTAAAAGTCGTTTAGTTGATTTATGTGAAGAAAATGACTTGTTTCAAAATCCTAATTTCCTTTTGGGCTTTAGTCCCTTTAGCCCTCAGAGACATTTGGGACCATATGTTCCCCAAGGCTCTAGTCCCCATCCTTAATTTGGGTTCAAACAAGTCCTATATGCATACAATTCGTAATGGGAAGACTTAAAATTGGATATTACTGTCGGTAAATGATAGTACATTGATACAGAGAGAGTAATAATTGACATGTTCAAACATAATTGACAATTGACATTGTTTAAACATAATTACTCTGTCTGTGTCAATCTGCTATCAACTATACTTCTCCCGCAGTAATTCTCCAAGGAGTCGCCTCTTCTAACTCCTTGACTCTTTTGACATTACTATAGGTAAAGAATTGGCTCAAGCGGTCGTGAGTGGACAATTAAGTATGAGTGTGTTAGATCTCAAGTTCAAGTCTATAGAACACGTTGGCCTGCCGTAATAATCTAACTCTACTAATATACTGTACTAATTGGAAAAAAAAAAAAAACTTTATGTTGAGCCCCAAAGGGTGGCCTCCCTTCGAATATCACAAGTTCGAAACCTCTCAGTGGTCCCACGTACCATTGACTTTAACGAAGTCAGTCCATACGAGGTTTTGTCCCGACTCTAATTGGATTACCCGCTAGTGGAACAGGATTGGCCACCCACGATTACTTGAGGTACGCGCAACTTGACTTAGACACATAAACGTGCACTCAACTATATGGTAGTACCAATTTATCATGCCCAATTAAGTGGGTGAAAATTCTCCTGGACCATGGAGAATTTGGGCCTTTTTTTGGTCCATTACTCATTATATTGTCAACTATTCCCTGTCTCTCTATTTATGAACCCAACACGAACTTCAGAGGGAAAATGAAATTGAAGTCCAATGTTCTTCCCTTCCCCACCTCCTTTCTGTTATATGTAACCAAAAATGTTCCGAAGTCATTAGCCAAACTCTTATAAAACACACTTACACTAAACACTTTTACACAAAATGAAATTTATATGGGGCTCCGGGTTTGCTATCTCCTAAAGTTTCATGTTCAAAATCTCATTTTGGGCCAATTTGTGCGGGGTTTTGCCTTTAAATGATTCCCTTGGTTGATTGGGATTTGATTCCCTAGAACTAGTCATATTGTGCATGTAAACAGGTCTAAACACCTGAGTTACCCAAAACACAACATGTGCGTGTGAGAAGAAATTTTTGTTGCTAGACAAGCCTACATAAGAGCATCTCCAATTCTAACCCAATTTAAGAACCAAATCTAAAATTTGGGTAAAATCATCAAAAAAATCCATCTCTAATCTTTACCCAAACCCTGGCCCTTCTGGGGCTTTTACCAATTTCTTTTCCCTTTTTAGGAACAACCAAAACGTTTATCCATTTTTCTGACGTCTACCTTGCTTCGCCAATCGTCTCAGTATGATACCGGGTCTTTGCCATCCATCTTGAAATGATGACATAGCTTCACTGGATCTTTCAATTTAATGCCAGAGCTCGCTCTTTTGATTTGAGGCAGAAGCTTCGCTGGAGCTATTGAGCCTTGTGGGACCTTCGCTGAGCTTGATTATCTCATCTCTCTTATTTACATATATGTCATTGGTAATTTATAAATAAAAAAAAAGAAGAAGTGAGGCTAGAGATGCTCTAAGCGAAACAAAAGCGCTTCCGAAAAATGGGCCTACTCTCCATAACATTAAAAAGCCCATCCCACTCCATTAACAGGCCCGTAAAGAACACAGGAAAGGGGCTCTCGGCCCACAAACAAAACGAAAGAATCGCGAACGAAGGTTCTGGTAAGGAGGCGTGATCAACTACAATCAGTTCTCACATCTCAAATAAATTCCGTTCACCAAAATTGAATGCGGCGGATTGTAGCTCCTTCTCGCTCTTTATCTTTCTGATCAAGCAATCGGTTTTCGAATCATCACAAATCTGCTTCTTCTCGCTCAACTCAAGCTCCCGCAATGTCTTCACCTGCAGAGTAATTTCTTCTCCCTCTATATGTATATGCTCATATATGTACACGTTTGTTGTATTTGTATATCTGTTGTGTTGTTGCGACCAATTCTTTTGAATCTTATTTGCCATGTATAAGCTCCCTGTGCTGTTCGTTTTGTGATCTAGGGTTTTTTTTGGTATTTGAACCGTTTTCACCCTAGGAGGTTTAATGAAGGGGTACAAACTGTTTCTTAGTTTACAGAATGTGGTAGAGGCCGGGCACACGCGATGGTGTGCAAGTCGAATCTTGATAAAATATGCAAAATAAAAAAAATAAAAAAAGGAGAAGAAGAAGAAGATTGATGTGGAATTGGTCGTACATAGATTATAATGAGTCAAAATTATAGTAGCAGCAAAAAAAAAATAGAATCAAGCGCATGTATTTGTTGTTTTTCTGAAGATTGTAGGTTATTTCTAAATTGCAATTTCATAAGTTTAAATTGTATTATTGGAACACATGTAACCATTCAATGTGTGGAGCAAAAAAATAGCATTTTTTTATGATCCCGTTTCAATAATTGAAAACAAAGGAGCAGAATTGGTCATATCTATTATTCTATATGCAAATCTATTGGAAGCTAGATTTGTTAGTCTGTAAATTTTCCAGTACAGACGTGGCATCTCAGTATTGATGTAGGGTTTCTATTTTTTGTAAAGAATCCTACTTCCTAGCCCTAGGTGATTAGCGTGAGTAGTTAGCCGCATATAGAAATCTACACAAACCCAAGCCCCAACTTTTCACATCTCTCTGTTCTTTATTTCTCACCAGTAGGAAAAAAAACAGATGCGGATGTTGTAGACTCCGTTTATGGGAACTCAAGTTCCACAATCTAGTGAGGTAAACCTATCATAAGTAAAGATGCAACAGGGAATTGGAACACTTATATCGGTCGTACTTTTTTGGTAAGGTCTATTCTGATGCATGATGGGCACTTGGAAATATGATCTCTAATGGGGGAAAATGAACTTTTTCATTTTGAAAATCACATTATAGAAACAGGAAGTTGGGGCATATGCTAATGGCCTGGGCATCGAACTTTTTAACCTACTGAAGCACATGGGCACACACAAATGAGAGAAGATTGAGAATGGGACTAACCTGAGATGGTGGAAGGTGGGTGATTTCTAGATATTTTTCCTTAATTTGTTTGTAGAAGTTGATGGAGATTTACTGAACCAAAGGGAGAAGGGACTAAGGCTTGGTTTTCCATTTGCTAAAATGGTCATTTGCTAAAATCAAGTGGGTGATTTTAGCAAATGTCCATTTTAGGTGATTTTATCTCCAATGAATCTGGACACATGTGTCCAGATTCATTGAAGATAAAATCACTCCCCACATATGTGTCCAGATTCATTGGAGATAAAATCACCTCCCCACTTCATTTGCTAAAATCACCCACTTGATTTTAGCAAATGGAAAACCAAGAATAAATGTGGGAGAAGTTTTTTGTGTAACTGATTCCGGGAGATGGTTACTGAACTTTGGAAGATGTGTAACTGCATGTGGGAGCGGTTGTTTTGAATGTGGATGGAGGTGAAATTTGGTAAGGAAACTAGGAAAAGGATGTTGAAAAATCGGTCAAACAAACAAACACTCAACACGAAGAATAATCGAGAACATAAACATGAGTGCAAGATAGAGATTTTTTCGTGGTTTCTCAATCGAGTACATCCACGCCTCACACCACCTTTTGCTATGCATAGAATTAGAATGAATAAAAAAAATGCAAGTTACATTGCTTAATATGTATAGCAAGTATTTATAAGCTAGAGTTTGCATCACCAATTACCATAATATCCTTAACAAGTCGAACCCCGAATAGTCAGCTAGGTGCAACTCAAATCAAATCAGACTTCACAAGCCCAACAGTGGTAGCTGTGAAAATGGAAAAAGGAAGATATAGAGCACTTGCATTATCTTTTTTCCTTTCTTTTAAAAGGTGGCATTGATAGAAAGATTGGAGAGAGAAATTATAGTTTTGTATAGGCACTCGTGAATGGATGAGATAGCAATCTAGTGATGTGAAGGAGGGGGTTAGAAAGATGATTACATTAGTACGACAATAAAGTTTTCTTAAATCTTCTTTTTACAGGGGATTGAAAGGCTTTATGCTAAAAATTAATTTAGAGAAGAAGGTATTATTACAAGTTCCTCTAAAGGGACCATCTTAATCTAAACAAAACCAAGGGCCAGCATTGTGATTACTGGTAGTTTGTTCTCTAGCTCATATCATGCATTATTCTGTAGCTTCATCTACCTAAGACTTTTGGTCATTGTTGGTAGTTCTTTGAATGCAGAAATATGTTTGTCACCGTAGCATATAATTTGAATTTTGAGCTTGAGAGAAGTGATTTCCTGAAAGTCGTTTGAGTGTTTGTGTTAGCACAAGGACATACATATGCAACAATCTAACTTCGGCAACTTCCATTTGAAAAAGTTTTTGCATTAGCCATTGAGTATCATTGTATTTAAACTGTCTGTCTGGTACTTTTGGTAGAGCTCTTACAGATTCATGCTGCTTCATCTTCTGTAATGTTCAAGGGGTGGTTTTTTCTCTTAGTCAATTCTTTTCACCATTACCGACCTTCATTTTTTGTTTTTTGTTTTTTCTTATTTTTGCAGGTGGTACAATACTCTTCCTCCTATAACCAAGGCTTACGGGACCATATGTTTGCTCTTCACTGTTGTGTGTCAGTTTGGACTTCATCCTGTATATATTGCCTTGACATATGAACAAGTATTCAAACGTTTGGAGGTAAATTTCCATCTCTGTGATTACTTAGTTGTTAATCAAACACCACAAGAGGAATTATCAATCCCAAATATTGTACTTTATGAAGGTTTTTATACTGGAGTCCTTTCCTTACAGCCTCAGCCTTTTATTGCTGGGTTTGCCAATTTGATATCATGTTCTTTCCTTTTAGACCCTTGATATATAATTGAAAGAAAAGGCACATCTAAAGTCACCGCCTTTTCCCGTCACAATTTTTTTTTTCGTCTTCAGTCAAACTTTCTTTGAAATGAGCATGATTCATATCTGTTTTGGCCTGATGATTTAAATGGTTTGTTGACACAAACACACACATGAACCCGCATTCAAACGCGTGAGCAAAATCCCTCACGTGCCATGTGAATTTTTCCATTATTCCACCTGAGTATGATTCGACATTCAAACCTTAATCTTATATTTCATGAAGGTTTGTTTTTCTTACCATTTGTCGTACGGTTTTTTTTACTAATTACTTTTCTTGAATATCTAGGTTTGGAGGCTGATTACGTGCTTCTTTTTTCTTGGCAATTTCTCTGTCAATTTCGCAATTCGCCTGTTAATGATGTAAGTATTCCGTGAAAATTCTCTTGGTTCTAACAATATTCTTTTTAGCACCACAATGATCCAAACTGTTTCAAAGACCCAACATGAATATGCTCTGGATCTCCCTTGTTCAATGGATTTTCTTGGAGCAAGGGTTAATACTGTATTAAGATTTTTTCTTTCCATGCTTCACCCATTCGACAAAGATTTTAAAGTGCTAATTGCTCTTGTTAATGCTTCTTGATTTCCAGCGCAAGATATGGAGTCCAACTTGAAAATGGGCCCTTTCAAAGACGTACAGCTGATTTCTTGTGGATGATGTTATTTGGAGCCTTTACCTTACTGGTGAATGGGATTATCAATTTCTTTTTGCTGAATGTTGTGATATCGTCATTCTGAATACTTTTTCCATATCTCCTCTGGGAGCGTATTTTGAGGAAGTTTTTGGTATATCTATCATCTAATGTTATTCCCAATGGCATACTCAAAACCAAAATATTGTTAAAGTTAACAATGTTTGGCTCAAAAAGTGTTCACAATAGAATACTTAAAGTTAGCAACATCTTAACCAATACTCAAATTTTGGCATTTGCATGCTCAAAGTTACCGACCTTTTTCCAATAACCAAATTTAATGGACCCCACATCTCCTCAATTAAATACACCCACCATTACACAAAAACCTTCTCTCTTTTCCAACAATATTTTCAAAAAATTATGGATTTTTTTTTCAAAGCCTGTTTTTTTCGATAATTGTTTGTTTTCTAAAATTGTTTAATAATATTTTTTTAATGAAAACAATTTGTTTTCTAGAACTAAATTTTTTTTTTGGAAAACTTTTTGTTTTCTAAAACTAAAGTGTTTTTTTTTGGTTTTTACAAAACTGTTTGTTTTATAAAACTGAATTTTTTTTTTTTTAAACTGTTTCATTTTTTCGAATTTTTTTAATAAAAATTGGTTATTTTTAAAAAAAAAACTGTTTTAAAAAAAAAATTTGAAGAGAAGAATAATCTTGACTGAAGCTAATTTTAAAATAATTTAGTTTCTTCTTTAGTTTGAAAACGTGATATAGCACTCAACTTTGATTATGCCATTGTGGACCTCGGCATTGTTAACTTTAGTCATCCTCTAAATGGAAAATCAAAAGGTGATGTGGCAAGTCTTGGTTATTCAATTTTGAGTATACCATTGGTGATACACTTAACATTTTGGAACCTTGATTCGGGAGGTCTAAACTCAAAAGATGATGGATTCCATTTCCATTCTCCTATTTTGCTTGTAAATGAATTTGTATTTGATCTATTACATTTCCTTCTGTTTTTCACTCCTTTATTTACTGGTATGTTTAGGCATTATCTGCTATCCCCTGGTTGTGGTCCCCATTTCTAGGGGTGTCACTAGTTTTCATGCTGCTTTACGTCTGGAGTAGAGAATTCCCAAACGCCCAAATCAGCTTTTACGGCCTCGTTACTCTCAAGGCAAGTTTATTTTCTCTCAAGCGTCGTGTTGGTAAAAACCCAACATTTTCAGTTCTCGCTCTTTTTCTGAAAATTGTTGACAAGCCACTGTACCATTTTCCAACTTGCAGGCGTTTTATTTACCTTGGGCAATGCTTTTTATGGATGTTATTTTTGGTTCACCTCTTCTGCCAGATCTGTTGGGAATCATTGCTGGGCATCTCTTTTATTTCCTGACTGTGTTGCATCCACTTGCTGGCGGAAGAAACATACTGAAAACTCCCATGTGGGTGTATCCTTTTGCGTCTGTGTGTGTGTGTGTGTGTGTGTGGACAACATAATTCTCCAAGTGATTTGCTAGGAAAAAAACCCAAAAAAAAAAAAAAAAACTGCCGGCGGAAGAAACATACTGTGTGTGTGGACAACAAAATTCTCCAAGTGATTTGCCAAGAAAAAAAGAACATTAAAAAAAATACAGAAAAGCTTGATTTTGCCGGTTCAGTCCTTGGACATTGTTATCACTCCTTAAATTCTTATCATATTTGCTCTTCACCTTTTTTGGGTTTGTTTATTGTTTTATGTGTACTTTGTTGGTGGCTTAGTCTTAGAAGGTAGTTTTGTTTGCTTTTTTCCCCTTGACTTCGCATAGACATAAATTGGTCCGGAGGTGGGGAATTGGAGCTCCAGCACCTACTCAGGCCCAGGCTGACAGAAATACTGGTGGGGTTTTCAGAGGGAGATCCAATCGACTAGGGGGTTGATGTTTTTCATCTTTCCCCTCTTTTATAGAAATGCATCGTCGTTGTCGTCGTCATCGTCTCCTTATTTCTATTAACAATTTCTTAGAAAGGCCACTAACAAGAGCAAAGTTATTTCAATCGTAGAAGAGATCCCACATATGGATACCGACATCGGCAACTTGCAGTGCGAACAGATTCTCTTTTTTGTATTCGGATGTCATGTTCATGCTCTCTACAACCTTTTGTTTTTCCATTGTATATGATGAATTAGAATCATTGCTTGGAAATGTGCTGCTGAAACTTATATTGTGAATGCTTAGCTTGGCTCATTGGGAAGCATTTTTGTCAAATGCTTGATAGGTAAGCACCAACTCTTCATTTTAGAAACTTCATTTTGGAAAATCTATTAATCCTTGTGGTTGAGATTGAGACTGTCAAATTTTCGCCGAAATTTTACTTCTGAGCTGGTAAATCTCTGCTGGAAATTTTCATAGAAAGCATCAACTCTTCCTACTAGTTTGTCTCCGGAATTTTGTGTTCGAGCAGAGAATTGGAATGTACAAACTTTCTTTTCAGAATTGTGCAAGTTCTGAGATGTGTTCGAATTTGATTTTTTACTTTTAGAACTGATCTCATTCGAGATTCAATCAAACAGTCATGAGCACATTCACTGGAACTTGATTGTTCGGTCATTAATCTTAAGTTTCGGAATTAATTGAATTTCACGCATGATTATCGGTAGTCATCATGGCTGATTTGTCATTGTTATTAGAATGAAGCAATCATAAAGTTTCCAGAAATGATACATACACACACATTTTACCCACAAATTACCCAAACACATACACGTGTGTGTTTATGTAATTTGTGGGTAAAATTTTCGGTGTTTAGGTAATTTGTGGGTAAAATTTTCCGGGTATGTATCATTTCGGTAAAGTTTCAAAACAGAGATTCTTTCAATTGTTGTTTTAAACAGGATCACCAGTCACCATCATTCATTTTCCCTCTTCCACGCCTGAGTCTTTTGGTTGAAACTTTTTACCGCGAAAGAAAAATGAGTATCTTTATGGCTCACAAGTAGATAAAATTATAATGACAAATATTGGTAGTCATTTGTGGTGGTAGCCTTGTGAACCAGATACCATGTGAGTTAGGGGTGGACGCAGTCCAAATTGGGTAGTTCCGTAAGAATTTAAGGACCAAAGTGTTACTTGTGGTTCCGAAAAATTGACTACGAGACCGAATTGGTGTAACGTAAGAATTTTAGGATCAAAGTGTTACTTGTGGTTCTGAAAAAATGAGGACAATGTCTGGACCAAAAGTCGTATGGAGTTATGGACAGAACCAAACTAATCCGCAAAATGCATGAGTACCCAAAGATCGAGCAATTTTGGACGGAGGAAGTATTTTGTAAATGATTTTTTTTCTACTCAATGAATTGAAGTAAGTATTTTAGTGTTTCCTTTTTTTTTTGGCAAATTTGAAACAGAGACTCAACGGCTCTATTTTGTGCACCCGGATCACAACCCAAGCACATAAACGCTTGCAACCACAAAGAGACAAGGATTTATATGGTTTTTAAAAATTGGGTACATTCATGGGGTTGCAGATTCACTACTTGGAGGATTATGCAATCGCTCTACCGTACCCTTTCTCCCTTACTCTATAATTGACGACCATTAGACAATTATGGAAATGCAGGTCACTCTTAGAGCTAGCTTAGAGCATAGGCCAATGAAGTCGCGGCTTTGGGCCTCCAAAAATTGTTCAAAATAGGGGCCCAAACTTGTCTCTCATATCCACATACTAGTTCTAATGATTTTTCCACTAAGCTTGCTACACATGAAAATAGGCCCAATCAAGCTTTAGGGGCCCAAAAAACCGGTGGCGAAATTGAAATTACTAGTAGCTTGAAGCCTAATTTTGGAACATGAATAAAATAGATGCTCCAGCCTTCATGTGTTGTGAGGTTCAATGGATTTTGAAGTATTGTAACTATTGTTTATTTTTGAATTACTATATATTCAAGTTTTAATAATGGTAAATCTTTTTAATGATTTTTTTTACATGAAAACTCTATGTTGATCAACATTTGAGCCGGCACTGGTCACTCTATACAGAATAATCTGGCTGCTAGCATCAAGACATGAACTTCTAAGTTCCACCATTTCTTCTCTTCAGGTAGAATAAGAGCCCACGCTTAAACAATCATGGAATAAAATGTTTACGTACATATATAAACACAAACATAATCCTATATACTAACACATACACACGAATGGCCCGGTTCCGTTAATCCAAGGTTCTTATAAAAAATCCATGTATCGAACCACATACCACTTTTTTTCAATTTTTTTAAACCCGGACGAGATCATTGATCTATTGGTTCAGACCAAAACATACGGATTGGTTCTGTTCGGACCTTCTTTTTTTTTTTTTTTTCCAACCCCAATGTGAGAGAGGATACATTAATTTGTAACGGTGAATTGGCCTTGAATAAAGGCGGACGTGAATGGCGGAAATCCAATCATATGCCCTCTCTCTCTCCGTATATATTTCCTCTTCCACAAACAGAATAACAAACCCAAAACTCGAACCATAATTAAGCATAACAGCGACGAAGCTGATCGCAGAGAGAGAGAGAGAGAGAGAGTAATAAAATGTCGTGGCAAACTTACGTAGACGAGCACTTGATGTGTGATATCGACGGCCTAGGCCTTCACCTCGCCGCTTCCGCCATCATCGGCCTCGATGGTAGCGTCTGGGCTCAGAGCGCCTCCTTCCCTCAGGTCTCTCTCTCTCTCTTTCTCTCAATATATTTCACACGTTATTAACTTATGTGCATGTATACATTTAGCTTGTCATTGAGAGATTTCCGTTTAATATGCTACATTGCTTGTTGATTTGATATGCATGGAGGATTGCTATTTTTTTTTAATTATCTGATTGTAGCAGACCCCAATTGATTGGAACATAATTACATAAGGCTCGGTTTGATTTGGTTTGTATCATGAAATCGTGAATGAATGTGTTGTAAATTTCCGCAGGTGGGATTGTCTAATTAGTCAGCATTGTGTGTGAATGGATCTTTGTAAGGTAGGGTTGATCGATCTATTCGACTCTTGGCTCAGCCACTAGGCGCTAGGCGGTCGACTAGTCGATGCTAGGCGTTCCTTTTCCGCCCGACTAGCGATCTAGCGATTTTTAGAACATTGATCAAAACGACGACCATAATTATTGCATTGTTCAATTACACAATCATTTTGTGCCAAGAGTCGAAATCGAAGGGGGCCAAGTTATGAAAGACACCTTGGTTCGATGATGATGCTTTTACAACGGTATTTGAAAATTGGGAAACTATGGAGTAGTGTTTTCATTAACAATGAAGGAAATGGATCTTTCCATATCCATTTCCTTCATTCCATTTATCTCGCTAATCGCTATACAAAAAACAGTTTCAATTGCTGGATCGAGCTTTGCAGCTTAGCCTACCAAGCCTACCGAAGATGGGCAACCAAAGAACAATGAGTAATGACCATCTAGCAAGGACCCCCAAGGAGTTTCCAAGGAACTGCGTAGTCCTGCACCCTAATTGAGATTTTCGTGCTTAATTGTTGTCCAAATTGAATTCCTTGGAATCCTGGAATGTTTCTGCTTGTTTAATGTTTGTGCTAGAGCAAATAAGTTCAGAAATGTTACCTCCGGTGTGCTCAATATCTGCGTTAAACTGACGCTCTCTCTAGTAGATATATAACCAGACTCCCAACCGAAAGGGAGCAAAATGAGAGACCATTTAAATTGCTGTGGGCAACCGGGAAGTTTGTGTTTGTTGGGAGATTTATGACAGTGGAATGAAACAAACGTACGCGTGCTTTTGCTAGTAATGATCGCTTGTAATTGTACCTCACCTTGATTGCTGATAATTGAATACCGTAGTGTCCATGCCATCGCTCTTACTTTATCTTTTACGGTAGCTGCTAGTTTGACAGATTTTTCTTACTAGTTCTGCTTCTCCGAATGCAGTTTAAGCCTGATGAGATCACCGGTATCATCACTGATTTTGCTGAACCAGGCCATCTTGCCCCTACAGGTTTACACCTGGGCGGTACAAAGTACATGGTCATCCAAGGAGAGCCTGGGGCTGTCATCCGTGGAAAGAAGGTGAATGACTCTCCTTTTACTAATTCCTACATTTCCTAAATGAGCGATTCGTCGCTTCACATTGCAATTCACTGTGCTAAGACTAAAGGCATAAGTAGATTTGTCTTCAATCGTCGATTCCAACATACAAAGACAGTGTAGCTTAGTTCTTAGCTTCATAGGGAGGAAATGCATTACCATTTCTGGGAACAAGAATCGATACCAATAGATCTGCGTTTACATGATAACAGTACTCCACCAACTTGATTTACTTTTGACTCTGCCGTCTCAATGTTCAAAATGTGCGCAAAGTTTAAATGTTTGGGAGGAGTAGTTTGGATACAGATCTAACACCAAGTGGCGGCTCTCAATACTCGAGCACAGAACCTTAAAGACTAATTGGCTGAGCTTTAGTCCCATCTTAGTCTTCACTGAAGCCATTACCAGTGAGCATATAGTATTCAAAGTTCAGCCATGACATCCCATGCCAAAATTTATAAGCTTGTTTTGTCCACATTTATTCCATTTCCAGCCAGAATATGAACGAGAATCGCATCCAAAAATGGTGAAGGACAATCGATCATACTGTTTTCCAGTTGCTTATTTTCTGTGTTTTCCAGGTACCGTTTATTATTCTTAGATTTTTTAGTATGTGACCTCTTTTTTTTTTTCTTTTCCTGGCAGGGATCAGGCGGCATCACTATAAAGAAGACAGGGCAAGCTCTGATCTTTGGAATATATGAGGAACCAGTAACTCCTGGACAGTGCAACATGGTTGTTGAGAGGCTGGGTGATTACCTCATTGATCAAGGCCTTTAAACCCTAGATCTACTCATGATCTCTATCATAACTTGATCTTCATACACTTCAAAATTTTCAGGTTTTTTTCCGTTTTTTTGTTTTTCTTGCTTCTATGCTTTTTAGTCTTCTTCCTTTCAAAACCCATGAGATGGAAGTGGAGTTATTCCAAGAAATAATTTAGGTCATAAAATTTGTTTGGTAATTTGAGTCTTGTCTCTATGGTTATGGTCGAAGTGCATTTGCCACGGGGCGCAGTATTAATTTGTGACATGACTGATATCTCATGAAATCTTTAATTCATTGTGCCAATCATTTCCATATATTTTGTTTTGAGTATTACATTGTACAACTTGTTTTTTTTGCTAGTGATTTTGTGCAAAGCATCAATTTTGATTTAATAGAAACTGTTGATAAACGCCCAAACAAATCCTGAAAAAAATATAAAGCGGCCTGCATTATTTTCTTTTCAAAATAAGTTGATTTCGAACTTTTAACAAGTGTACTTCGATAATTCTCGCGTTTTTTCTTTACATGAAGTTTTCTGATTTATTTCAAAGAATTAAGTTTCACTTTCCACCTTTAAGTTCTCACTCTTCTTGTGAAACTCCGAAAATGGAGTCTATAAGATGCTTGTGATATCGTGTTAACTTTGAAAAACTATTTTCCAAGAACTTTTGAATTGGTCTGAATATGGAGAAAAGCTTAGGTGCCGATCAGATATGATAGCGCATTTCAACTGTTGAAAAGTGTTTTTGATGGTTCAAATTTCTTGCGGGGCCCAAGGACGAGTTAGCCGACCACTAATTAAGCAGCCAACAGCCAGCACTGCGCAACTGCCCTTAGGCTTCATTTTGGACGTGACAAGCCAAGCATAAATAGATACGGGTTTGTATAACGTGGTGTCACCGTTACACATAATACTTTCTAGTGGTATCAAATCTTCATTTGAGATTTGGTCCCAAACAAGGATTTACTCCGAGTTCGAAAAAAACAAAAAACTAGGCTTTTTATTCCAATGATTAAAACGAATCAAGGCCCACCCACTACCAGCAAGGCTGCAACTGGTTAAAAAAAAAAAGGACAGGGATTTTCTTTCTAAATCAGAAACAATTAAAAAAAGAACAGAAAATGAAAAAGAATATAGCCACAACTCATATGGTGTGTGGTGGCCTGTTTCATCAACCAGGACAGCTATGCGTGTACATAACCGCCAAAAAGTAGTAGGAGTATTATAACCGAACACCGAACCAAATTTTAAGTTTTTTTGGTAGGTTCTGATTTCGTCGGTTTTTTTTTTGGGTAAATCATTTACTTGTCCCTTAAACTATTCGAAAAATGTTTAATTCCCCCTTTAACTATCAATTGCATTTACTTGCCCCTTTAACTATGTAAAAACTACTCAGTTCATCCATTTCATCAATTCCATCCATTTCAAAGTTACCAAAGAGGGTATTAAGGTCATTCACCTACTGTTATATCTATGTATATGTATAATACTTCTTCTCTTCTTCTCCTCTGTTCTCTCCTATTCTCTCTTTGCTTTCTCTCTCTCATACCCCTCCATCTCACTTCCCCACACTCCTATCTGCAATACCACCGCACCTTATCGCTTTCTCTCTCTAGAAACAATTTACTCTCATAACTAATCCAACTGAACCCACTCCTTGTTTATTTCAATTGGGATTCTAAAACATGACAGTTGATTTAAAAACTATTGAAAAGCCAATAGAAACGAGAAATGAGAGCTAATCGCCTTCTTTAAGGTCGCTGTCGGAATCCATTTCGTTGAACTCCGACACAGCGGCGTCGAGGAAACAGTCCAAGACTCCAAGACCCTCGAGCTAGCAGAGGATCATGTTCTTGATAAGTTCTTCGAGCATGGGTATTCAGTTGCCGATGTGTGGGGCATAAGAAATCTAGTTGAGGAAATAGTTCAGACGATCGACCACACATCGAGAACAATGCTGTAGTCCAAGACCAAGACTGGGCTTTTTAATTTTCTTAAAGTAGTTGTAACAATGTTGCAGTTTCGGAAAGCAAGAAGAAAAGCAAGTGTTGAAGATCAGATTTATGAATATACTCCATTAATAGTATACTCCTCTCTCTCTCTCTCTCTGATCGAGTAGAGTGAAGTTAAGGTTTGTTGATTTCCACCAAACCAAGAGTTGAGTAGGGTTTCGGAGGAAATTTCTATTTTACCCTTCAGTTGTCTCTCCTTTTTTGCTTTTCCGTCCAACTAACGTCAAAATTGGATGGAATGGACGAATTGAGTAGTTTTTACATAGTTAAAGGGGCAAGTAAATGCAATTGATAGTTGAAGGGGGAATTAAACATTTTTCGAATAATTTAAGGGGCAAGTAGATACTTTACCCTTTTTTTTTTCACCCCTAAGAGTAAAAATTCTGATATTGATGGATATTTAATCGAAGCTGGTGGACCAGAAAGAAGAATTGCAAATTGACATCAATGCTATCGATGGGGTAGAATGTAAAAGTATCACTTACGCTTTACTCTTCTCGTAATTTTAGCGGTAAAAATAGTAATTACGCTAACATAATGGAGTAATTCTTTTTCCCCTGCTAACAACCCGTTTGGGTGGGGTAATAGAAGGGGTATTATTTACAGGCTCGGATGACTAATACCGAGCTCGCAACTTATCGATGGTTTGGGATAATTTCGGACAGGATTTATGGCCCGTTGGATCTAATATCCCAAAGGAGTGCTAGTTATGGACTGCTCAGACCCTAATACCCTCCAATCCATCTTAGACCCTCTAATTTATCCTTATCCCTCATTTTCGGAGTTTCGCAAGAAGAGTGAGAGCTTAAAGGTGGAATGTGAAACTTAATTCTTTGATATAAATTAGAAAACTTCAACAACAAAAAAACGCGAGAATTATCAAAGTACACTAGGTAACAGTTCGAAATCAACTGATTTTAAAAAGAATATATTGCAGGCCGCTCCATATTTTTTTCAATATGGGTCCACCCTCAATAAATAATACCCCCTCATATTTTACTCTCCTTACTATTTATCCTCCCAAAGCTCATCTTGCATCCAATCAAAGCTGTAATGGGCTTGTTTTTGTACTTAGTATAACACAGACACTTAGTAAACTTTGTGCAGTGCACAAAATGAACTGCACCGTGTAGTGCACCATCCGGCCGTCCATTTCAACAATGGACGATGGATTTAATCCGAGCAGTGAATTGAATCCGACCGTCGATTGTTTGGATTAAATCTGAGCCGTCCATTGTCGAAATGGAAGGCCGGATGGTGCGCACTGCACCGTGTAGTGCATTTTCTGCACTACAGGGACCCCTCGGCCCCTGTAGTGAGCAACTCACTACAGATATGTAGTGGAAATCACGCCCGCTCCCTTTTCTGGAGCTTTCTTGAGAAAAATTAGGGAGCCCAAGGTGCACGGCTTACTCGCCTTTCCTAATGGGACAAATTCGGTGAGCTTGTTCATGTTCACTAGTAAGCAATTACGGCTGTCCGTTCAACAATCAATGGTCCGAATTAAATGAAATTATTCTACATGTAATTACTTGGAGTATATTTTATGTAAGATAATTCAAACCGTTGATTGTCAAACGAACGGCCATAATTGCTCACTGCAGAAGTGTAGTGAGCGGCGCTGTGAACTCAATTGATAAGTGATAAACTAGTACAGTATTTGGCTAATTTTTTAAACTTTGATACATTCAGAAAGGAATTGCCCTTGAATTATTGTCTTTAGCGTCTCCAAACCAATTAGCCACTCATTTCTCTATCGAAACTTATATCATTTGTTAAGTTTTAGAAAACGACCTCCTTGGTTTGGTAATTGCAGAGTAAAAAAATAATTTTTGGTACACATCATTGTTTGTGTGCAGATACATATGTGAGTTATATTGTTAATGGAAACAATATCCCGTGATAATGGAGAATAATATCCCGGGATTTCTTCTTGTATTTACTTATTTTATTTCCCATTTTATAGCTAGATATTTTCCTTGTATAGTTTGATTAGTTCCCTAGTCTTTAGGTTTCCATGTATTTTTCCTTGATTCTTGTTTTTAGTTTAGGCAGTCAATTGTGTAAACATCCCTATATATATTAAAAACGTTCTTCTTGTCTCTCCAATGAGGAGAACACCAAAATCTGCTTCTTTAATTTTAACATGGTATCAGAGCTAGGTTTTCGGAGGCTTTTCCCCTTTGTTTGTGCCATAGTTGCACTTTGTTTCGTTGTGATCCGTATGTTCCGGATCCTTTGTTGACCTCTCCACGTGCGAGTCAGGGGTCGCACGTGCGGGGGAGTGTTGGAATTTATCCCACATTGGTTAATTATAACCTCAAAAGCTAGTGTATGAGCCTGGGCAGCCTCTCCACTCATTGCCAATTGGTTTTGAGTTGGATGCTTTAACATGGTATCAAAGCATCTCGCAACCGTCGGCCACCTTCCCACTTGGCCGATTATCATTGCTCTAGTGCCACTCATGGTTTCTCCCCTCTTCGATCTGACTTCTCGTCTAAAGGTACTCCTTATCCTCTTCATCATTTTATTTCTTCCTCTAATTTTTCTGTTGAGCACCGCAGTTTTCTATCTGCCATTTCATCTCTAGATGAACCTCGTACTTTTTCTCAAGCTGTTAAATTACCTCAATGGAGAGATGCTATGGAAAAAGAAATAATTGCTCTTGAGACAAACAACACTTGGGATCTTGTTTCTCTCCCTTCTCACAAAAAACCCATTGGCTGCAAATGGGTTTACAAAATCAAGTATCACTCTGATGGTACGATCGAACGCTACAAAGCCCGTTTGGTGGCAAAAGGTTACACTCAAGTTGAAGGATTGGATTATCATGATACCTTCGCTCCTGTTGCTAAGCACGTCACTGTTCGTGCGCTTCTTTCTCTGGCTACAATTAACGGCTGGCCCCTTTATCAAATGGATGTTAATAATGCCTTTTTGCAAGGTGATTTAGAGGAGGAAGTTTATATGACACTCCCACTTGGTTTCACTCGAAAGGGGGAGACGCGTGTTTGCCGTCTAAACAAATCCATTTATGGTTTAAAACAGGCCTCCAGACAATGGTTTGCCAAATTCTCTTCCGCCTTACTGAATACGGGTTTCACTCAATCTAAGGCCGACTATTCTCTGTTCACTCTCAAACAAGGTCATTCTCAGATATTTGTTTTGGTATATGTTGATGACATAATTCTTTCAGGCAATGATGAGTTGGGCATTCAACGTATCAAACAATTCCTCCAAAGCCGTTTCTCCATCAAGGATCTCGGGAACTTAAAATATTTTCTTGGTATTGAGGTGGCTCGATCCCGCACAGGACTTTTTCTTTCACAGCGCAAATATATCCTTGATATTCTTTCAGACACTGGCTTAATTGGCGGACGAGTTTCTCCTTTTCCCATGGAGCAACATTTGCGCTTATCACCTACTGATGGTACCCTATTGCCTGATCCTACTCCTTACCAACGCCTTGTGGGTCGCCTTATTTACCTTATTGTCACGCGCCCCGACATCAATTATGTGGTGAATATCCTAAGTCAGTTTATGCATTCTCCGCGTAGTGCTCATATGGATGCTGCCTATCGCCTAGTTCGTTATTTAAAAGGTTCTCTTGGTAAAGGGATTTTTCTCTCCTCTTCAAGTTCTCTTGACTTACGGGGATATTGTGATTCTGACTGGGCTGGTTGTCCCGAAACTCGTCGCTCCACCACTGGTTATTGCACTTTTCTTGGCTCTAATATCCTCTCATGGAAAACTAAGAAGCAAGCTACTGTTTCTCGCTCCTCCGGTGAAGCCGAATATAGAGCCATCGCCACTTTAACTTCTGAATTACAATGGTTGAAAAGTTTATTTTTGGATCTCGGTGTTCCACATCCTGCCCCTATTACTATGTATTGTGACAATCAAGCCGCATTGCATATTGCCAACAACCCTGTGTTCCACGAGCGTACCAAGCACATTGAGATCGACTGCCATTTTGTTCGTGAAAAAATTCAGTCCAACCTCATCACGATGCGTTATGTGCCTTCTTCCGCCCAACTGGCTGACATTTTCACTAAACCACTTGGCAAGGATCCTTTCCACATCATGATTCGCAAGCTGGGCGTTATTCACATACACGCTCCACCTTGAGGGGGAGTGTTAATGGAAACAATATCCCGTGATAATGGAGAATAATATCCCGGGATTTCTTCTTGTATTTACTTATTTTATTTCCCATTTTATAGCTAGATATTTTCCTTGTATAGTTTGATTAGTTCCCTAGTCTTTAGGTTTCCATGTATTTTTCCTTGATTCTTGTTTTTAGTTTAGGCAGTCAATTGTGTAAACATCCCTATATATATTAAAAACGTTCTTCTTGTCTCTCCAATGAGGAGAACACCAAAATCTGCTTCTTTAATTTTAACATATATGTACTAATTTAATATAGTAGTAGTTAGTTTTTTTTTTCCCTAATTTTAAATAACATAATATTTTGACTAATTTATGCACATCTCGATTAATTATCTCATTAGGAGTCTAAAGCACAAATCTTTTGATCAAAGTAATTTTAGTCAACCCCCCAAAAAAGTACCACTCAGATTTTCCACACCCTACGATATATTTATTAAATCAATTATATTCACTTCTTTTCCGTTGCTTGGACGCCATTAAAAGTACCTCCATTTGCTTTTCTTTCTTTTCGAAACGTTAATTGTCGAAGCCAGCTTACACGTACTTCTATTATTTTTTTCATAATCTCTAAATGGTCAAAATTAGAAATTTACAACAAAAAATTCTCCGGACCCGCCAAATTAATTTTGTACGAAGATGTGTGGGATTAGTGTTCATCCTATTGCCACACGACTATTCCATTGAGACTATGTTTGGATGATCGAAATCTTGAGTAGGAATAGGGACATGATTACCGAGAATCAAATTCCTGAAAATTTTCTTGGGTAGGAATAGGAATATGATTAATGAGAATCGAATTCCTAGAAATATGATATCTGGAGGAATGACATTTTGGTGTTTGGATTAATTCAGTAATCTTGCACAGGGAACAATTATTTTGGAAATTTATTAAAGTCAACATTTCCTTTTCTTAATGAATGAGCTAGGAATCTGAGATTCCCATGGGGTAAGGGAGGGATCAGATTCCCACTGGAACGTGATTCCTGATTGAATATATCATCATGTATCACATTCATATTCCTGTCTTTGCCAAACATTGGAATCAGAAAAGTCTGGCATCACATTCTTGTTCCTATCTATTCCAAATATTGAAATCATGGGTAGAAGACATCACATTCTCATTTCCCCCGGCATTACTGTCATCCAAACACAGCCTGAGGGTTTTTTTTTTTGAAAGAGCGGAATTGCATTGCAAAATAAAGCTGTAACAACCTGTCGTATACAAACGACAAGAGAAGAAAAAACATAATAAAGACGAGAAGAACAAAATACATAACCCAAAAAAAAAATGAAGGAAACATCCAGTAAAAAATTACTTCGGCACTCCGATTTTCGTGATTAATGTATTGATGTCGATTCGAGGTCCGTATTGATGTCGATTCGATATTGTGTTACGGTAGTTCTACAAATGATAATTTTCCCAATACACAGTTAAAATAGATAAACAACCAAAAGAAATTTAAGGATACATCAGTATATAACACTAATGGTCAAGAGCTCTACGACACGATTACACGTTGTGCAACTAAATGGCCGAAGCCAAGCCAACTACAGTGGTTTAAAATCAGTAGTAGCAACTGTAGTTGAATTAACTACCCCTTGGAGTTAAACTACCTCTCTGGATTTGAATACCAGAATCTCTCGCTCTCTCTCTCTCTCTCTCTCGTACAGAAACAAAGCTCAAATCACATAGTACAAGCTGCGGAAGATGTCGTGGCAGGCGTACGTCGACGACCACCTGATGTGCGAAATCGAGGGGAACTACCTCTCCTCCGCCGCCATCATCGGCCACGACGGCAGCCTATGGGCCCAGAGCGACTCCTTCCCTCAGGTTTTCCCCATCTCCTCTCTCTCTATATATATATGTATGTGAATTATGTTGTGGTTTTGTTTCGATAACTCAGTGTCCTTGTGCGCATCTTGACTAATCTCTTCGTCTAATCCGTCTACCAGCAGGGCCAAATAGAGCTCCAAATTGAGTTTATGTGTATCTTGACTAATATCTTCATCTAATCCGTCAACTAGCGGGGCCAATTAAAGTTCATAGTTAGTGTGGACCGGGCCCAAGGAGTTGATAGGATCCGGAGCTTTCGAATTTGCAGCCGGGGCAGCACATCTTTACTTATCTTGGGAAAATTTCACCTTTCAGTAGCGGGACTAGCTCCCAGGAATTGATAGAACTTGGAGGTCAGAGACCTGGGTTGGCGGGAGGGAGCAAGCCCCTAATTGTGCTATGGTTTTTATATTTGGATGATTCTTTTATGTCGGAGTCCCCGTAGGGTCTTTTATATTTCGAGTAGTCAAGCTGCGCGTATGCTGGTCCGAACTCATTTGATATAAAAACAAATCCCATCGGATCCCCCATGACTTTTGACAAATTCCAATGGGATTGCTGGCAGATTTTGTTGGGAATTCGGGGGAGTCCTGACGGATGATCCAGGTTATGAGAGAGATATAGAAACTGAAGGTCAAATGAATCTATGACTTCGTACTTATGTTTTTGTCTGCATTTTTTCCGATGTAGTTGCTGATGTGGATCTGATAGTCCAATGTATCTAACTGTACCTGTTCAGTGTTTATTGAATTGAACTTGGTTCGGATTAGATGTTAATTTGACTTGGTTTTATCGAGTGTCATGGTAATTGAGGTTTATGATCGGAAAAAAAATTTGTGGGTCGGTCACAAATTTTGGGTAGTGTGTTCTGTATAGTTTGCGGATTTGTATATGGATTTGTTTGCTTGGTTTGGCTAGTTTGTTCCAAATGTATGACATCCTGACCTTGAGTGGAATCTGTATGAGTAGAATTCATTCCTGTTGAAAGGTTAGATAAAAACATTTGAAATGATCATTGTGGATTTATTTGACCATTAGTTAGTTGGTTGCATATGAGTTTAATTTGATATATGCGGTGATGTAGTCGGCCAAAACTCAATCTACTAACCTCTATTGTGTGTTTGAGTATTGAAGACAACCAATTTGCGCATTCATGCCAAAGGTTTGGTCTACACTGGATTTAGCCATCTCGAACACTTACTGTTTTTGGGCACTAATTGGGCTTACTTGGCAAAGCTTCACGATTGTAGATATCAAGTGTGGAGTGGACAACCAATTTTGCCAATATTGTTCTATGCGGTATTAGGACTATGGAGTGCTTAAAATACAGGAGTTATTAGTTCCCAAGTGATCTTTCAGGTGAAGCTCTGACAGTAACCCCTTCTGGTTCATGGAGAAATGGGAGTTAAAAAGGAACTGATGAATACTCAAAAACATGGGTGGCCTCTGCTATTCATATTCTCATTTCCTTTTATTCTTCTAGGCATCAAGTAGAATGGTGGGGAGCCCCTTGTATTAAGAGAGAAAGCAAGAGGGAGAGAGAAGGCAAACAATTGATTGTTCATTCTTCTCAATTCATCTCATGCTTTCCATTGGTTATATGGAAACTGTCGCTCTGTAGAATGATGACAGATGGATTTTTGAATCATTTGGCCACCGATAGCCAGCAAACTCTTGGGCCACTGGGGGTTATACCTAGTCATTACCTCCAGGGCCCCGGAATTAGTGGAGGTACGCGCAACCTGGTCCGGACATCTGGTTATCAAAAATTTAAAAATAGAAAAAGTTTGGGAGCTACTTTTATAATTCAAGCAAATGTACACACACACAAGCCTGTCTCTAAAATCCTGCAGTTATTGTCTCATCTTTGACAAACTTTTGAACTTTTAATAAATAGTAATTTTTCGGACTTGGATGCTTTTTCTAGTTCAAGCCTGAAGAAATAACTGCTGCAATGAATGATTTTGCTGAGCCGGGTACTCTTGCTCCAACTGGCTTATACCTCGGTGGAACAAAATACATGGTAATCCAAGGGGAATCAGGAGTTGTCATTCGAGGAAAGAAGGTATGAACTCTTGCTCTCATGCTGCTTCGGAACAATTTAGGCACATACCAAATAAGAGCAATGATGTTTCACGCATTCAAGAAGGAGAACAATTTATGCAGTATGATCAAACCACAAAGCTCAATAATGCAGCTGCTTATGTATTTTCCCGATCCAGATGGTCAAGCAAAAAAGCTTGTTTTTTGCATTCCGAAAATTGTTTCAGTGAGCCACAAGGCTATGACAATGTCCTATAATCATTTTGTGTAGTTCATGGTAAGTGATAACATGTTTCACACTCAACCTTCTGCCAAGGTTGATTTTTAAAAATCCATGTCAAAATTCCGAGGCTAATATAATGAAATCCATGTCAAAATTACAACGCTCGTATGATGTTTAATTCTACTTATGATTTAACCAGAAGCAAAATTTTATGTGCGTGGAACTATGGATCATGATGGTATATGCTTGCTCATAATTGAGATTGATTGTGACCACACACTAGTCTTTGTATTTTAATTCTTTACTTGAGAAGATCGGATTCCAAATTGGCAAAATTTTCAAATTAGAATCGTAACACCAGAAATCTTCTGTGTCTTCTGCAAATTGTTCTTCCAAATGTGGTTGCTTGTTGACCCTTGGATACTTTGATTTCAGGGACCTGGAGGTGTTACTATTAAAAAGACCAATCTGGCTTTGATAATCGGTATCTATGACGAACCCATGACACCAGGCCAGTGCAACATGATTGTTGAAAGGCTGGGTGATTATCTCCTTGAGCAGGGTTTCTGATTGCTTTGGTATGTACTTATTCTTATACTTAAAAGGTTTTATACTTTCATTTGGGGCTTCCATCTGACCACCTTCTGTTGAATTATTTGCAGTGAAATAATAATGCTGGAGTCCTCGTGGGATCAAAACTATTTGGGGCTTGAGAAAGAGCTGCTATGTATGATCTTCATAACAATTGAATTGTCTTTGTAATCTCCTTATATGAAAAGTTTACACATTTCGAACTGGGGCATTTGTCTACTTGGGAGTGGTTTTCCTTCATTGGTTTGATTCATATTTTGATTGGAACCTCTGTATAATATATATGGTATTTGTTTTTGTGGCAGTCATTTGTGGCACTTGTACTACTTTTCTGTCAAGTTTGATTGGGTGAATGTCATGGTTTTTTGCCCTCAAATCCTGATTTTGAGCCCACGTTCTCAATCTTCCACTTTGCAATTTTTAGTAATTTGAAATGTTTTTGAGAAAACAAATTCTCTTGCCTTCGTGCTCCAGTTCACGCACACATTATGTAACTTGGGTCTTTGCTTGCGCCATTCCATGCATGTCCTTTGAAGTCATATTTTGGATGTCATTTATAATGTTTTGGGATTCGAATTACAAAGAAATATTTTGCCCAATTTTAACTATAATTACTTCCGGAAAAGAATGAAAGTCAGGATGGATAGAATGCCATCATCTCTCAAAAACCACGGAATGAGCAGCAACCATTCAAAGAATTCTCTTTGGCCTCGTTTGTTTGATTAGAGATAAATGGATAGGATATGAAATCCCTTGGAATATGGGTGGGATACGAAATCCTTGGGATATTGCTCACGATATCAATGGATGGAGGAAATCAATGTAATCCAACTCACCCCAAATCCCACTCCAACTCACCCCAAATCCAACCCCCATATACCATCAAACAAACATGACCAATGTAATCCAGTACCGATCCAACCTCAACCTTGGGTTGCGTGACCGTACCGTAATCCGGAGCCCCCTTCCTGGCCTATTTTGCCCAAGTCTTCGCTTGTGGAGAGATCCTTGTATTAGATTGTCAAAATATGCTTAAAATTTGGGGCTTTACTGATAAACCAGATGCAAGAAGTATCTCGTGAAACATATGCTGCAACTCAGACCTCAGGTCCTTAACACACGGCAAAAATATACAATATGAGCATTCGCAAGCTAAGCTGCCAATCCATGGCATAAGTTTGTGCTGTCACATACAAGAATCAACAAATAAGCATTTTCATTACCTCATTGACAGACTAGTTAATTTACTGATAATACATATTTCCCAACACCTAAGCACCTACCACTATCATACAAAACTATGGATGGCGATTGCTCCACAGCGATACAATCCTCAACCATGCAATAAAATGAGATTTTTCTCACACCATCTTTTGGTCATACTGACCTCTTGCTTGATTTAGTCCCAACACCGGGATTCTAGAGCATTTTTTGGATTCAGGAAAAGGAGATGAAGGCCAAAAGCAGACAGCAAGAAACCCACAAAGAGGATAGTGTTTGGGCGGAGGAGGAAGTAGAATGAGCTGCGGTTGTGGTCCCATTGCTTGTAGCAGTTTTGTTGCTGCTGTAAAATTTGCACAACCAAGACCAGGATTAGGAAGATAAAGGTATAAAAGCAAAAGTGACAACTTAAACTGGACAATTATCAGAGACGGGAAACATACCCGGTTGTCATGTACAAGCAGTTGTCATAACCTGAAAAAAACACGGGGTTGTTTTGGTCAGTCCCCAAGAAAAGGTTTTCAAACAGTTAAGTAAACAGGTAGAGGTTGGCTTGAAACGATATCGTAATGCATTAAATTTCTAAAACTAAGATGTTATAGACAAAAGACCAAGACACGCCCTATGATCTATGAAGCACGGATACTCTATTTTGGCCTCCGTATCACGTATCGTATCCGTATCGGATACCGATACTCTCGGATACTCTCCGGATGCATATCCATTACGTTTTTTAAAATATCCAAAATTTAATTTATTTTTTTGGTATTCGGATATGTTTTGAATAGCTAGGATACGTCTCGGACACGCGGGATAAATTATAAATATGTTATTACTTGAAATATGTGGGATTATAAATATGTTATTACTTGAAATATGTGGGATTATATTTTTATATTCAACGTATCCCCTCACGTATCGTATCCGACTTTTTAGAAAAACCACGCATCTACGTACCCGTATCGTATCGTATCCGTGCTTCTTAGCCTATGATAGATCATACTAAGTCGATAGCATGATTTACTATCCCAAAAATCATATCAACGAGACCAATCTTTCACTAATGAATCTTTAAGATCTGTTGAAAATCTTCAATTAGCCAGGGCCCAAGGAGACAAAAAAAAAAAAAAAAAACCTACTATGTGCTTCACTTGATTTTCCCAATAAAATAAAGGAAAGAAATATGTGGGAGGAGAATTTATTGAAAGCAAAGATATCTAGAGAAAAAGGTTAATTTGGAGGCCACATACTTGGATTCTTGTTTGTTTTAACCCCTGCTCGTCCAAAACTGCAAGCAATATCAGTAGCTGCATTTTGCTGAAAATAACTGTTGAACGCATAAGATGCATGGGAAACTAGATTATCTGGCTCAAAACAAGGCTGACTGGGCTGAATAGCAGAACAATCCACATTCCCAGGACCACAAGCCCAATCCAAGGCATTCTTTAAGTCTGCTTCCGAAGCTGTAGGTGAAGCAATACACCATTTTCCACCGGAACTGGTGGCATTTGCCTGAGTAGTTGTATCCACAGCACCCTTTCCGGTAAAATCAAGGCTATACACACTCGTTTGGTCCGGATAAAACAAACCCCAGTTCCTCTCCGATTCCAACCCCGGTTTCCGATTCTCATTGAACAATGAAAAGACATATACATCGAGCTCCTGTCCGGGTTTTGCAGGAGTACCAGTGTCATTGATGACATGGCGAATCAAATTGGTATTATAAGTTTGGGCATTATCAGGAGTTGCAGCTGTCTCTTTAGCAGAACCTTTGGAAGGCCACCCTGTCTCAGTAACCATAATCTTGAGTGTTCGAAAGCTCACCCCCATCAAAGCAAAATAAATGGCATCAACTTGCGCATCAAACATATTGGTGTATAGCAAACCGGTATTTGGGTCGACAACCTCAGTGGAGGACTCAAATAGAGCATAATCAAGAGAGACATTAGTGTGGGAATCACTATAAGCATAATAAGGGTATATGTTGACCATGAACGGAGACTGGTTCTCAGCAAGAAATTCTAATAAGGGTTTCAGAAAGGACGCATGGCTACTGTTAAAAGCACCAGCAGAGGGTGGGAATGATCGAGACAAAACACCAAGAGAATGGGTAGTTGAGACCTTAATTTTCCTTTGTAAACCGGCCTTTTTAAGTGCTGTTAGAACATTGTGCATCGCTGGTACTACCATAGAAGAAACATTATTGGGTGCTTCTGTTACTTCAGCTCCAACAGTTATGTAGGTGATCTTTGTGGCCGGGTAGTAGGGAAGGATGTTGTTCTTTAGCCAGGTGTCAGCATTGGATTGGAACTGGGAGATGGGCAACAAGTCCATATTTGCAATCCCAACCATGAGCTCAACTCCAGTGTTGGCAAAGGCCTTGAGGACCTGGATGTTAGCATCGTATATCCTCAGATACTTGATGTTGTGAAGTTGAACTAGCTGTGCTACCTTATCTGGTGTTGGGAGATCGTCGGCATTTCTTCCGTAACAAACTCCAATTGTGCTTCCCTTGCAGATATCTGCATGTAATTGAAGAAATTCAAATCCATTTTTCCAATTGTCTTTCATAGACGGGTATAGGTTACTTTAACCAATTACCTATAAACTAAAGCATAAGGTTAAGGCCCAGATGAAGGCTTCTTCTATAGCTAAAAGTATCTACGCCTATTTCAAATTCAACCATAGCTAAGGTATTCGGAAAACATATAGCGAGGAAGGCGATTCTGTGGAACACTTTAACAGAGAGCCTTTTTAAGGAAAGAAGGCTATACACGAATGCTACTTTGTCCCTCTAATCACCCCTCATAATACCAATTGCTCATATTACTCTTTCGATCCATGGTATCAGAGTTCAAAGCCATAAACTCAGGTTGAAACTGGTCTCATCAAGGTAGACACTGGTGATTTTTGATCTTCAGCTCAGCAACACAAAAACCTATTCGAATACCCACGAGATTTGAAAAAGAAACAAAAAATTGCCACGTTCATTCAGTATAGGCCCTGGAAAGAAAAATCTCATGGATGTGTACACTCATACAATCAGGTGAGCAATCTATATTCCACAACATTTAGCTCCAACATTCGCAAGAAAACTTTGATTCTCAATAAACTGAAAACTATAGACCTGTCTCCAGGCCATAGACGATCATTTGCAGGTTTAAAAAATTGAAAAATGATTTAGACTGATAGTTATTGAAGTTTTAACAACTAAGAACAAGTCCACCGGCATGCCAAATCCCTCGGCATTGCCAAAATTTGACAAAAATATATGGCAAAATGTTCTCCACCACCAGGCAACAAGTTTGGCTTTGCCAAAACTTGCCACCTCACCCAATCCTACTAATTTCATGGGGAAAGATTAGCAATGTGCCAAAACAGCACCAAATGGGTACAACATTATTATTTTTGCACCGTGACATGCCATGGACTTGCTCCAAGATATGCAAATCAGTTAGCAAGACAGCCTCAATTGATTTGAGACCCTACCTAAGGATAATGATGTTTTTGCTACAACTACAATTCTATTTCACCTTTTCAGAAGCTCAAAGAAATCATCATTACATATTACAAGGAACTATGGATGGTTATAAGTGCAGCAAAAGCAAACCAACAAAGAATTAATATTGAGTGAGGGAAAATACGAAAAAATGACGATTTTTATTTCAATTTTTAATAATGCAAGGTGTCCTGATCCAGCTAAACTACTATTTTTTGCTCTAAATAAAGAAGAAGCGAATACCCAATGACTACTGTTCTACTTTACCCTTTCAGAAGCTGAGAGGAATCACCATTACGTGTTATAAGGAAAACCCAGAAAAGAAACAATGGTGAAGTGAGGGAAACAACAAAAGAAGTACCAAAAACCCCGATTTTCGGCTTTATTAGGCTAAATTTCCGCTACGGTATTCTTGGGGTACAAGCGGTCAAATCAGAAAGTTCATCAACTGATTTTGACAAATTGTAGTCCAAGAATACCAAAAATATTATAGTGAAAACTCACCCTGAATAAAGCAGAATCAAATGAGATTAGGCAACAAAAATTTACAGACCCATCAAAAATCAGTTGAAAATACCAACAAAAAAAGTTCTAACCATAGGTAAAAACAACTACAAACCCAATCAAAACAACAAATGATCACACACTGCACATATACACACAAATGCAAACATATATCTGCAAATATACAACTGAACATACATACAGAGATGGAGAACGAGGGAAGGTAGTACAAACCCAGAAGCATTAGGAGCAGAGAAGCAGCCAAAAAGACTCCAATTCCTTTCCCCATTGCTCTCCAAGCTTTACCCTTTTGCAACGGTACTCTCTCTCCCAGTACAGTACTCTGTTTCTCTCACTAATAGCTGTGTGAAAACACAGTCCGAGCTCAAGAGAGTGGCTACAGTGTAGTGTGAGGGTGAGAGAGGGGAGAGAGAGAGAGAAAAGTTTTTTGTCTGTGGCAAACAGAGGTTTTTGGGAATTTGGAACGGACGTCAGATTAGTTTATCAATTGAAGTTTATTGGAAATTTCTCGATTCCATAACCTTCTATACCGGGCATGTCTGTACCCCGGTAATTCCCCCAATACACATACGAATCTAATGGAATTTGGCCATTTATTTCTTTATGATAATATGATTCGATCAATTTTTTACTATAATCTGTGATTGAAATCGTTTTGTCCAAAAATGCTAAGCATAACGAGATCTACTAGATTAACGGTTTAGATGATAAAATTGGATCTTCAAGAATTACATTATGCAGCACATGAGATGATATAAATATACGCTACCACAGAATTACAACGCGCCGCTGCAACTAACGGCTATAAAATAAAGTTGCATCAATCTGACAATACAATTTGCCCTTTTGAGTCTCTCTCTCTCTCCAATTAATTTATAATTTTTAAGGGTGATGCTAACGGCGATCATAATGCACACGTTAATGGTACACAAAGTAAACTTTTGTGGGTCTCATTTGTACAAAAAAAACATACTTTAAAAGTACAGTTGTACGTTAAAGTACATTTAAAGATGTACTTTAAAGTATAAATGTACCGGAGTGCCAAGGTGAACATATACACTAGGAATGCTACCTATATTATTAAAAATATTAGGATTAAATTTACTGTTGTTATTACTATTGTCATTATCGTTTTTATTGTGCACGACACTTGGCTTAACCTTATGCACTTGAAAGTTGTGATCGTTTTGTTGGGTTTTGGGATGATCCGTTTCTGTCGAAAGAAATGGGGTGATCCTACAAATTTGGAAGCTGAAGAGAAATTATTTGGACAAGTAGAAACAAATGATTGAAGAAGACGAAAAATAGGAGGTGTTGTGCACAGCCATGTTGTGCATGGTGTTGTGCACCCCTCGGCCGTTGGATCGAGTTTTGGACGGTTTGGATGTGTTTTGATTTTTTACCGGTAAAAAAAATCAAAATTAAATTTTTTTTGCCAAAGGCACCCGAGCCATCCAAAACTCGATCCAACGGCCGAGGGGTGCACAGCACCGTGCACAGCATGGCTGTGCACAACACCTCCCCCGAGTCCCGAAAAATAGCTATAGGAAGTTATTTCCTACACATTTTTGTTTCCTATAAATAGCTTCTTTAAATTTCATTGTAAAATCTCTCCACCAAATCACCGCAAAGTTTATCGTAGCACTTCCCCGATAATATGTCAGAGTTTGGAAACTTACCTACAGAGATCGTGATTAATATACTTGCAAGACTATCAATCACAACACTGGGTCAATGTCGTTGCGTCTGCAAGTCATGGAGCTCGCTGATTGCGGATCCATTCTTCATAAACAAACAGGTTTGTACCAATCGATACAACCGTTCAAATATTGATGCTAATCATAGTCATTCTTTCTTCCTTAAATATACACATAAAGTTTATTCACCAAGCCGCTCTAATAAATACACTTATATTTCTTCTTGCACTTTGCGGTCCTCTGACACTTTTGGGTTGCGTAAGCAAGTTAAAAACCCTATGCTGGGTTACTTCAGCGTCAGGAGTTCCTGCAATGGGGTATTGTGCCTTGATACTAAAGATAGTATTTCCGAACTTGAATATGCTATACTTTTATGGAACCCTTCAATTCATAGATATAAGATCCTTCCAAACCCTGACCAATTCCAGACTTCGTGCGATGTGGAGATATTTGTTGGGGGAGGATTTGATACAGGATCGAACGATTACAAAGTGGTGTGCCTAAATATGGCCAGGATCAATTCACAAGTTTTTTCGCCGCAAATTGAGATCTACTCCTTGAGTACAAATTCGTGGAGGAAACTACAGGCGGGTTGTGATGTTCAATGGTGTTTATATGGCGACAATATAGATACATCCATCAATGGAGCAGTCCATTGGATAGCGAGAAAGACGTCGGGTGATAATAATGATTCAAAGTTGATTGTTTCATTCGATTTGGTGGATGAGGTTCTGAAAGAAATAGCTTTGCCCAAATATAGATGTACTGATCCAAGCGATGAATCGGGGGATGTTTCAGTCATATATGAAAAACTTGCTTTTTGTATTGATCAATGGTGCCGGACTTCACTTGAATCTGTTTGGGAAATATGGTTATTAGAGGATTATAATGATGCGGAATCATGGACCAAGTTTCATAGCATAACAAGCAAATACAATAGACCTTTACAGTTTTTGGACAACGGTGAATTTGTTACGGAAGATTTTCGGAATGACAGATTCATCATATTCGATCCGAAAACCCAAAAAATTGTTGATAAGATACATGGCTATTCTTTTGAGGTGGTTAATTACACAGAGAGTCTTGTTTTGCTTAACGAAGGACTTGATGCCTTGAGTGCTGAAACGTCTAAATTCGCAAGGGAGGAAAATAAAAAAGTGGTGGCCAAGGCGGACTTCAAAATGCAACCATTATTTTTATTACTTTTAGAATTAAATATATTGGCATGGATTTTAATATTATTTGTATATTTATTGTTTAGGACAGTTGGCTTTTTTTTGGGTAAGTATTTGGCTTAACCTTATGTACCTGAAAATTGTAATTGTTTTGTTTGATAATGGAATGATCCGTTTCTGTTGGAAAAATAGGGTGATCCTACAAATTTGGAAGCTGAAGAGAAATGATTTGGAGAAGCTTGTTTAAGCTTCATTGTAAAGTCTCTCCAACAAATCAAAGAATTTATCATTATTTTATTTTTAATTTTAATTTTTGTCTTCATCAACCCACCTATTGGGTTAGGAGTAGGAGTAGAATCTTGTGTATCTATTTCATTCTTGAAGATTAGTGTTTGCCTTGCAACACCAATTTTCTTTTATCCGTCGATCGTTGAAGATTAATGGAAGTGTCTTTTATAAGTCTTCAATTTTGTTCTTGCTATCAATTTCACATTTGATTTGATTGTCACTTCACATTCGATGAAGTTCTGAAATTCAAGAAGAAACCATGGATTTACTTTTGAAGACAAGCTGCCCTTATTTGTTTCATTATTGCCTTTGTTTTCATTCTTTGTCGATTCGCTTCGGAATGGGGAAAATATTGGTAACAATTTTTTGTGATAGAAAACATCACTAAGCTGGAATTAAGTAATTGCAAAAATCAACTATTGGGTTAAAATAAGGAGTAGGAATAATTTAGAATCTTATGTATCTATGTCATTCTTGAAAATTAGTGTTTGCCTTGCAACACCAATTTTTTTTTATGTGTTGATCATTGAAGATTAATGGAAGTGTCTTTCATAAGTCTTCAATTTTGTTCTTGCTATCAATTCACATTTGATTCGATTGTCACTTCACATCCAATGAAGTTCTAAAATACAAAGAGGAACCATGAATTCACCTTTGGAGACAAGCCACCCTTCTTTGTTTTCATTTTATGTTGATTCGCTTGGGATGGGGAAAATATTGGTAATAATTTTTTGCGCTAGAAAACATTACTGGAATTAAGTAATTGCACAAAAAATCAAATGTGAAATAAAAGCCTTTCAAGGCTTGAACAATTTAGGTGTGCAGAGAAAGCCACTTATTGGTGAATTCTTGGATCAAACTAATCGGTCAAATACACCAGACGTGAAAGGAAAATTTTCAGCCTTTTTTTTCTTATCGGGAAAAGTAAATTTTGTTAGGGAAATGTTTCCAACCAAAGCTTTGGATTAATGCGTCTTGACCTTGGTTATTTCAGTGATTTCACTTTTTTAATCTAAATTGTGATTGTTGCAAATGCAGGGTAGCAATGTTGGGTTAAATGCTTGAAATTGTATGTGAACTGAAGCAATATAGGTTTCTAATCTAATTAATAGGTAGCATCTTGGTCAACCTTTTCTTTTTCCTCCTGATTTTACTTAATTAAGTTTGAATTGATCAAGGTGTTGATGTTGTATGTATACATTTTGAAGTTTTATTTTTTTGAAACTTGTAAAGTGGTATTTGTGTGGATGGTTGGGTTTTCTCAAGTGTGATCAATAGTTGGTAGGGTGATTAAAATGTTGTGAAGTTAAAGGTTGTGAGGATAGTTGACTTTATTTTTGTTAAATGTTAGGAAATGGCTACAATACACACCCATTAAAAATGTGTACTATATACACCTATTGTATGGTTCAAATTGTATCACCTCGTTGGCAATCGTAACATTTTTAAATTTTTCGAAAATTTTAAGCAGTATGATTCGTAACATTTTCTATGATTCATAACATTTTAGTGCGTTTCGTAACCTTTATAAAAAATAAAAAAAATCGTAACTTTTGTAGGGATGTGTATGATACACATCCAAATAAGAAGTATGTATTGTAGCATTTTCCTAAATGTTAACTATTGAAATTGAATGAGTAATCTATGAAGCTATCTTATTAACATAAAATTTGGAAAACCGACTAGGATGATTGTATTTTATGGATATGAGGAATATACCGTCATTTTGTTGTGGCAACATCATGCCTTCAAATCACGAACAAACCACTAGTAGTCTAATATGTTGGTTTGTCCATCAATTTGTTATCATCAATAAGATATTGTATGTGTAAGACCGAAGATTAAGAGTTAAGAGTAGAGCTGTAGAGGATAAGGATATGAAGGGGAGCTCAACGTTCTCATACGTAATTATTTCTAAACCAACTTTCTTTTTTTGAAAATCTTATTTACGGATGTGGCGCCACCCACATTATGGGATACACTGTGCAATTATGGCAATAATTTGATCTATTCATCTTGTAGGACTCGCAAAAAAATGTATCAACGCAAAAAATCAGCTTTATCGGACGTTGATAGGTATGTCAAAAGTTGAATTTTGGTTTTAAAACGGACGGACGTGGACATTTAATTTAAAAACTATTTCCAGACCATCAATTTTTTTAACCAAAATTCAATTTTTGACCTACCTATCAATGTCCAATCAATCTAATTTTTTGCATGGGTACATTATTTTGCAAACCCTACAAGATAAACGGTTCAAATTATTGCAATATGCGCTCGATAAGGCCTACAAAAGCTGGTGGCACAAACCGTTAATAAGCAATCTCCTTTTTTATATTAAATCGTTACTTTATGTTTTTATCAAATTCAGCTTGATGAAAAGTAAAAAGGGTAAATTTCACTTACCACCCCTAAGGTTTCTAACAAATACAGAGACTTCCTCTATACTTTCTAAAATTTCACTGCCCTCCCTTACTTTTCAAAATAATTGTCACTTACCTCCCCTCCGGTTACTTTAACGCTGACGGCATTAACTTTTTGCATGAAATGACCGCAACAACTTAGTATATATTCTCCCCCTTAAAAAACCATTTTTTTTCTTAAAACAATAGAGTTAAAAAAGTTTTCCAAAATTTTGAAAAATAGTTTTTAAACAAAAGTATCAAAGAGTTTTTTTTTCATTTTCAATGTTCTTTGTAGGAGAAAAAAAATAGTTTTGAAAATAGTTTTTTAAACTTTTTTTTAAAATTTATTTTTCAGACTAAAAAAACTTATTTTCAAAACTTTATTTTTTTAAATAACGGTTTACCAAAACTAATTTTTTTATCCAAAACAATGTTTTCAAAAATTTCACATTTCAAAAACTATTTTAAAAAACTTTTCAAAATTAGTTTTTTTACTGGGAAAACTTTTTTCAACAACTATTTTTTTTTTTAAAAAGTAGTTATCTTCAATATTTTCTTCTATAAGCTATTTTTTAATAATGAAAAACGATTTAAATTTTTCGTAAAATTTTTTTTACTCTATTTTTATATAAAATGATTTTTTTAGGGTGGAGAATATAAACTAAGGGTACTACGGTCATTTCATGCAAAAAGTTAACACTGTTTGCCTTAAAGTAACGGCAAGGGAGGTAAGTGACAATTTTTTTAAAATGTAAGGGAGGACAGCGGAATTTCAGAAAGTATTGGGGAGGTCTCTGTATTTGTTACAGACCTCAGGGGAGGTAAGTGAAATTGACCCAAAGTAAAAAAAGTATGATCCAAATCCCAAAAAAATTACAAGCAATGACAAAAGTTCGAAAAATGACAATTTACATACTACTAGTATTTTCTTCAACTTACACAGACTTTTCCTATTTCAATCTATATTTGTATTCCATCCTCCCAATTTACTTTTACTTTTTTAGAGTTCTCAAAAAATTGTCTACACTTTTTAATTTATAATATTTTTATAGGCAATGTCTATTTCTTGTTTGATCTTGTTTGATAGATCTCAAATTAGCACTATTAAATAAACTTTTCAAAATTATATGAAACATTACTCCATAAATTGTCAAAAAGACAATTTTGTAAGCGAGCCGCGTGTTGAAATTGGACAAACAAATTGGAATGAGAGGAGTATATTTTAGATTTCTCTCATTGTGACAAATGATTATTAACCAATAAAATTTGACTAAAAGCTTAATAAAAGATTGCTATGGATGAGTTTTCATTATGGTATTTTTTAGTATTTTTTGGTATTCTTTATAAGGAGAAAATACCAAAAATATCATGCTGAAACTCGGAACCGGGGAGCCTGTAGTGAGCAACTCACTACAGGCTGTGTAGTGAGAATCTCAGCCGTCCATTCTTGTTTTGGGCGGTCCGGATTTTAATTGAATTGTTCGGGCGAACAATTACATTATTCACTATTTTAGATCCGGACCGTTCAAAACACTTTTAACAGCCGAGATTCACTCACTACACCTGTAGTCACTACAGGCCCCCCGCTCCCCTGAAACTCAGCCTGAATATCAACATACCCCACCATCATTAAAAAATATTAGTTTAGGCCAAACACAACCGGCACCGAATAGGAGGGAGTGTCTTGTCACATGTGTGAAATTTGAGGGATATTCAAACATGGGGATTGCAATCCAAACCAAAAAGTAAGATTATACTACTAAGGAAAATGCTAACGTGTGCCTATTGGGCACACGTTAAGGTTGAAAAAATGTATTGAAATGCGTGAAAAATGTATAATGATATGTGAAAATATATTGAAAAGTGTAAAAGGTGTATTGGAGTGTGTGTTATTTTTATTTATTTGTGTGCTTATTGTGTGCCGTTAGCAAGACCCTACTACTAATTTATTTTCTAAACCCAAAAACCCACTTAATGGGATTTCAATTTTCAAGCCTTACCATGGGCCTAACACTTTTTTCTTTTATGGGGCCTGACCTTGGGGCTTGTTACTTCTCTATGAAGCATTGTTGTTAAACCCATAATGCACTATTGCACTCAATATCCATCACAAAGATGAGCCACACCTGCTCTAAGGGTTCAACAACAATAGGCACCAAAGAATTAGGGGTGAGCATGAACCTGTTCAACCCGAAGGTATTCGGGCAGTTTGGAACCCAGTAGTTGGTGGGTTACGGGTTGAGGTGTCTCAGAAAATTGATTTTTAGGTCGGGTGTCGGGTGAGGCTTTGGCGAAACCTATTAACCCGACAACCACCACGCCCCCCAACCTATATATATATACAGCTACTCTCCAGTCCGGTATCCCGGATTGGAGGTTTTTTGGTCTTTTGAAGCTTTTAAAAGATGTTTTTGCATGATCCGAGCCGTCCAATGTGTTCAAAAGGTGTTTTCAAAGGTCCACGCGGGAAATCTTAAAAAAAAAAAAATTACCGGGAAGGGCTTGATCCAAGGTGTTTTCAAAGGTCCACGCGGGAAATCTTCAAAAAAAAAATACTGGGAAGGGCTTGATCCAAGCAGTCTACCTTTTGAACACATTGGACGGTTCGGATCATGAAAATTTGATCCGGAACTATGAGTTCTGGACCTAAGCATCCCGGACTAGAGAGTTCCTCTCTCTCTCTTTCAACTTCATGTGTTTTATTGTCGTTGTCATTGAGAATTGGAGTAATTACAAAGTACTTTTGTTTCATATTCCCATACATACTTTTCTTTCTCTCTTTCTTTAACCGCAACAATCAACACGATTTGCCCCAAGAAAAAATCAAGGTTCTCTCTCTCTCTCACACACACACACACACACACACAATTTCAGGAGCAGCTTGGAAATGAACAAGAAAAAAGATGTAGACACCCCAATTTTGATGATTTGTGCATCCCCAATGATGAAAAGAATGCGCGAAATGTACCTCGGAACAATTCCTTGAGTCGGATGGAACCAAAAACCCAAACCTACCTGAACCGTACGGCCCGAAAACCATAACTATACGGCATGAAATTCTACTTACACTGTGCGGTGTTGCAATGTGCACCGTACGGCACACGTTTGACGCCATACGGCACCCTTGTCCCATCAACGGGATTCCCGGGTTACTCCAGCAGCTCAGAACAATGATGCAATTCGCGTAATACAGCGAATCTACTCATGAGCCCGCCATTTTTGCGTGCAAATCTTGCTCACCCTCCCCTTTAAAAACCAACGCCCTCCAACGGTTTCGAGAGTTCAATCGGATCGTACCAAAAGAGAAAACCGGATTCGCCTCATATAAACCAGTTGAAAATCCCCCATCAAAACCACTCTTCTTTCAAAATCCCTTTACTCTGTTCATACTCACTCGAAATCCGCCAAACCACTTAAATACTTTGCTCCCCAAATTCAGGAGGCCATTCAACCCGTTCCGTTCGTTTCAAGGTATAAAAATTCGTGTTCAAATCACAACAATCTTCTGAGGGGAGTCTCTATCGGGCTTGAAGAGCGCTTCATAGCTCTTCCTCTAGTCTAAAAGGAGATTTTTCAGTAAAGCTCGAGCCTCTCGGGTAAGTATCGTGCGACATTATTCATTGTCGCGAGATGCCGTTCCTGAAAACGAGGCACATTCATTCAATAAAAGCATTTTCCAAACTTGTTTTCATCAACAAATAATGTGGTTTTTGCACAAAAAAATAGAGCTTGCTTTCAATTGGGTGAAATCCGGAATTTTTGAAAATCATAACTTACAGAGGTACCATACGACATCCCTTTTGTACCGTGCGGTGTGATTTTGGACACCGTACGGTGTCACTGGAAAAACATTTTGGATGCTCTGTTTTCTGAAATCTGAGGCTCCGTTTTTGGGAAAACCAGTGGGGTAAAATTGCACTTAACCCCCTTTACTTCACATTTTTACATTTATACCCCCTCTTAGTTAACTTTCTCGCATTTATCTACTTGATTGCGTGTTGTTTGATTTGTGATCGTTATTTATTTCTTTTAAAGCATGATATTACTTGATATATTGTTTATGTGAAATAAAGTCTTAAATAAAATATTTTCAAAGAATAATTCCACAAAGGTTTAGTAGAGACCGGAAAATTCCAGGCACGGGGGGTGCATTTTTCAAACAAAACCTTCCTTACGGGTAACCTGGCTCCAGAACCCAAATCTCTATTATTCGCAGATCAAACCCATTTTCGGCGGCACAAGAGTCATTATTATTATTTTTTAACGGTTTCTCGGGTACCTAACATTTTTCAAAAATTAAACCCCGGGTGGCGACTCTAAATTTTTCCTTTTTCCCGGATCGCCCTTTTCCACAAATACAACCAAAACGTGTGGGTACCCGAAGCGAGGTCCACAAAAGATCAGATCGGATTCGTTCGCCTTTCGTCGTCATTCAAAAGTCGTTTGTTGCCGTTCTCTCTCTCTCTCTCTCTCTCTCTCTCTCTCTCTCTCTCTCTCTCTCTCTCTCTCTCTCTCTCTCTCTCTCTCAATTTCAAAAGCTGTTCATCGTCGTTCACCGTAACTTACCCAAAATCTCGACATCTACCATTTCTGTCTCAGATCTGGATTTTTTTTATGTTTTGATTGACCCGATAAACCCAACCAATCCAATCCGACAAAACCGTAGAGGTTATTTGGGCGATTTTTTTCTATATATGCCTCTCGGTCGGTATTGGGTCCATAAATTTCAACCTGACTAGTTTGGGTCGGATAGCGGTCATCACCAAACCTGACCCGAACCGACCCCTGCACACCCCTACTAGGAATGGACCAAGGGACCCGGTAGTGCACAAATTGCACTACATGGTATAGTGCACTACATCCGCTCATTCATTTCGACAATACACGGCTCGGATATAATTAGACGATCAGATTAAATTCATTGCTCAGATTAAAACCCGACCTGTGCATGATCGAAATGGACGTTCGAATGATGCAGTACGCGGTACAATGCATTGTACACACTACATCATCTCCCAATCCCCTAGGGATAGTTCTAGAATACCCCCTGGGAACTTTATCACTTCCTCAAATTGATCCTCGTAGTATGTGTGGAGACTTTCCAGAATCTTCTAACACTAACAATAATTCTCTAAATATTTCCTATTTTTAGAATCTTCTACAACAGTGTATATCTTTTAAGAATTCCCCAGACACCCAAAATTGACTTTGTAAATGTTTAATCCAACTCTTAAGGAAATGATTATGAAATGTTTTTCGTATGCTTTGATGAGAAAAGAGAAGCTTTATAAACAATATGAAATTCTTAAGGAGTGAAGAATATTTCAGAATTAGGGCATGAGTGCCAAATGTCACTTAGCACCCGTTTGCGCAAGAACCTACCCACTTGATGGGCTTGATACTTTTTCTTTCAAGGGGCCTGACCTTGGGGGCTTGGGGCTTGTGTTATTTATTTTTATTTTTTTGAAAAGATCATCATATATAAACGAAGGCCAAAACTAAGGGGAAAAGTCCCTTACAAGAACATTATCAAGCCCGGGCGGAATACAACCCGTTTGAAAAAGGAGTCTCCGAGCTAAACAATTTTTTGCAATCCAATGGGCAGCCCCATTTGCCTTCCTATTACACCAAATAAACTTCCAATGTCGAGAAGCAGCCCAACCTTTGATGTCCACAAGCAAGGCTCTAATTTCCCAAGGTTCCTGATGTTCATTAGCATTCAAACAGTTAACGAGAGACAAGCAATCAGATTCAAAGATAACTTCACTTGCGTGTTGCTCCATAGCAATAATGCAGGCGATTCGCAAGGCCCATGCTTCAATAAAAATCGCTGAGGGAGCCCTTACTCTTCCAAACCGCCAAACTAGAGCTGTTCCACTACAATCTCTGGCAATGATACCAAAGGCAGCTATGCTGCGAGTGGGATGAAATGCTCCATCAACATTGAACTTGACAATCGTAGGTGGAGGGGGGGTCCATCGAACACCCACCAGAGTACTCACCGATCGGGTTTGGGGGGGTGTAAAGACAGCTTGAAGGTAATCGGTGTTCGCCCTAGAGGCTTTAAGGATAGTGTCCTCTGGATTTGGTAAAATGCCATTGAAAACGCATTCATTTCTGGATTTCCAGATTGCCCAACATAATTGGAAGATTTCCGCCACAACTTCTTTGCTGGATTCCTTCGCCAAGTCACCACAAAGTAACTCTTCCATCCATCGATCTGCTGTCACGATAGGCTGGTCTAGTACCCAGAAGGCCCTGCCACTTCCAAACCACACAGCACGTGTCCAGGGGCATCGGAACAAAGTATGCTCAATGGATTCACTTTCAGATTCGCAAATTGGGCATAAGGGAGTAATACCACATTTCCTACGGTATAAGTTATGTTTACAAGCAACCCAATTCTTAACCACTTTCCACATAAACATGCGTACCTTAGGGGATGTAGGGACAGCCCAGAGCCGAGACCACATGGGATCCTGGGGAGTATAAGAGGAAGAGGGAGTTGAAATGTTTGTTTGAAACATTTTAACAGCTTGGAAATAACCAGATTTTACTGAGTACTGCCCATTTGAGGTGTGAGCCCAGATGAGTTTGTCTTGATCTTTGCGGATACTGATAGGAATTTGGAGAATAGCATGTACTTCATCTTCACCGACACAGCTCCTTAGCTTATTTTCATCCCACGCTCCATTCAAAGACATGAAGTCTGAAACCCATTGCCAAACACATCCGGGGGGTGGGGTGGAACTAACCTTATAGTTGGGAAGGTTAGGCACCCACTTACCTTCCCAAAACCGAATCGAATCGCCGTTTCCCACAGACCAGAGGAGCCCTTTATCCAGTAGGGATCGACCCACTAGGAGACTATTCCAGATCCATGAGGGGGAGCCCCCTTTTTTCGCCTCTAAACTTGAGCAATTTGGAAAATAAAGACCCTTGAGGACTCTTGCCCACAGTGCATCCGGGGTGTTGATGAGCCTCCAAAATTGTCTCGCCAGGAGGGCATCGTTGAAAGCCCCAAAATCCTTAAAGCCCATACCCCCTACTCCTTTCTGCAAGGTTAACTTCTTCCAAGCTCCCCAGTGTATCCTACCTCCATTATCCCCATCTCCCCACCAAAAATGACTGATCACTGAGTTTAGTTGATGACAGGACGATTTTGGGGCTTTAAAGCACATAAATGGATACATAGGAATAGTTTGCAAAACCGCCTTGATCAGCACTTCTTTTCCTGCTTGATTGAGCTGCTTATTTCCCCATCCTCTAACCTTAGCAACAATTCTGTCTCTTATGTAGCCAAGAAACTCCTTCGATCTCCCCCAAAAGGTGGGTAAGCCAAGATATTTTGTATCCGTGTCCATCTCTTTCATACCCAGGATCCTAGAGATATCAGCTTTGAGCGAAGCACCTGTATTAGCGGAAAAGTGAACACTGGATTTGTGGATATTAATGGACAAGCCTGAAGCTTCACTAAAACATTCCGCCAATTGCATGAAATTTGAGCAGAAAACAGGGTTTGCTTCAAGAAAAATCAAAGAGTCATCAGCGAAGAAGAGATGCGAGACAACAGGACATTTCTTCCTCATCTTGATACCTCCTAAGGACTTGTTCATAATTGCTTTGCTCAACAACCGAGAGAACACATCGGCTACCATAAGAAAGAGGTAGGGAGATAGAGGATCGCCCTGTCGGAGACCCCTTCCCGGCTTGACATTGCATACTTGCCCTCCATTAATAGTGACCGAGAATTGTACTGAGCATATGCATTGTTTGACCCAACCCATCCACTTCTGATCAAACCCCATCTTTTCCATCAATTTGAGAAGGAAGTCCCAACACACATTATCATAGGCTTTATTGAGATCAAGTTGGATAGCCATCGCTGCCTTAGAGCCCCTCTTCTTAAGCTTTAAGAAATGGAAAACCTCATGAGCCACAATGATGTTATCTTGGATTTGTCGTCCCGGAATGAAAGCAGACTGTTGCTCGGAAATGAGGCTATTGATGTAAGGTTGAAGCCTATTGGTCAAAATTTTGGATATGATCTTGTAAATGAAACGGCAAAGGCTTATAGGACGGAATTGGTTAATGCATTCTGGGTTCTTTACTTTAGGAATAAGGGTGATATTGGTGTGGTTGATCTCTTTTAAGAAAATACCATTATGAAAGAAGTTTGAACAGCACTTACCACCTCTGCCCCCACAATATCCCAATAGTTTTGGTAGAATAAACCAGGAAAGCCATCCGAGCCTGGGGCCTTAAGAGGTCCCATTTGGAATACTGCAGCTTCCACCTCTTCTCCCATAACCGGTTTAGTTAAAGCAAGGTTGATCTCCGGGGTAATTACCGGGTCAATGAGGGAGATAATATCGTCAAAATTTCTATCACCAGGAGCTTTAAAAAGGAGTTGGAAGTGGTTCTTTATAATACCACCAAGGTCTTTGGGCTCACTTCTCCAAACCCCATTAGCATCTTGCAATCTCTCAATTTGGTTCCTCTGCCTTCGCTGCAAAGTAGTTAAGTGAAAGAACCGAGAGTTTTTGTCACCCAACGTGAGCCATTTCACACGGGAACGTTGGTGCCAAAACATGGCATCCTTTTGCCACAGATCTTCCAGCTTTCTTTTTAGATCATTTTCGGTTGCGACCAAGTCTGGGTTGAAACCGGCATCCAACAGCTCTTGCACTTCCAACAGCTTCTCCTTGGTAACTGAAATCTGGAATCGGAGATCGCCAAAGTTTGCCCGATGCTACTCCTTTAGTTTTTCCTTGCACCCCCTTAGTTTCCTGCACACCCTCATCAAGCTTGAGCCTTCCCATTCTTTCCGCCATTCCTCAGAAATGATCTCTCTGCATTTCTCCTCAGTAGTCCATAGGGATTCAAATCTAAAAGCTTTCCCCACAATCTGAAGAGGGGACTTAGTGTTGAGGATGAGGGGATTGTGATCCGAACCAATAGCAGCATCAACAAAAACTAGAGCTTGGTCGAAAAGCTCCCTCCATCTCGAGTTTGCAAAGGCTAAGTCAATTCGTTCCATAATGCAATCCTTACCCCTTCTATTGTTTCTCCATGTAAACTTGGGCCCCTTAAAGTCAAGATCAACAAACCCACAAAAATTCAGCATCTCATGGAAAGATTCCAACCGACTTGGGGATGGACAATGTCCTCCAAACTTGTCATCCATACTAATCACCTCATTGAAATCACCTATAGAAAGCCATGGAAGAGTTTCAGACCTTGCAATATTCTTCAAATCCTCCCAAACCAAATCCCTATTTAACCGTGATGGACTACCATAAACAAAGGTAGTAGCCCAGCAAACAGAGTTACCTTTCTCTCTAATAAAAGTATGGATTAAGTTTTTTGAAGCAGACTCCACTTCCAGCTCAACTTCATCAGTCCACCAAAGAGCAAGACCTCCAGAGAGGCCCTCGGGTTCAATGTAAAAACCATAGTCGAACTTCAATCTACAGCGGATGGCATCGACTTTAGCCTTATTATTTTTTGTCTCCATCAAGAAGATGATGGAGGGGCGATTTTTACGGTTCATGTCACCTAAAGCCTGGCTCGTCACGGTACGCCCAATTCCTTGACAATTCCAGGTTAGGATCAACATGGGGGAAGTGGCTGTTTGGGGCCAGCCACACGCCCTTCAACTGTACCGTTAGGATTCTGCCGCATATACCAATCATCATTATCCAAAGCAATAACTTCAACGGGAACACTTATAAGGTCAGTGGTCACACTGGTGTTCTGGTGTTGCACCTGGATATCACAGAGGTGATCTCCCTCAAGAGAGGAATAATTCCCAGCACTGGTCTCATTCCTTTGACATTGTGGGGATGTACCATTGTTTCTCTTTCTAAAGGGACGGGATTGTTGAGGTTGCGGTTTAGATTTGGGTTTAGAAATGGTTTTGGGGGAGGGTGTAGAGATAACAATGGAGGGGCCACATAAGCGTAAGATTTTGGAGTTGGTATTCTGCTCAAAATCCTCATCTAGTTTCCTTTTAATAGAGAAGTTTTGAAATCCCACAGCAAGGCTCAGATCCATGGGTTGGGTTTTGGAAGAGTCATTAAACAGACCACAGCTCGTGGAGGATTTTTCGTTTGGGTTTGGGGGATGTACAGGTTCGGGATTAGGCATGGTAATAATTTGTGAATCAAGGAGAGGGGAACAGGGCTTATGGTCTTTTAAGAGTGGAGGTGTTGGGCTTCCAGAATTGAGAGTGGAATGGGCTGTTATTGGGCTTAAGAGATGTGTGGATTCAGGAATGGGTTGGATTGTAAACTTTGGGCTAAGGTCAGGAAGGGAGGGACTATGGTTAAGTGGAGAATTTATTGGGTTGTTTGAGTTAAGAGTGTAATTGGCTGATCTTGGGCTATCTGGCTCAGTAACAAAATAAAAGGGTACGGGGTCTTGATGTTGGTGGGTTATTGGGCTTGGGCTCAGAGGTTTGGAGGAGATAGAGATAGGGATTGGGCTGGGAGGTATATCAGTCGCAACAACGGAATCCGAATGCCCCAAATTAATAGTCATTTGCGGATAAGGAATTTTGCTAGTACGTGTGGGTATACCTGTCAAATGATAATTAGTGCCATCTGTCTCTCTGTTGGGTGCAGGGTGTATACGCCGCGTACCCACAGACGTTGGGGAGGAATCATCAGTGGCTTGAACGTCCACTCGCTGGCCAGGAGAACCTTCTGCACGCGCCACCCCGTCAGCACCACCACCCGTCTGGAGGGTTGTAACTCCTTCGTCGACCATAACAGTCACCACTTGGACATCCGATTTCCGAGCTCTACCAGTGCGCAGATCTGGACCATAACCAGACATGGATCCTTCTTCCTTTGTAACGAACCTGCACACTTTGTTATCATGACCCACTCTACCACACCAGTAACAAAAATCCGTCAATTTCTCATACTTGTAGGAAATCCAGAGATCTGGGTTTGCATCCCCCTTTCTTCTCAGCCAAAACCCTTTGGGTAAGGGTGTTTTTGTGTCAATCTCAACCTTGATGCGTAGGTAGCTCCTCTTCAATAGCAGACTTCCTTTAGAAACCTCAATAGCAAGAATCTTTCCAAATCGTTTACCAATAATCTCGGCATTAGATCGAGTCATTTTGTCTATAGGTAAACCATGAATTTGGACCCAAAAGGGGCAGTATGAGAAATCTATCTCGGATACCACCATGCCATCCTTGAGGGGTTTTAGAACCAGTAGGTTATTCATGACAGACCAAGGTCCGTCGGCGAGAATGGCTTCTTTCTCTTCCACGCTATTAAACTTAAACAAATAGGTGTTGGAGTTACCCCAAGGAGTGATATCAACTGGAACCCTAGTTTTCCAGGCAGAGTTGATGATGTTGGTAAGGGCTCCAAGGTTTGGGGGTTTAGAGTGAAGCACTTTCCCCATCAAGCACCGACTGGTATTTTCCCCTGAGTCACCTGAACCCTCCTCAAGGTCCAGGATTTCCAGCTCCGCCATGGAACCGCCTCTGAAGATCAAAAGGACAGAAAATAAACCAAGAGAGGATGGCGGAGGGGCAGGACGAAGGAAATGGAGGAAGAGAGGGAAGAGAAAGTGTGGAGGATGGAGAGGCAGCGTCCCTCAGGTGGTGCCACTAAGAGGGCAGAAGCTCTCACTTTTTAGAGAGAGAGGCTCTCATTTTTAGAGAGATTAGCCTAAATTGTCGTAGCATTGGGTTTCCACGGGCTTGTGTTATTTTGATCATATTCAACCCGAATAATTGTTGCAAGGATACATGGCTGTTTTCTTTCCCTTTTTTTTGTGGTGATTAATTACACACAGTCTTGTTTTGCTTAATAAAGGGCTTGATGCCTTGAGTAATGAAACGTCAAATTTCATTGTGGAGGGAAAAAAAAAAAAAAAGGAGAAAAGGAGGAGTTGGGACATATATAATAGGAATGCCACCTATATTATTAATAATGTTAGCATTAAATTTGTTATTGTTGTTGTTGTTGTTATTATCATCATCATCATCATTGTTGTTTTTTTCGTAGGACACTTGGCTTAACCTTATGCACATGAAAGTTGTAATCGTTTTACTTAGTTTTGTTTGATTATGGGATGATCCGTTTGTGCCGAAAAAATGGGGTGATCCTATGAATTTGGAAGCTGAAGAGAAAATTATTTGGACAAGTGGAAAACAAATGATTGAAGAAGATGAAAAGTAGCTATAGGAAGTTATTTTCTACACGTTTTTGTTTTCTATTAATAGCCTCTTTAAGTTTTATTGTAAAGTCTCTCCACCAAATCACCGCAAAGTTTATCCTAGCACTTCCCGATAATATGTCAGAGTTTGGAAACTTACCTACAGAAATCGTGATTAATATACTTGCAAGACTATCAATCACAACATTGGGGCAATGTATGTGCGTATGCAAATCGTGGAAGTCCCTAATCGCCGACCCATTCTTCATTAACAAACAGGTTTGTACAAATCATAGCCATTCTTTCTTCCTTCACTCTTTATATGAAAGTTATTCACCGAGGCACTCTGATATCCCTGAACTCAATTACGATTATACTTATATTTCTTCTTACACTTTGCGGTCCTCTGGCACTTTTGGGTTGCATAAGAGTGTCAAAATACCTGATATGGATTCCTTTAACGTCAGGAGTTCCTGTAATGGGGTACTGTGCCTTGATAATAAATATGTTGCTGAATTTGGATATGCTATACTTTTATGGAATCCTTCAATTAACAAATATAAGATCCTCCCGAACCCTGACCAGTTCCAGACTTCGTGTGATGTTGAGATATTTCTGGGGATAGGATTTGATATGGGATCAAACGATTACAAAGTGGTGTGCCTAAATATGGCCAGAATTAATTCACGAGTTTTTTCGCCGCAAATTGAGATCTACTCCTTGAGTACAAATTCGTGGAGGAAACTACAGGCGGGTTGTGATGTTCAATGGAGTTTATATGGCGAGAATACAGATACATCCATCAATGGAGCAGTTCATTGGATAGCGAGAAAGACATCGGGTGATATTAATAATTCAAAGTTGATCGTTTCATTCGATTTGGCAGATGAAGTTCTGAAAGAAATATCTTTGCCCAAATATAGATGTACTAATGGATGTACTTATCCAAGCCAAGAATCAGGGGTTGTTTCAGTCATATATGAAAAACTTGCTTTTTCTATTCATCATTGGTGCCAGACTTTACATGAATTTGTTTGGGAAATATGGCTATTGGAACATTAAAACGATGCGGAATCTTGGACGAAGTTTCATAGCATAATAAGCAAATACGGGAGACCTAGGCCTATACAGTTTTTGGACAACGGTGAATATGTTATGCAGGATTTTCAGAAAAATAGATTGATTGTATTCAACCCAAAAACCCAAAAAATTGTTGCTGAGGTACATGCCTGTGTTTTTGATGTGGTTAATTACACAGAGAGTCTTGTCTTGCTTAACGAAGGACTTGATGCCTTGAGTGCTGCAACATCAAAATTCCCTGAGGAGGAAAAAAAGAAGGAAAGGAGGAGAAAAAAGAAGAGGAGGAGGAAGAGAAAAAAACAGAAAGAAGAAGAAAAAGAGGAGTTGGGTATTGCAAGAAGGGTCATAAATTGTATCCAACGGTGTGTAGCGGTGGCCAAGGCGGACTTCATAGAAATGCAACCTACGTATTTAATACTTTTATTGGCGTGGTTATTAATATTATTTTTATATTTATTGTTTAGGACACTTGGCTTTTTTGGGGGGTAAGTACTTGGCTTAACATTATGTACTTGAACGTTGTAATCGTTTTGTTTTTGTTTTGTCTAAATAATGAGATGATTCGTTTCTATCGGAAAAATAGGGTGCTCCTATGCATTTGGAAGTTGGAGAGACATGATTTGGACAAGTGGAAACAAATGAATGAAGAAGATGAAAAGTAGTTATAGAAAAGTTATTTCATACACATTTTTGTTTCCTATAAATAGCATCTTTAAGCTTCATTGTAAAGTCTTTCCAATAAATCAAAGAATTTATCTTTATTTATTTATTTTTAAACTTTTGCCTTTATCCACCCAACTATTGGGTTATAATCAGGAGTAGCTGTAATTTAGAATCTTGTGCACCTATTTCATTCTTGAAGTTTAGTGTCTCCCTTGCAACACCAATTTTCTTTTATGTACTGATCCTTGATGGAAGTGTCTTTCATAAGTCTTCAATTTTGTTCTTGCTATCAATTTCACATTTGATTCGATTGTGACTTCACATCCGATGAAGTTTTGAAATACAAGAAGAAACTATGGATTTACATTTCGAGACAAGCTGTCCTTATTTGTTTCATTATTGCCTTTGTTTTCATTCTCTGTCGATTCGCTCCGGATGGGGAAAATATTGGTAATAATTTTTTCCTATAGAAAACATTACTAAGCTGGAATTAAGTAATTGAAAAAATCAAATGTGAAATAAAAGCCTTCCAAGGCTTGAACAATTAGGTGTGCAGAGAAAGCCACTCGTTGGCCAATTCTTGGATTAACTGAATCGGTGGAATACATTTTGACATGAAAGGAAGATTTTCAGCCTTTTTAATTGATAAAAAGTAACATTTGATTAGGGAAAAGGGAAAAAGGTTTCCAAACAAAGATTGAAAAAAACACCCGAAGGGCTAAATACACCTGAGAGCCAAAGTGCTTAGATACCCACAACTTCGCTTTCCATAGTATTTTCTCCTGAGTTTACTTAATTACTAACAATGACAAAAGTTCGAAAAAATACAATTTACATAGTATTTTCTTCAACTTACATAGACTTTTCCTGTTTCAATCTATATTTTTATTCCATCCATTCCAATTTGTGTTGTCTACTTTTGCCTATACTTTCTAATTTATAATATTTTTATTGGCAATGTCTATCATGTTTGATAGATCTCAAATTAGCTCTATCAAATAAGCTTTTCAAAATTATATAAGACATTATAAATTGTTAGAAACACATTTTTGTAAGCGACACGCATGTTGAAATTGGAAAAACAAATTGGAACAGAAGGCGTATATTTTAGATTCCTCTAATCAAAACAAATGATTATTAACCAATAAAATTTGACAAAAAGCTTAATAGTAAATGATCATCATGGTGAGTTTTCACTATGGTATTTCTAATATTTTATATTTTCGGTATTTTCAGTATTCTTTGTGAGGAGAAAATACCGAAAATGTCCTGGTGAAAACTCAGCCTAAATATCAATCATACCCACACCATCATTAAAAATGACAATTCTAGTTTATTAGGCCAAACACAACATATGAGGGAGTGTCTTGCCATATGTGTAAAATTTGAGGGATATTGATGTATTGTTTTCGAACATGGGGATTGCAATCCGAACCAAAAGTAAGATTATACTACTGTACTAGTTTATTTTCCCGGTCACCCCAGTTTGAATTGAGTTGCTTTTCCACCGACTCTTTTTGGCCATTTCCATCACCGAAAATCCTCCATTTCTCTCGAACCCAGTTTGTCTTTCACTGAAAAACCCTAGAAAAAAAATACCAATTATGAAGACCAAGACGCCATTACAGCAGCTCAAGCTATCAGTTCCTGCACAAGAAACCTCTATCAACAGCTTCTTGTAAGTAACAATTTGATTTTTTTACTATATGTTTCACTAAATCAGATCAAGCAACTCCATTTGTCACTGCATTATTAGGTTTAGTGTCTTTGTTTTGTGGATCGATCTGAACTTGGTATTTCCATTCGATTTTTGGTGTAAAATCCGTGTGTTTTAGGGTATGTAATTTTATGATCTGGAATTGTAGGACTGCAAGTGGGACATTTCACGATGGGGGTTTGCTATTGAACCGGAAAGGTTTGCGGCTGATATCTGAGGAAAATGAATCCTTTGTAAGTTAATCTTTAGGCTCCGTTTGGATAGATGTGCAGTTGAAATGTTGGGATTTTTTATATTGGTCGGCTATTTCCAGCCTTTAGACTCAATTTTCTAACTCCAATTTGTGTGAAAGCTTCATTTGATGTGAAGCACTTCAATCGTCCGATGCGAAAGCACACATTTCAGCTTAAAGATAAAGTAAAAACTGCAATAATGACATAATGGTAAACTTAAAGGCCACAAAATGGTCTTGAAAATTTTGAGCAGAAAAAGAGTCACCCTTTGTTTAGGTAACGATTTATATAAACCTTATTGTGATATGGTTTGGGTTAAGGAGTGGAGAATGCCTTGGATTTTTTTGTATTCAACTCAGGGTTTCAAAAAACGGCCGTTATGTAACCGGTTTTTAGGGTCCGATACCGCTACTGGTGAAAATAACAGTTAAAGATCAACATTTAAGACTTAAAACACAACATTTTATTAGATCTTACTTACAAAACTACTTCTAAAAGTCAAATATTGGTTTAAAATCTCCAAAAACATTCAACTTTGTCAATAAATAAGGTTTGAACATGTGTATCAATGAAATTTTTAGCATTTGCTAGTGCTTGGAAAAAACTCATGCGTGCAGTGCCAGATTCCCGTCACACATTGACCAATACTCCATATATCTGTTACTGCGATTTAAACGATGATTCAACTTCAAATTTGGTAACCGTTTTAGTAAGAGATAGAGTGGAGATGCTCTTGTTCAATGAGAATGGCTCAACTTTGAGATTTGGCACTTCACATATGGATTTTGATGTTAAGTTGGGAACTTTATCGGATGGCTTTGAATTTACTATTCCTTTTTTTCTTTTTTCTTTTTTCTTTTTTGATCTAGGAATCTACTAATCAATTTGAGTGATTTTGTAATTTTCCATGTTTTTTTTGTAATGTTCCTTGAGCAGCCTTCGGAAAGCAAGGAGCTTGATCTCCAATTCTCGCTGGAAGATCTCGAAACCATGAAAGTCATTGGGAAGGGAAGTGGTGGACTAGTTCAACTTGTCCGTCATAAATGGGTTGGAACTTTATTTGCCTTGAAGGTATTTGTAAAAGCAACGATTTCAACTTTGGATCTGTAGATTGTTCACAATGCTTTTTTCCTGTTCTGTATTAGTAGGGGAGATATAGGAAGAGGCTAATCTATGCAGTCATTAATTATGCTTCAGATAATGTTTCTGTGTAAACATACCTTGGCTGTTGATTGCATTTACATTATGAATTGGAAAGTTATTCAGTACATATTGTATATTTGAGTAGTAATTAAGAACACTGGCTTCAGTATCTGCTTTATATGTTAGATTGTATACTGAGAACCTGAGCTTAGCCTTAATTCGCTTTTGGTAAACATGTGTTCAAAGTTCAAACCATGAACCATGATGAATCTTCTATGTTGTGGTTGGTACTTCGGTTACACACCCACTGGGACAAAATGTCAGATGACCAAGCAGATATATTCATTATTTACATAACATGGAGCTTCATTGGGCGTATGTTGCAGGTAATTCAGATGACCATACAAGAGGAAATACGTAAACAAATTGTCCAGGAGCTGAAAATAAATCAAGGATCACAATGCCCCAATGTTGTCGTTTGCTATCATTCTTTCTATCACAACGGAGTTATTTCTCTTGTGTTAGAATACATGGATCGCGGGTCTTTGGCAGATATAATACGACAAGTTAAAACAATCCTTGAGCCATACCTTGCAGTTGTTTGTAAGCAGGTTGGGGTTTTATCCTGGTTCCATTGAAAGCTAAGATTTTAGTTGTTTATCTTAACAGTTGAAGAAATCGACCATATCATCACAATATACATTGTATTCCATTCCAGGTTTTACGGGGCCTTGTATATTTACACAATGAAAGACATGTAATTCACAGGGACATCAAACCATCCAACCTACTGGTTAACCATAAAGGGGAAGTGAAGATTACAGATTTTGGTGTGAGTGCAATGCTGGCCAGTTCAATTGGTCAACGGGACACGTTTGTTGGTACTTACAATTACATGGCGGTGAGTGGAGCTATAGTCCTTTCGTCCTTATATTGCTGCAGAACTCTATTAGTGTTGTTATTTGGCGGTGGTCTTTTTATCTTGCCTGTAGTTTAAGAGTATTTTTGTTTTCTAAGCAATTCATACAAACTAGTATGCAGTGCAGAATTTCAGGATTGTGATGAGTGACATCTTTCTGTACCTTTTTTCAGCCTGAGAGAATTAGTGGAAGCACTTATGACTACAAGAGTGATATCTGGAGTTTGGGCATGGTAATTATGGAGTGTGCTATAGGACGTTTTCCTTACATCCAAACTGAAGAACCGCAAGCTTGGCCAAGCTTTTATGAACTTTTGGAGGCCATTGTGGGAAGCCCACCACCTTCTGCTCCGGCAGATCAGTTCTCCCCAGAGTTCTGCTCATTTGTATCCTCCTGGTAAGGACCATAATGTTGTCATTGTCTTATACTCCAGATATAACCTATGTTTACATCTTCTAGCAGTTGCGCTTGGGTATGCCTTAATTCTTGTTTCAGGTGGTTACCGAAACCAGCTGTCTTATAGTGTGTTAGAATGAATGAGTTCTCATGCATAGTGGTTCTTGTCAAAATGCTTGTTTTCCACACTGTCTCTCGTAACATTCGTTCACATATGGAACTTTCTCAGGTAGTTCCAAGTGGCAACAGTTTAAGAACCAGTATCACATTGTTTTCCATACCAAAGCTGTCAGACAAACTTGGGCGTTGGATTTGTGTAGTGGTGTAGGTTAGTGTCTTCTACCGCGTATATCAAGCAAAATGGGTGCCCAAAAAATTACTGAAGCAAAATTTCACTTCCAAAGTGATCGAAGCTTAGTAGCGGGGATCTCCCGACTTGGGAGCTTGATAGGAGCCCGCTCCCTTTGAGATGGGAGCTCGCCCGTTACGAAGTTGGGAGCTTTTGTACGATCCTTATATAGAAAAACAGGAATTTATTACTTTAACTTTATAAATAGGTCTTCGATTTAACTCGTATATATAGCCCATGTCGTAATATCTTAAAAAGAAAACCATAAATTTTACCACTAGCATATTTCTCACATTAAGGTGGACTTGGCCTATATTTTTACTCCTTTAAGTGATTGTAGTTTTAAAATTTATATTCTTCACTCTATCAATTTAGCAACATATGTACACAATCCTTCCACGCTCCCAACCTTAGGAGCTTCTATATTTCCCCGCTCCCCCTCTCCACTCCTGTTTCCTCTCCCGCTCCCACATTGTGCAACTAAGGATCGAAGTCTAACCCTACCCTACATCGAAGTGTCAAATCTGCTGAATCCCAACAAGAGATGGTCAACATAGGTCATTAGTCCCAAACTTGGAGATGAGAACAGGTGGTTAGGATTACGGGTATAATTTGGCCATGGGGAGCAACCTGGTAGTTCAATGGCCTTTTAATTTAGAACTTCTATGAACTATGGTCAATCAGTTCTACTGAATAGCTACAGGGCTTTTTTCTTGAATTCCCTCTCTCTTGTTGATTGGATGATCTTGAGTGTAAATGCGATAAAATGAAATTTTTCTAGGTGTTTTCCTTTAGAACCTTAACAAGTCTAGCTATTAGTCAATTTTGTAAAGTCATTCTTGGGTAACCATCAGTTTTGAATTGGGAAAAACATGAACGTGCGTTTTCTTGCAGACGAGATTCGTGCTGCTTAATAATGCTCATTTGCAGTAATTTTACATTAGGCATTCATTTCGATGGAAATTAACTTAATCGCAAAAAATCCTTTGACACTAGTGATAGGTTCAGTCTATATTTTCCCGCAACATTTTGATGAATTTTTACTTGTACACAACTACACATGGTGTAAAATCACACTCCCTGACTGCAGTCGTTAATGCTTTTGCAGCATCCAAAAGGATCCTCAAGATAGATTGCCAGCTCTAGACCTTCTGGTAAGTGCATTATTTAAGAATATCTGGTGGACTACTAAATTTATGTTTCATATTTCAGTAACTTGACTATCGATTCTCTTTCATGCATTCAGAATCACCCATTCATCAAGAAGTTCGAGGATAAGGACATTGATCTTGGGATTTTGGTTGGTAGCTTGGAACCTCCTGTGAATTTTCCCAGATAATCTGTCTTGGAAAAAGATGTTTTAAGTGTAACATGTTTTCCCCTTATATGTATCACTTGACAATTCACTATTGAGATTCCCTAAAGCTTATAGCTGGAAAATGAAGCAAATGTTGTAACTTGACCTATTACTTCTCAGAGGTGCAAAACATAAGAGGAACGTTGGTTTTCGGATAATATTTCATGTAAAATCCTACTTGGTCAACACCTAATGCCATCCTCTAGAACAAAGAGTCTCATAGAGCATCGAGACTCCTCACACACCACAGGCTCCTCTTCCTGCTTGGCGCTCGTTCTAGCCAAATGATTCACATATTGATTGGCTTGTCTATGAACGTGCTTTAGAGTTGAGCCCGTCCTGTGTGGAAGAACTCTAGTCTTCCACCAGTGCTCAGTGAGGGTAGTTTGGTTAAATCCCTTGTTGATTAGCTCCACTGTGTCTAGGGTTGTTCCATTAAGGTTGCTTTGAAACCTTGTTCTGCATTTATAACTGTCTCCATATGGTTATATAGGAGTAGATGTTTATTTGTCATAATTTACCTTCAATAAGTTAAATCTTGGAGATAAAGACTACTATTGTCAAGGGTATGATGCAGGCACAGAAACAAACAGCTAGCCAAATCCGAGAACCTATAGTAACTAAGAAGAAGCATGTGGCCTAGCAAACTCTAAATACTACTACTACTTAACAAAAAGAACTAAGATATTGGGCGAAATGGCTCTCTGGAATGCCCCTTTTGCTTTCCATTTGGCTTAAATTAATAGGCACAGGACTATGGCATGTACGTATCCGTCTCTTGTATCACCGACATTTGTTATCAATTTGACCAAATCAAGTTTAAGTGTGATACGTGGGCCTTTTGGCTAAGATCAAGTGTAGTTTCTGTTCTTATCAGATATTTGATACGTGGGCCATCTGCTCACATGATATTGAATTAATTTTTTTAGAGGGAGAGGCCCATCACAATAGCTTGCTATTGGGGTCTCTCGAGCGTCGCTTTGGCGTTGGACTATTGTCTCGGCCTGGCGCATCCCACCAAAAAAAAAAATCAATTTGACCAAATCCGTACAAATTGGAAACTATAAGGGCTAATCATAAGCAATTGAAACTAAAGGGATGAAATCGAGACTTGAAGTAAACTACAAGGACGATATGAAATTTTTTCTCGTTTTGAAGCATCTTCTCTGTTGTGAAAAAAGAAATCTGGGCTGATATAGACTGATTCGGTTGACTCGACACTTTAAGCCATATTTAGGAGAGTCTTTTGCCTTTTCAAAACCACCAACAGAGCTTAATTTGTGGGTATTTCATGTGTATTATTTTTAGGGTGGCAAAATGCCCCGCCCCTAACCCGCCCTGCCCCGATTAGGACGGTTTTTTTTTTATCAAATTTTCAGGTACCGGGGCGGGTACATGGAAAACTATTAAACAGAAGAAAAAAAAAACGGCCGGGTTCGGACCGGGGTCGGGTTTATATTACCCCGCCCCGAAATATATTTATATATAAAATTATACTTTTATTTTAATCTAATTATCATTATACTAAAGATATTATATTTTTACCTTAATTTTATTATCATTCTACTAAAAAAGCTTTCATTCTTATCTTAAAATTTTAACTATTACACTAAAATATCACTTTATTTATAGGTATTTACTTTTATTTTGCTTTTAGATTAACAAATTTTTAAAATTTCTTACGAAGTGGGGCGGGACGGGTAAACCCGTCTCCTGATCGGAGCGGAAACGGGGTACCCAAAAAAAACCCGTTCGGGTTGGGTCGGTGTCGGGTATGCCAAAAACTTGCCCCGCCCCATTGTCATTCCTAAGTCCATTTTGATAACCAGCTAGTTGGGATTCAGGAGTTTGCTTTCTTCTAAGGATTCAGGTTTGAAATCTCTCAGGTGCTATTCACTCTTGCAGAGTCAATTCATACAGAGCTTTACTGAACAATGTTAGTCGCCCAAAATTAATCGAAATGCATATAAGCTGACACCTAGTTTTAAAAAAAAACAATCAATCATTTGGTTCCGGAAATTGTGGCATTAAACTCTTCAGAATAGACATGTCCAACCTCTAGGCCATTAGACCAATGGATAAGAATGAATGGCCGGCCATAACTACAGTCTACAAAAAGATGAGGTTGACAATATTATCATCATATATCTTTCATTTAATCATGTTACCTGTACCCTGGTCAACCTCCTTATCCTCATTCCCCGTTTTCAGCTCCTCCACAGCCCAACAACAATAATTAATTACTAACCTTTTGCCATAATTTAAAAGGTTAACTCAACATTCTCTCACTTCAAGACCTTTGACCCCTTAAATCAGTTAAATGTAATGCTAGAAGTGGTAAACTTCTGGCTGATGGTGACTTGAAAATCTTCTTTTCATCATGTTAAGCCTTGTTTGGCAGCCGAATAGAGTTTTGGATAAATAAGAACGAGAGGGGATAAGAGATGGATAAGGTACAAGAGGGATTAGGTAGAAGTGCATTAGCGAAGGAGTTTGTTTGGTAGTTAATATGGGTGGATAAAAAAATAATATGAAAAATTGCTTATCTGCCCTTGTATAATTGTTGCTATAAGAACATAAAAAGGATTGGGAGCGTGGTTGTGGGAGCAACGGTAATTCCCGTACCCGAATATTGTGACGACGTGGGATGGGGTGGGGTGGGGTGTAGTGGGATAAGCTAAGACGACCCCGACAAGGTCTCGCGTATTCTTCCTAGATAAGCAATATGGGCTTGATGAATATAACATACCCCGTTACCTCTTATCCCCCTCTCTTGCATTGGGAATCCGTTCTTCTCCAATTGAAAATGGTTTTGTCTCTTCTTCAAAAACTATAACACAAAATCACTTCGAGGCTCGCTAGTGACAAATAAAGATCAACTAATTATGCACCCGGCCCATATATCTTTTATCCAATGAAAGGAAGGATTTTAAATATTAGATATATAATATGATTTGGAGACGGTGAATAACCAGGCATTCTCCTCTCCAAAAATCTAATGGTTGCAATTCTATAGCTGACCAATAAAATAAGGAGAAAGCCTCCAAGCCATGGTTTCATTTTTATTTTGTAAGGCTTTTATGTGGTATTTTAGCATTTTCAAATTTGACATCACCAAACCTCCATCTCCAATATTGATGTACATTCTAAGTATATTAAAGTACAAAATGCCCTACTTTTTGAATTCCAAAATGCCAAAAATATATTTAGCATGACAAGTCAAATTTGAAGCAAATGCTTTGGAGTCAAATCCACATTGAAATTGATGCTCCATTGAAGATACCACAGTTATCATTTCTATTGGATTTAAAGCTCTAGGTTAGAGATGCTTTAACTGCAGAGTCCCAACTCAATAACTTTGCAACAAGAATTGGCTTTTGTGGGATTGCAACTATTGGACGAGAAAAATTCCCCATGCCTGCAAACAAGGTTGGTGGAAAGGTGCTTATTTCAAAGAAAGAATGGCCCTTTAAATTAGTACCCTTGTTTGTTTGGCATGTGACCTTTTCAATTATATGGACGCTTGAAACATTAAGATGCTTTTTATTGGCAGGAGAGATAACGAGATGATAGATATTTTTTTTATTTTTAAATCTCTGGTGTCCCGACTATCTTACGTGCACCTCAATTAATTTTAGAGCCAAATTCTATCGCCCACTAATGAAGACCAATTAAAGCCGGATCAAAGTTTTGTGTATGGATTATCCCTCATTTATTTTGAACTGCGGACTATCCCCAATTAAAGTCGAAGCTTTCGCAGCTGATCTGGATACCTGATTGTCAATAAATGAAAAAAAAAAAAAAAAAGGACGTGAAGCCTTTCCTTTGGTCCCCATCTTTTTGAAGGCCCCCATTATTTTATAAGAAAAGGCCTATCATTTAAACCATAAAAAAACAATCTAAAACATAATCGCAATAGCAAAATCTATTATATAAGACATGCATCTTATTCTTTTGAAGAATTAACTTGTTCAAATATATGTTTAACTAGTAGAATTTAATAATGTCACAGAAAGATAATTGTCAGCTCAATTATTTTTTCAATAAAAAAATTCTCCTACAACCATTCTCCTCTTAACAAATCTAGTGGTTGACAGGTAACTGCATAGTCTAAATGCTTTTGTGGAATTTGAACTTAAGCCTGCAAACAAGTTTGGTGGAAAGATGCCCATTTCAACAAAGATTGGTCCTTTAAATTATACTCCCTCCGTTCCATAATATTGGTCCTCTACGAAATTACGTGCAATTTTCAAACTAAAAAATAATGTACTTATGAACATAATTTGTTCAGCAATATGGATCTTGTTTGATAGATCTCATTGTGAACTTTTAAACGGTGCAAAAAAAATTCAAAAATTATTTTATAGATGCGTTATTTTTTAGTTTAAAAATTACACGTAATTTCGTAGGGGACCAATATTATGGAACAGAGGGAGTATATCGTAATAACAGATTCTAGGTATTCTTTTTTGGTTACTACAGTGTTATTTAGTCCAGATTTGGTAAAAGTGCTCCAATGATATCAAAGCCATCATTTGGCCGCTACTACTTCCAGCCGTTCATATTATCATAGGGATTGGATTGCTCTCAATATTGAAGATATGCCTTGAATTTAGACGTTTGAAGAAGCACAGAAGTTCGTGGCGAGCAGATTTTAGTTTTTGGGACTGTTTTGAAGTTGCTGAAATTTTAGTCCGGACGGGATTTAAGTCCGTCCGGACGGTCCGGTCTGACTTCCGTACGGAATGTGCTGGGCTACGCGTTTTTGTAGGTTTTAAACTAATATTCTGTGTTTTCTTATAAATAGGAGCCTTGTGGCCTCCTAGGGTTTTGTCTTGTCTTGGGATTTGAGATATCTAGGATTTGGAGTCGTCTTTTTTGTGTATGTGAGACTTTGATACTCTGTTAGGGTTTCTAATAGAGATTTGTTCCTAGATATCTATTAGATGCTTCAAGTAGAGTTACGGGTATAGCCAACTCTTTGTATTTCTCCCCATTGATAGTGAATCCTCTTGTTCTTTCCCCGTGGACGTACCTTTAGAGCTTCGTGGTTGGGGGGAACCACGTAAATCCTTGTCTCATGTATTCTTGTTGGGTTGGTTATGTTCTCTACTTCGAGTTTTGGCACAACACTCAAGAGCAATTAGATCACAACCCTTACAGCAAATGGTCTACGCCATTTGCATGGCCAAGTCATTTTTTGGCTCCAAAATTTGCAACTTCTCGTTGGAGGAGAGAATATTGGCCTTGAAGCTAAAATATGGCTTTAGCTCTCAAAATGCCTCTCCCTCGAAAATGCTCTTAAAGATGCCTTTTACTGGCAGTAGTGATAACGAGGTCAAAGACTATTGGACGTTTCGGAGCGACTCTTAACTAGGACATTGATACTGTTTGAAAAATGAGATTAAGTTATTTCCACCGCCGGTGGAAAATAAAGTTTCTTCCAAATCGATTGCATTGCACCATGTGTCTAAACATTGGTCCCAAAAAGTAGAATATGGACATGTGGCGCAATGCAATGGATTTGAAGGAAACTTTTGTTTCCATTGGTGGTGGAAATAATTTAAACTCTTAAAAAATAACGTCAAGTAAAAATGAACAAGGTCTTACAGCACGACTCTTTCTCTTTCTGCGTTTGAAACACAATCTTATTGCTATTCCCTTGTTCGGTGGATTGAATAGCACACGAGAATGTGATCACTTCAATTTTTCTTGAACTCAAGCACCAAAAATACGTTCTCTGTACATATTCTAATCCTATGTCTGATCTCTTTAATATAAAATAAAATAAAAAAAATGGTGGTATTTGATTATTAAGCACGGTAAGTTATTAGAGCGAATGGTAACTTCATGATTACTTATATCCTTAACACGCCTCTTCACTCGTAGCTAAACTCTCCTCCATAAGCGAGTTAAACACGTGCAAATATTTAATTATCAGGTAATTAATGGTGAGGGTTATGTAGAACCCAAGTATTTTGGGGTGAGGTTTGATACCTTATTAAATTGTTAACCCCCAACTCATCTAAAAGCTTAAAATGTTAACTTCATCATTTATATCCTTTTAACACCTCAAAAGTACATGTATATACCTCATATCTGCCGGGAGGTTGTTGGGAGGTTCTGAAGCATCGCCACGCCCCAGGAGCCTTTTCCGGCTCACATTTGTATGGACTCCACTAAGTTGATAACTCCTAATCTCCTACACAAATGCGTGGTGGAAAAAACACTTGGCGCACTGCGTGCTTCAGGAGCAAATAATTAATAATTTTCTCCACATACCTGTCATGGCCTTATGGGGCAAGGTTACAGTAGATTGTGACCCCAGTTTCCCTAAATTGAAAAGGTGATGACTAGGATAAGGATATTACCAAAGTATCAAATCTTATCCAATTTCCTTGTAGAGTGGGAAAGCTAGGATTTCAACATCAAAGCAAAAAAACTATGAAAGTGACAAGTCCAAGGGCAAAGCACCATATAGACAAAAAGATTAGAATAAACTCATCGTCTAGTCATCTCCCTCCATTGCTTCATTTTTAGCCATAAACAAAACCATTAATAAATTCACCACCCTGTACCCCAAAACACTAAATAAATTCACCACCAACTTTGATCAATACAATACAATTTCTTTTTTGCTTCAAGTTGACATATACATACATACTTATATATGTATATGCTCCCCTTCAAGTAGGCCTGCTGGAACCGTCCTAGTTCTTTCTTCCTTGTTCTTGTCTCTTGGATTTGTGAACATGACAATGAGTGGAGCAGAGGAAATTTGTCAAGAAAAAGCCTTGGAGAAGCACAATGACCATTGCAATGACCTTAAAGATCAATGGGTTATTGTGGAAGGTGACAGTGGGTTATGTGATTCTGATCATTCCATGGAGTCTTCTTTTGAAGGTTCACATGATTCTATGGCATCTTCTTCTTCTTCATCTGATATGATGGAGGATGCAACCTCTAGTTCAACATCATCTTCATCTTCTTCATCCACTTCTTATGATGGTCCTTTGTATGAATTATCTGAGCTCATGGCCCAACTCCCCATCAAGTGAGTGATAATTTAAAGTCTATTTATACATACATTCGCGTCTGTGTGTTGATGTTTGGATCTTGAATTTTTCCTAAAAGGAAAAACAAATGAACGAAGTAAAAAAAACCCATAGAGCCAGTAATTTTTCTTTAATACTTCTTGGAAAATGACAATGCTAAAGCCTAAAATTATTTTTGTTAATGCCAAAATTTTATAAATAAAGATCCGTCCACAAATGCAAAATTCAACTACAGGTTGTTTGGCGGTTTTTGTATGTTAATAATAAAAGAAAGCGCGTCGTAAGGAGCCTGGATCTCCTTCAATTTAGAATTTTTGGAAGGGAAAGAAAAGTAGTAGGTGAAGTTGTTGAAAACAAATTCAGCCTTTTGCATTTCTTTCCTTCCTCCTTGGTAGGAGTATCATTTTCCTCTGCACTTTCTCCCACAAATTTAATATCCAAATTCCAAACACAACCCAAAATTTCACTTTTTCCCACAAATTTAATATCCAAATTCCAAACACAACCCAAAATTTCACTTTTTCCCACAAATTTAATATCCAAATTCCAAACACAACCCAAAATTTCACTTTTTCCCACAAATTTAATATCCAAATTCCAAACACAACCCAAAATTTCCCAAGTTAAAAGATTGGAGGAGTGAAGAGTTCTAACCATATGTTATTTGTGTAGGAGGGGTCTTTCCAAGTTTTACCAAGGAAAGTCTCAGACTTTTGCATCTTTGGAAAGTGTGAAGAGCCTTGAAGATCTTGCAAAGAGAGGGAGACCCAAAAGAAGGAAAATGATGGAGTCAAGTAAGAGCTATGGAGGAGGGTTAGATAAACAGATATACAGTCCTAAGGCTGCTATATTAAAGAAGAGTTCAAGGGTACCCCTTGTATCTTCAATAGGTAGGAAAGGTACATTGTACTTGAGTAGTTTTGGGACTTCCATTCCTGTACAGAAGAACCTCTCTAATGTCTAAAAGGGCTTAGAAATTGCATGGTTTATGTTGCAATTCATATTCCTTCGTGATAATGGAAACTCTCGTTGTTCTATTATCGCTGTTTGTTGGACCGATTTAGGCCTCTCTTATTTGGCTACTTCGCATTGTATATTTGTAATTCAAAAAAAAAAAAAAAAAAAATTTGTTTCACGACAATGGATTCACAGTTTAATCCTCGTGTTTGGTGCCCCAGTCGCCGGGCCGTTAAGGCTTTTCCCTTATTTGGCTCCCTCACGTTACAATTTATCCTTTTGTTGATAATATAAACATCCATTTTTTTATTTTATTGGACTGAGGAAACCTTCATTGTTTGATCCCTTGTTCAATTTTGTGTTTGGTGCTTCATGTTGTAGAAGTTCCTGACAAAAAGGTAAGGGTATCGATCCAATTCCATCCTGTATGCAACGGCCTGCTAACGTAAGGTGTTAATCTTACAAATTGATAGAGAAATTGATACAGGGATCAACGTATACTGAGGCCTCATTCCACTAACTCAAAAAACCCGAAAAGCGAGCTTACTACGAAAACTAAGCCGGTCACTCTCTCACACAATACATCACATAAAAAACCGTGAAAAGCCAATAAGCTACCTTAGTGAAACACCCCTAAGTTTCAATGATTATTCCTCACTCCCTGTGAGTCTAAACCCGATTCTTGACTTATTTATCCTCCATATTTATCGCAAACAAGTTTTACTCACATTCTTCATGCATCAATATCAATTTACTCAAATTTTTTGGGTTGGGCTACAATACACACAAGTTTATTCATCGAAACATGTTAGAACTAGTATGGGATCCTTTGTTTCAAAATTCCCTGTGCCTTTGTTGCAAGGAATTTTGGACCGTTGGATCACACAAATTTTGTTTTTATGTTTTAAAAATATGTGTGATCCAACGGCCCAAAATCCCTTGCAACTGAGGCACAGGGAAATTTGGGAACAGAAGATCTAGTTCCGTTAGAACGTTAGCATTCCAACTAATCTCGAATGAACTTCAATGACCTGAACACAATCTGGAGTAGCACATTTTGTTTTCAATTTCAGTTTCAAGACTTTTATGGCAGCCTTTTCATGTGGCAACTAAATGGAATGTCATTTCAGTGAAAATATTTCGTTCAAAGTTATGTTAATGTGCCCATTTCATGGCTAAAGAAGTTTCCTTTATGCAACCAGATGATCGCAACTCGAATCAACAACTTGATAAGAACAAGTTCTCCACACAAGCAAGTTGGATGTAGATCTTTCTTCTCTGGAACCTGATCTAGTGTAGATTTGGGTTGGTCGTTGCATTGCTGTTTTTCGGTTTGTATTTGTTCTTTGTTATTTGTTATCCCGATGTACCCAAAAAAAAAAAAGTTGTCCACACAAGCATCAGCCTTCAGCATAATTTGAATGAGAAATTACATCATCGTATATCTGAAAGGAACTTGACTGTACGGGCACAATCTTTTCACCTTAGTTAGCTACGGGACTCCGGGAGTCCATTAGAGAAACAAAACAGGATACATCCTTTCTCCAACGCCTAATACATTTGTGTATATTATCTATAATTGTGTGCCCAAACATATATAGTTATCAAAATCCATCAACAGTAAACGCGATGAATCTTCTCCGAGAATGTCATATCTTGTAGACTGGCCGAATACCAAGTAGATGGAAGCATTTCCGCATGACCACTGCAGTCGCTTCACACAACAAGAGTCTGCTCGTCTCCTCCGCTGACCCCACAACCTGCCCAATTTTCAAACCGTGACCATAAGGATGATAAACCATCAAGAATATAGTCAATTACAGCTCAATAACAAGTACCCACACGCGTTAATAATTCAGTAATGCGAACATTGGCATTTACGAGAACTACAATGCGTAGCCGTGATGTTTTCTTCCAATTACACATTCACTATCAAAATGACCATCGAGGCTAGTGGGGAAGTTAGTTTCTAAGCCACAGAAAAGCTACCAGTGACTGGAAACACTCTGTTTGGGCTTATCCAATTTAGTTTCAGCAACATACCTCAGGCAAACTAATTGTAGTATCACATAATTACAAAAAATTAAGAAGACATAAATAAAAAACTCAATATTAATTCCAATAATGAGAAGCATTGGTTCTAAATCTCATACCTGACAATTCGAATAAAATCTTGTGAAGTCTTCGGACAAGTTGTACAAGTATTCACACAAAACATTTGGTAACAGATTGGTGCAAGCTTCCTCCACAATCTGACAAGTGGAAAGGCAAATGTACATCTTAGAACTAATTCACATTAGGTGTAGTAACCTCTAGACTGCATAGACAAAACTTGGGTGGCCTAGAAGAGCAACGTGGTACAAGTCCAAAGAATATTAAAATCCATCATGCCAATGAGCATAAGTTGTGAGCTACCACCTAATTTAGCTCAGTCGCGCATGGAGACAGTAAAAGGGGGCAGTTATGTTCTCAACAGTCTTACCTCGGCAAATTGGAGCAAATGAAGCCCTAATGCACGCTCATCCGAATGGGCCAGAACTAGTGTGCCAGTCTGAAACAAAATAATATAAATGTAAGAAACTGGGGATAGAGAGTTAGAAGAGTGTGAAAGCATAGAGGAGAGGCAGTTAAAGTACCAAAAAGGTGTACACATGTATCGAAGAAAGAAGTGTTAGGAGGGTTAGAAGTGTTAGAAGCGTAGAGGAGAGTTGGAAGTGTTAGAGTTAGAAGTGTTAGATGTGTGTTAGGTGTACACATGTGTCTCAAAATTTCTTAGAACTTTGCAAACATACACTGTTTGTGAAGAAAAGCCAGTCAAAACTCAGAAGAGAGAGCATCGTAAACTAAACATTAAATCCAAGGAGCTTATGCAGAACTAGCCAGCTGTCTACGGCAACAGTTAAAGAGAATAAATACCTTTCTCAATATGCACGTACACATGCATAATTACAGATCTATAACCAAAAGAAATGAAGGCTATTTGTTTACATATACGTATAAACATCAGCTATGGCCTGTTTTTCTTTCTCAAATCTCAAAAATATCTGGTTTACAGTTGAATTCTGCATTAAAAAATTACAAAAAACCAGCTGAACCCAAGTTTTTTTAGTTTGGAGAAAAAGACACTTAAGGCAACTAAAAAATCCCGACAGGTAGAAACGAATCCCAAAGTCTACAAATGCACAAGATGGAAGAGATCTTACCTTTTTCAGTTCCTCCACGTCTTTACCAGATTTCCTGATGATAGAACAGATTCTAGCATGTGCATATAGCAAATAGACAGCAGTATTTCCCTGCTCATGGAACAGTTTAGTCAAATAAGTAATGGAGTCACGGAAGCAGTCGTATAAATAATTCAAGGGAGTAAACAAAAAGAAGAATGATAATGACAACTCAACACGGCCTTAACCAGCTGGTCTAAATAGCTCAAACCAAATCCGAGAAATTAGAAAATAAAGATAGTTCCTTTAACTGAACTTCGTAATGCATGAAGCTGAAACAGCAATCAGCAAACACACCTTGTCATTAAGCATCTGATCAAAATTAAAAGTGTAATTGGTCAATCTGTTGTTCTTTAGGTCAGCATACCTGCCAAGACAAACTCAAAGTTCAGAAGATATGCAATTGTCACTTTATTCACTATACATCACCATATCCAACCCAGCCAATACGCCTGGGCTCAGCTTAACCTCAGGATACGAAAGTGGAGACCACCATACCAGATCCGTCAACAATAAAACCCAGTTTCTAATTAAGCTCAAGCTAGTTTTTTTGCTGAAGTTTTTGAACAGAGGAATCCCATTGCTTCGCACTTAGCAACAGATAAAAAATTGAACTCCATAGATTCTGCTTTAAAAGGATACAAATTATAACAAAGAAAGTTCTTCCTCTTAATGCACTACATCTGTAATACGCTATTTAACAACTGCTTGTTTTTCAAAAATGATATCTGCACAAAAGTGTGAGCATAAATTACATAGTTTCCTACGTAGCTGCATGAACAAGGAAATTTAACCATAAGACCCCGACAACCTATGCCAATCATGAATTACAAACCAAAACCAAAAAAAGAAAGAAAGAGGGAGGGAGGGAAGGCGAGATGAAAGAGTGCTTCCCTACTCTTTTCCAAGCCACATTTAACTACATGAGCAGTAGCAAAGATTACAAGTAACATGAAATATCATCATCAAGAACAACCACCATAAAGTTAACATGGCCAAGTTTAAAGTTTTTTACAAGTATGGGGGATCTTACTTAACAGCCCCATAACCAACGGCCTCAGCAGTTTGCTCAAGCTCCTCCTTTGTCCACTCGTCACCTTTACCTACCAAAACTTCAGATTTCAAGTAAGATTAGCTACATAATGCTTCATCAATTGAAAGATGCAGCATAAAATCCTAGAGAAATAAAATGAGAATCATCCCTTTAGTGTTAAATGTGATTGTAATCTTTGTACAAAATCTGTTGCATAGTTCATAGATGATCTACCAAAAAGATGAGATGCTACGCCATGTATAGTTCATAGACATGATACCTCGTTCGACAAGAGCTGCTTTGCAGCGACTCTTAGCTTCATCAAGTAAATCAACTAATCGAACAACTTCAGTACTGCGAGTCCGGAATCGCTTCCCATCTTCTCCAAGAACAAGACCAAGACCAACACGGCTAGCTTTAGGATATCTATTATCACCAGGTGGAAGCCAACCCGCCCGTTTTGCAGCCTCAAAGAGAAATACGAAGGAAAGCCATCAGAATCATGGTTGTGCGTAAACCCATCTCTCCACAAAGCACATGAAGTCATGAAGCAAAGGACATAACATTTGATACTTGCAGTGAACAACATTTCAAAGTACTCTCGCTGGCCGACATCAGTAACATATATCATCGATCCACTCAGCTTTTTCTTCGTTAAGACGATACCTGTTAAATAAGAGCAGAAGGTTTACCCAACCACTCTAGCAAGAGCAGAAGGTTTACCCAATCACTTCGAGGCTCATTACTAACAGATAAAAGATCCACTAATTATGCACCCATATATCTTTTATCCAATGAAACGAAGGATTTTAAATATTAGATATATAATACTATGATTTTGAGAGGGTGAATAACCAGGCATTCTCCTCTCCAAAAATGTAATGGTTGCAATTCTATAGCTGACAAATAAAATAAGGGGAAAGCCTCGAAGCCATGGTTTCAAAAAAAAATAAAATTAAGGCTTCTATGTGGTATTTTAGCAGTTTCTAAAGTATTAAAGTACAAAATGCCCTACTTATTGAATTCCAAAATACCAAAAATGTATTTGGCATGACAAGGCAAATTTGAAGCAATTGCTTAGGAGTCAAACCCACATTGAATTTGACACTCCGTTTGATATCACAATTGGATCAAATGAAGATGCCACAGTTACCGTTTCTATTCCACATAGGATTTAAAGCTCTAGGTTGGAGATGCTTTAACTGCAGAGTCCCAACTCAATTAACTTTGCAACAACAATTGGCTTTTGTGGGATTTCAACTATTGGAAAGGGAAAATTCCCCATGCCTGCAAACAAGGTTGGTGGAAAGATGCCCATTTCAAAGAAAGAATGGCCCTTTAAATTAAGTGGCCTTACTAATTCTAGATACTCTTGTTTGTTTGGCATGTGACCTTTTCAATTATATGGACGCTTGAAACATTAAGATGCTTTTTATTGGCAGGAGAAATAACGAGATGACACAATTTTTCATATTATGGTGTCCTGACTAACTTACGTGCACCTCAACTAATTTTGTGGCCAAATTCCATCGCCCACTTATGGAAGGCCCAATTAAAACCGGAGCAAAGTTTTGTGTATGAAACTATCCCCCATTATTTTTGAACTGCGGACTATCCTTAATTAAAGTCAAAGCTTTCGCAGCTGATCCGAATACCTGATCATCAATAAATGAAAAAAAGGACGTGAAGCCTTTGCTTTGGTCCCCATCTTTTTGAAGGCCCCCATTATTTTATAGCAATAACACAAGTCTAACTCCATATCATATACTAACCGTTACAAGAAAAATCTAAACATAATAACAATAGCAAAATCTATCAGCTAAGACATCAACTTATTCTTTTGAAGAATTAAGTTGTTCAAATATATGTTTAACTAGTAGAATTTTGTCAACTCAATTATTTTTTCAATAAAAAATTCTCTTACAAGCATTCTCCTCTTCACAAATCTAGTGGTTGCAATTCACTAGCTGACCAATAGATAAGGGTTGACAGGGAAATACACAGTCTAAATGACTTTGAGACAACAATTGGCTTTTGTGGAATTTGAACCGTTGGACATAAGAATTTGCCTAAGCCTGCAAACAAGTTTAGTGGAAAGATGCCCATTTCAACGAAGATTGGCCCTTCAAATTAAATGGCGTAACTGATTTTAGGTATTCTTTTTTGGCTTGCTACAGTGTTATTTAAGTCAAGATTTGGCAAAAGTGCTAATGGTGTCAAAGCCTCAATTTGGCTACTACCACTTCCAACCGTTGGATCACACCTGCATGTCATAGCCATTGGATTGCTCTCAAGTCTCAAGAGCAATTAGATCACAAACCTCACAAGAAACAGCCCGGGCCATTTGCATGGCCACTTGTTCAACTAACATGACTCAGCAAAAAAACAAACAGTAACAGTTTGAGTTTGAAGTTAAATTCCGACAACTACATGATCGGGACTGCATAACTAGAACATAATTAAAGATTACATGAGTGGTTCGTTCTTCGACAAGTACGTTGCTGGCAAAGAAGTTGAGCTTTCTTCAAAAGCTGTTGTGATTTCTGTAGAAGGATAATTCAATCGGTCGGTACTGAAAATAATTTCAACAGCCCCTGTTGAAAGATCACAGGATAACCATGCTTTGTCGTTGCCCATTGGCCTCAACACAAGTTTTCCATTGTAAATGCACAGGAAATCGATGAAGTACGTAAACACGAACTCGAATGGATCCAAAAGAATTTTGTGTGTTACAATCCATTGATGATGATGATGACGACGATGGTCATTCTCTTTCAGCATCCATATCTCTAAATCTAAGTTCCTCATGTCAGTTTCCTTACCATTGACCACACAAAAAGTCCCCATTAACCGGGCCAAACGCACATGAAGATAATTAGTATCATCTAACATGCCAGGAGGCAGGTCTATGATTACAAATTCCTCAGTCCCAACATTGAAGGCGACAATGGTGAATGCAGGAATGTTACCAAACGGAAGACCTATCCAATATATGCTACCATCTACACCCACTGGATTTGTCAATACCGGGTATGGGATATTGCGCGTAACAATTCTCCATGATCGAGAGCCCAATGCAATCACTCCACACTTGCATTCTTGTTCATCTAAGGGACCTATGGATCCAACAACTTTATATTCCTTGGTTGAGGGACTATACCCAAAACCAACTCCTAGCCTCCCAAAAAGTAAAAGTTGGGGATGGGGAGGGAGGGTAACAAAGTCTCTCGTCTTTGGATTGCAAATATGGACATCGTATGTGCTCGAAAGACAAACCAACCCATTGACCGAAGGTGACACTTGAAGATAAGATGTATCCAAGTCCGGTTTTGTAACCAAAGTTTTGACCCCACCTCCTAATTCTAAGCAAGATAAATGGAGATGATGATCAAGCCTCTTTGTACCTACATGGCAAATGAGAATTCCCTTAGAAGGGTCCCTCGTATGAGCATTCTCCCAGTGTAGATTTCCGAAACCGGGATCGGTGATCATGGCATGCCAAGCCTTGCACACGCACTTCAATCTCAGAACAAACTTGAACGGAAGAAGAAAAAATATGTGGAAGATGATGTCACGAGGCAGGCATAGAATTTGGCTTCTCTTTTCTCTCTCTTGGTTTTCGATCTTCCGGTTGATATACATGCTCTTCTCTTCCCCACCATCTCTTCTGGTATTGTTTCTCCTGCTTCTGTTGGTCAACCCTAGCCCTAGGCACCTACTTATGGATTTCATTTTTAAATGTGATCTCCATTTACCTTTACCCAAATCAGTCTATTATATACTAGTACTAGTGCATGCCATTGCTCGACAATAAGCATTTCCTATTGTGAGGATTGGCCTTGATTAGATTTCAATTTGATAATGGCATATTTTTCTATATATATAATTAGATTTTGAATCAATATAGTAAACCACCATATTAAAACTAGCATACGTCCATAATTTTCAATTTTTGCCTAGTTAATTAGCATACTTTCCTTAAGTGGTGGCTAACTTATGTGGTAAACTATCTTGGATGCCCCACATTGCATCTCGGCACATTAAAACTAGCATACGTCCATAATTTTCAATCTTTGCCTAGTTAATTAGCATACTTTCAGTAAGTGGTGGCTAGCTTATGCGTTTGATCATCTTGGATGCCCCACATTGCATCTCGGAATCGAGTCTCATTCTCCCCTCTCCCGTGTAAATGACGGATCCGGGGTAGGTGCTATGTGGTAGGTGTTGTGCGTCAAAACTACGTCATTTTGCTTGATTTTTGTGCACACTTTCAAAGCTTCCAAGAGCCTTGTTTGGAAGAAGAAAAAACCATTACAAAGTATCTAAACCCAAAGTGCCTAAACCATAAACCTGAAGTGCCTAGAGTGCCTAAACCATAAATCTAAAGTGCCTAGACCCAAAGTGCCTAAATCCAAGTGCCTAAACCCACTATACCCTACCCCAAAGAGCCTAAATCCCCTGAAATTGAAGCCAAAAATTAAACCCCACACTTAACTCTCCAAACATGGCCCTTTGATATACTAAGAAAATGAGCAAAACGACGTAGTTTTGCCGCATAACATGACGCACAACACCTACCGCACAGCGCCTCCCCTGGATTCGTAAAGGACGAATGACAAAAACAAAAAGATTGGTTTTATGCAAATGACGAATGACAAAAAAAAAAAAAAAAATAGCATACTTTCCATAATACATTCCCAATTTATGAATCCTCTTTTTATTTCCTTATTGTAAAGTTGATGCAACGTGTCGCTCCTACAACCGTTAAGCTATTTTTTGAAACAAAAGTGTCCTAGTTTATATTTATAGAAACTCTAAACACTCTCTTAACCGTAAGATTAAAAATGAAAGGTTAAGATTTATAAAGGATTAAAAAAAATGCACTTCGTTATCTTATCTTATACTCCCTCCGTCTCAATTTTATAGTCCCTCGTTCTATCCTAACCGGATAAAAAAACGATTATATCTTTCAATCGGTATTACATTTTATATGCAATATGGATCTTGTTTGATAGATCTTGATTTAATCTAATAAACAAAGTGTTCAAAATCACCTAAAACATTGTAGATTACTCCATAAGATATAACACTTTGAAAAGTGGCACGAACTCCCAAAAGGGACTATAAAATTGGGACGGAGGGAGTATATATTATTGCAGGATGACTTTTTGTGGGGAGGAACGAGAGAGCGACAAGTGGCAATGATTTTATTTTTAATTTTATTTTATTCTTTGATTTCAAACTTAAAAAAATCTATTTGAAAAAAGGTAACAATTCATAAATATGAGTATTGTAAAGGAAATAGTTGGTTGGTTAATTTCAAATTTCAAAGAGAATTGGATAATTTTGGAAAGCGCTCAAGGTAAGATAAGAAACGAAGTCAATCAGTTATTTTCATCTCAAATACACATCATTTAGCATATCTATATAAGGACTAATTGATGAGTAAGTTTAAATTTCAAAATCATCCAATAATTTAGGGAATCACTCTGTAATGGAAGGAATCTTAAATTTTTTAAATTTTAAACCCTTACTACAATTTACAATTTACGGAAACTAAATCCTTGAACTATGTTACCTCTTATATACTCTAGCATAAACATCCTCTCCATAAATACCATTTTTCTTCTATTGTTATCTTTTATTCCATTAGATGGCAGTTTATTTCATTCATACCCTCCCAATTAGATGTTTTTTTTTTCCCTAGCTTTACAGATTTCAGAGTACTAATTGATTCTCTTTTTTTTTTTTTTTTTTGCACAGCGAAAAATGTAATCTATTAGCTATGAGTGTTCCCTCTTCAATTGGGCAGCATTTAGCATTGCACAATCAGACAATCTGGGTACGTTTCAAGAGAAGTTAATTTGATCATCTTTTATTTATTATCTTCATACAACCAGCTATTGAAAATATTAATTACATTGTCTTCTTTTCATTTGTATACCTTTTATGGTCTACCCCCTTTTTTCTTTGATGAGCAAAATTTTATTAATCACTACAAAAGGGAAAATTTACAATGATTAGAGGGAAAAGAGCACATACATCACAACCAAAACCATACATCCCAACTAGGTTGGCACCTATGGATGGACATTCATTTGCCGCTTAGAACCCAAACAAGAAGGGATATCGAGAAGCCAACCAACATGACTTTTCATGAAAATAGCCACACGAGCAACTATTCTTGCTTATCATAGTGATCTACTAGATTATACAACACTCGAAAGAATGGTACATAAATCACCGAAAGAAACCCATAAAAATGAAACTTAAATCAAGCTATAGCCAAAAAGCACTTCATCGTGAACCTATACAAAAATAGTGGGCTTAGCCTTACATAACCTAAAAAGGAGAAAAAATGTCATGGCCAAATTTTTAAAGTTTATTCGTTTATAGGTATAAGGGAAGCGATAGAGAGGTGAAGCAATAGAGAGGTGTTTTTTCTTCTTTGTCTTCCTTTTGTATTCTTTTTTCTGTGCATATAGGATAGAAACAATAGTTAAAACCGGATTAGATGTGATCTTCTTATTTTGGTGACTTCGCATAGAAAAAGATAGAGAGTTGCGTGCGGGAACAAGACTGCCGAAAAATATATATTAGCCTTTGTTGGCTAATTTCATGTATAACTTCTAATTTTTACCCAATTGAACAAAACCTATTAAGTGTTTTTGGTCTCTTCCAAAACATAGTTAATGTACGTAATTCTATGACAAGCAATTTTAATTTTATTTTTCTTCTAATTCGAAATGTTTGGATGTATGGTGATACAGTACTGTGCTCTTTGTAGCCGTAAATTTTGATGTCATGTTTGGAATTGTAGAGGGCCTATATTGAAAATTTTGTTTAAGATGTTTCTCATTCCATTTAAATAGATGTCTTCTTCAAAAGCTTTAATTTCGAGGCATCGTGATTTTTTTTAGTGCAGATGCTGAAACTATTGTAAGAGACAACAAGTCTTGCAAGAACTTGGGCCATTGAAATTGTGTTTGTTAGATAAGTCTATGAGTGGAAATATGCTCGGGATCAAATTTCATTTCTCCAATCTCCAAATTAACAACTATTTCATACTTTCAAACCTCCACTCTAATCCCTGGCGGAAATTTTTTCTCTCAATCCCCGCTCCTAAATAGGCTGGAATTGTGGCTCTTAATGGGTATTTTGATTTTCTCACCTCCCACCTCAAAATTCCATAAAAAAAAAGTAAATTTTTCTTCATTTGCAATCAATAACTTAGAAAAGACGTAAAAACAACTAACTTTTAATGCACTTTTTGGTTGAAAGGGAGTGCAATTACACTTTATTTTTTAACATAAGGCTAAAATGAATATGTATTACCAACAACATAAAAAAAATAGATTCATCAATTTCAGTTTCAAGACTTCCATGGCATCCTTTTCATGTGGCAACCAATTTTCGTGAAAATATTTCGTCCAAAGTTCTGTTAATGTGCCCATTTCATGGCTAAAGAAGTTTCATACTCCTTTGTGCAACCGGATGATCGCAACTCGTATCTACAACTTGATAAGAACAAGTTTTCCACACAAGCATGCCTTTAGCATAATTTGAATGAGAAATTACATCATCATATATCTGAAAGGAACTCGACTGTATGGGCACAATCTTTTCACCTCAGCTAGCTACGGGACTCCGGGAGTCCATTAGAGAAACAAAACGGGATACATCCTTTCTCCAATGCCTAATACATTTGTGTATATCATCTACGGAGTATAATTGTGTGCCCAAACATAGTTATCAAAATCCATCAACAGTAAACGCCATGAATCTTCTCCGAGAATGTCATATCTTGTAGACTGGCCGAATACCAAGTAGATGGAAGCATTTCCGCATGACCACTGCAGTCGCTTCACACAACAAGAGTCTGCTTGTCTCCTCCGCTGACCCCACAACCTGCCCAATTTTCAAACCGGGACAAATAAGGATGATAAACCATCAAGAATATAGTCAATTACAACTCAATAATATGGATCTTTTCATATGTAAGTTTTCATGCGGACCTAGGGTATTTTCGACTTTCTAGACCAAATTTTGACGATCCGAACCGCTCAGTGTTTTTAAAACGTGTTTTTAAGGGCCCCCGCGAGGAATCATCAAAAAAATAACCGGGAAGGGCTTCATCCAAACAGTTTTTGATAAAAGTTATACATATATACTCCCTCCGTCCCAATTTTATAGTCCCTCGTTGTATCCTAACCGGATAAAAAAACGATTATATCTTTCAATCGGTAATACATTTTATATGCAATATGGATCTTGTTTGATAAATCTTGATTTAATTTAATAAACAAAGTGTTCAAAATCACCTAAAACATTGTAGATTATAAGATATAACACTTTGAAAAGTGGCACGAACTCCCAAAAAGGACTATAAAATTGGGACGGAGGGAGTAATTTTTATTGAAAACTGTTTGGATCAAGCCCTTCCAGGTTATTTTTTTTTTATGATTCCTCGCGGGGGCCCTTAAAAACACATTTTAAAAACATTGAACGATTCGGATCATCGAAATTTGGTCCGGAAAGTCGAAAATACCCTTAGGTCCGCATGGAAACTTAAATAAGGGTCCCTTATTAGAAGGGGGTCTTATATATATATACAGGATCCTATTAGGACTCCCTGACATAGTCTTACGTCCACACCTCCCATCTCTTGGCCATTTGGTCGGGATCCGATCTGTTGGATGTGTTTAAAATACTAAAAATTGCAGACACACTGTCTACAAAGGCAATAATGTTCTACAACATTGCTACAATTTGTGTGTGTGTGTGTGTGTGTGTGTGTGAGAGAGAGAGAGAGAGAGAGTTATAAAGATATCCTGATTGGTTCTAGGCCTAAAAGAATTCTATGCCTAATAGGCTAAATCTTGATTTGGTGTCATAAAATCTGTGAGGCAACAGTGGATGTCATGGCTACTATCATTAGGCCTATAATGGAAGATCCTGAAGTGACCTGAAATTTCCAGATATCCAACAAGTACCTACACGTGTTAATAATTCAGTAATGTGAACATTGGCATTTACAAGAACTACAATGCGTAGCCGTGATGTTTTCTTCCAATTACACATTCACTATCAAAATGACCATCGAGGTTAGTGGGGAAGTTAGTTTCTAAGCAACATACCTCGGGCAAACTAATTGTAGTATCACATAATTACATAAAATTAAGAAGACATAAATGAAAACTCAATATTAATTCCAATAATGAGAAGAATTGGTTGTTAATCTCATACCTGACAATTCGAATAAAATCTTGTGAAATCTTCAGACAAGCTGTACAAGTATTCACACAAAACATTTGGCAACAGATTGGTGCAAGCTTCCTCCACAATCTGACAAGTGAAAAGGCAAATGTACATCTTAGAACTAATTCACATTAGGTGGAGTAACCTCTAGACTGCATAGACCAAACTTGGGTGGCCTAGAAAGCAGCATGGTACAAGAATATTAAAATCCATCATGCCAAATTGCCAACAAGTACAAGTTGTGAGCTACCACCTAATTTAGCTCAGTCGCGCGTGGAGACAGTAAAAGGGGGCAGTTATGTTCTCAACACAGTCTTACCTCGGCAAATTGGAGCAAATGAAGCCCTAATGCACGCTCATCCGAATGGGCCAGAACTAGTGTGCCAGTCTGAAACAAAATAATATATATGTAAGAAACTGGGGATAGAGAGATAGAAGAGTGTGAAAGCGTAGAGGAGAGGCAGTTAAAGTACCAAAAAGGTGTACACATGTATCTAAGTATCTTACCAAATCAGTGTTAGAAGGGTTAGAAGTGTTAGAATAGCAGCGTAGAGGAGAGTTGGAAGTGTTAGAATAAGAGTTAGAAGTGTTGGAAGTGTTAGTTGTGTGTTAGGTGTACACATGTGTCTCAAAATTTCTTAGAACTTTGCAAACATACACTGTTTGTGAAGAAAAACCAGTCAAAACTCAGAAGAGAGAGCATAGTAAGCTAAACATTAAATCCAAGGAGCTTATACGGAACAAGCCAGGTGTCTACGGTAACAGTTAAAGAGAATAAATACCTTTCTCAATATGCACATACACATGCATAATTACAGATCTATAACCAAAAGAAATGAAGGTTTTTTGTTTACATGTACGTATAAACATCAGCTATGGCCTGTTTTTCTTTCTCAATTCTCAAAAATATCTGGTTAACAGTTGAATTCTGCATTAAAAAATTACAAAAAACCAGCTAAACCCAAGTTTTTTGAGTTTGGAGAAAAGACACTTAAGGCTACTAAAAATTCCCGACAGGTAGAAACGAATCCCAAAGTCTACAAATGCACAAGATGGAAGAGATCTTACCTTTTTCAGTTCCTCCATGTCTTTACCAGATTTCCTGATGATAGAACAGATTCTAGCATGTGCATACAGCAAATAGACAGCAGTATTTCCCTGCTCATGGAACAGTTTAGTCAAATAAGTAATGGAGTCATGGAAGCTGTCGTATAAATAATTCAAGGGAGTAAAACAAAAAGAAGAATGATAATGACAACTCAACACGGCCTTAACCAGCTGGTCTAAATAGCTCAAACCAAATCCGAGAAATTAGAAAATAAAGATAGTTCCTTTAACTGAACTTCGTAATGCATGGAGCTGAAACAGCAATCAGCAAACACACCTTGTCATTAAGCATCTGATCAAAATTAAAAGTGTAATTGGTCAATCTGTTGTTCTTTAGGTCAGCATACCTGCCAAGACAAACTCAAAGTTCAGAAGATATGCAATCGTCACTTTATTCACTATACATCACCATATCAAACTCAGCCAATACGCCTGGGCTCAGGTTAACTTCAGGATATGAAAGTGGAGACCACCATACCAGATCCATCAACAATAAAACTCCCAGTTTCTAATTAAGCTCAAGCTAATTTTTTTGCTGAAGTTTTCTGAACAGAGGAATCCCATTGCTTCGCACTTAGAAAGAGATAAAAAAAATTATACATAGATTCTGCTTTATAAGGATGCAAATTATAACAAACAAAGTTCTTCCTCTTAATGCCCTACATCTTCAATACGCTATCGGCTAATAACTGCTTGTTTTTCAAAAATGATATCTGCACGAAAGTGTGAGCATAAATTACATAGTTTCCTATGTAGCCACACGAACAAGGAAATTTAACCATAAGAACCCCGACAACCTACGCAAATCATGAATTACTAACCAAAACCAAAAAAAGAAAGAGGGAGGGAAGGCGAGATGAAAGAGTGCTTCCCTACTCTTTTCCAAGCCACATAGAGCTACTTGAGCATTAGCAAAGATTACAAGTGACATGAAATATCATCATCAAGAACAACCACCATAAATTTAATATGGCCAAGTTTAAAGTTTTTTACAAGTATAGGGGGTCTTACTTAACAGCCCCATAACCAACGGCCTCAGCAGTTTGCTCAAGCTCCTCCTCCGTCCACTCGTCACCTTTACCTACCAAAACTCCAGATTTCAAGTAAGATTAGTTGAACTTAATGCTTCATCAATTGAAAGATGCAGCATAAAATCCTAGAGAAATAAAATGAGATAATGCATATTGGTTCATAGATGATCTACCAAAAAGATGAGATGCTACGCCATGTATAGTTCATAGACATGATACCTCGTTCGACAAGAGCTGCTTTGCAGCGACTCTTAGCTTCATCAAGTAAATCAACTAATCGAACAACTTCAGTACTGCGAGTCCGGAATCGCTTCCCATCTTCTCCAAGAACAAGACCAAAGCCGACATGGCTAGCTTTAGGATAGCTATTATCACCAGGTGGAAGCCAACCCGCCCGTTTTGCAGCCTCAAAGAGAAATACAAAGGAAAGCCATCAGAATCATAGTTGTGCATTAACCCATCTCTCCACAAAGCACATGAAGTCATGAAGCAAAGGACAAAACATTTGATACTTACAGTGAACAACATTTCAAAGTGATCTCGCTGGCCGACATCAGTAACATATATCATCCACTCAGCTTTTTCTTCGTTAAGACGATACCTGTAAAATAAGAGCAGAAGGTTTACCCAAACCACTCTAGCAAAAGGCATGCATGCAATGGATTTCCAATATTCAAATTGCACATTCTAATAGCAGTCAATTATTACCAGGTAGAAATTGGAACATATTATCCCATCTAGCAGATCTCTCTTCATTCATGAAACATAATAGTACTCGAGGGCATAATTTATCGATTTGGAGGAAGTAGAAAAATGTGGGATGCATAACATGCAAGTTAGATGGCAAGGGGAAACATGGACTGTTATAAATACCAAAGTGAATCAATAATGTATGTCAGATGGCAAGGGGAAACATGAACAGTTATAAATACCACAGTAATAATAAAGGAAAGGACACATAATTAAATCATCAGCTCATAATTTAAAGCACTTACCACAGAGCTGTAAGGTCAGTCGATGCATAATTGAAACCACCATCACTCTTCACAACAATAAAAGGATAACTCTTTCCCTCAATTTTAATCACTCGAGCCCCTTCGCTCTCTTCAATTAACCCTTTCTGATTTAACTCCTCCAAAACTCCTGGTATATACGGGTTGTAAAAGCTTTCTCCCTGAGAGAAAGGGGGAAAAAAATGATTGGAAGTGAAATTTTTCAATAAGTAACACTTTATTGGTAGGATATATTATGAGGGAAGGCTTCCATGGGAACCTTCACCTAGGAAAAGGATGACCAAACCTATGCCCAAAAAGGACCAAATGATCAACACAGGCCACTCTAATCACAGATAGAGGGGAATCCCAGATCTATCTTAAGAAAAACTGATTTGTATAAGTACAATATATCCAAGACTTGCATTAAGGTCAAATCAAGGAACCATTTTACACTCCCATGCAACATAATTCCCAAGATTTAAGTACATGAGTAATGATAATCATATTCAAGAACAAGAAATATATACCATACAAAGGCTATTAATTAAAGAAAGAAGCATGCGTCATGATAGAGCTCTGTTTTGTTTCACCCGAAACTGAAACCTCTATCAGAATTGAAGCACGAGAATTTCTCAATATCGGAGTCCATGTCACTGAGCAAACACCCAACTGTGACTTCGCATTGACCAATTCAGCCATTGCTGAATAACGGTCTGGTATAAACACGCACAGATGCATTTCTTATATTTTCAACTCGATACAGTGAAAAAAGTAGCAATCCTCTTCTTCTTGGTTTGTTGCAGGTTTGAGTGGGGTTAAAAGAAGAGCGCACGTCCTCACTCCTTAAACGAAGCAACTGTTTCAGGAATGTTTAACATATTGTTGTCTCTTAATTGCCAAAAGAATTTTATACAAAGAGGTCTTAATTTTCCAAATTCCTTAAACTATAAAGGATCATTGGTTAAAAGTTAAACACCAAATACCACCCAGGCACCCATCACCTATTCTTACTGTTAATCCTCCTGGCTATATAATGGAACAGTGGAACTAGTTTAGAACAATTTGATTTTATACTTGTATTCTATTAAGTCATACATTTGAATCAACATTTATGAGCCTCCCAAACAATAGGCATATGCTATTGTCAGGGATTCTGCCCAATAGTTTAATGTAATCACAAAACAATGTTTTCCTGCCAGAGTTGTGACTAGATGTTCAATCTAGCATCAGCAGCTAATGGTTATACACAAGGACAAACTAATAATTACTTACCAAAACAAAACATAAGCCAGCATAAAGGGACAATGACTGAGAGGATGTATTTGCATTGGACAAAATAAAATAAGCGAGGAGCGATTTGTGAAAATCATCAACCAAAAACGTTCTATTTGTTGTACCTATCAAATAGAAAATGCGCTGTTTCTAGCATGCATGCTATACGATGATCATAAGCTGGCCCCATGACGCAAAAAAGTTCGATGGAAATACAAGTAAGAATATTTTGACAAAACCATAGTTTAAGGAAAATATCAATCAAGTACCTTCTCTTCTAACCTAATTCCTAGGCGTTCATAAACTCTCTCATATCCTTGTCGACTGATTTCACAGATTTTTGACCATGCCTTCCGATATCTCTCTTCCCCACCCTGCAACATAAGTTTTTCCTTCATGAGACATACTGAAACCCGTGGAAGAAACTATTAAGCAGAATTTGGTCTAAAAGAAAAGAAACTTAAGAGTTGGTGAATCACATCTCCACAGAATAGGAAAATTAAGATTTGAAGGTTGTAAATCCTCCTATTAGTAAGGTCATTCAGAGGCTTTTGACAATACCAAATCACAGAAGTCTTTTAAGGGACAAAAGTTGTGTGATTCACCTGGAGACTGACCACCGCATGTTGTGCCCTCTCCTTGAATACAGGATCACTGTCAAATCTTTGTTTTGACGCTTTATAGAATGCCTGACAACAAAGCACTGAAGTTAACTTCATAATCCTACTTTCGTTGGACTTAATGATTTATTTTAAGCAGAAATTTTGATTGACGTTGAATTGATAGTTGCATAAGGAGAAAGCATAAAGCAAATGGAGAAGAGATGAAGTGGAATTCCCTTCTAAAATTACGGTTTTGGCATCTCGTAGTTGTACGCGGAGAAAGCATAAAACAAATTGAGAAGAGATGATAGGAAATTCCCTACTTAAACTATGACTTTGGTCTCTGAGAAGAAGTTGAGCACATGTGTATTACACACTAAGTTAACAACACATAGGACATAGTGAACCCACGCATTATGCCGTCGTTAAACTACCCAGTCCATCATCTGGAACAGTATACATATGCTTAGCCGATGAGACTTTCACAACCGTATCTCCGTGGATGGATATACCAAGACCTTACAGTAGGTGGGACAACATTTCTCTGCGATAAAGATCACAGACCGGTCTTGTTTCAATGGCGTGAAAAGTGCTCAAAGTGGCTCAAGAAACTAGATACTTGCATTGTTTTGCTAATATATGCAAAGGATGTCATTACACTAAAAAAAGAAATACTTATCCACATAAACAAATTAATAATTACCAAAACAGATTTTCACTCACCTCAAGATCTCCAATAGCTTGATCACTGACTACTTCCATGTTTGGAAATTTCTCAAAAAGATATTCAATTAGCATGCCAAACTGCAGAACATGACAACAGTTTTAGGAAATAAATAACTAGGTGCCAAAACAGAATTTTTTCCTCAACGGCCAACGCAGACAGCAAGTACATCAAAATATCCTCAGTTTCTCAATCAGACAATAATAAAAGTTTAGGAAAAAGCTAAACTGTTCAACTTGAGAAAAATTGAAAAAAAGAAGGGCCTGCGAAGCTTCTTCTTCAGCACCAAATCAGAAGAGAAAATGTGCTGCTTAACTTAAAACCACCCCAATAAATCCCAATAAATAATTTTAAAAGATCGTGGAAAGACCACGAAACAATATTCGTAGTTTCATACTCATTGATGGGACAACCCATGACTAAAACCCACAGAATTCTACTGATACACGCTAACGAGAGAGAAAAAACAAATACACATCATAGATGTTCATACACGCTCTCAAACAAACAGACATACTCACCTGTGTACCCCAGTCACCAACATGATTTCTCCGAAGAACCTCAACATTTGAAAACTCTAGCATACGGGCTAGTGTGTCCCCAATAATTGTAGATCTTAAGTGCCCGACGTGCATCTCCTTGGCAATATTGGGAGAGGAAAAGTCAACTACTGCCCTTTTGACTCGAAGCCTCGGCGACCATGTTTCAATGCCCTTTATCAACATCTTTTGGATGCTCTGCAGTAGCAAGATAGTATTTCAGAAACCAAAACATATTCACAAAAGTGAATCAATTGAATTAGCTCATGTTTTCTCTTCCTTACTCATTGCTATAAAATTAAGAAATACCTTTGCTATCCATTGCGTTGATAGTACGACATTCACAAAACCAGGACCAGCGATAGAACATGAATCTATCATTTCTGAGGGCGGTAGATTCGTCATAATGGCCTTAGAAAAGAAAATAGCACAACTTGTCATTTCACAGTATCAATTCAAAATTCAAAACAGATCTCACAAACTTGCTGATGGAGTACGCTGTTATGGTCAAAAAAATGCGACAATATCGAATATGGTGATTATTAATTAATGTCAATACCTGACCAACAGGTTGGGGACCTTTGAATGCAGAACCTGTGCCTTTTATTTTCGTCCACAAGCTCATGGCATTATTGCTGCACCAAAAAGGATCACACAATTTAACAATTCAAGAGAAGGCACACAGGAGTTTCTATTACTACAAAAGCCTGAGAAATTGAACCAATTCTTCATCGACAAAAAACCAGGGTTTGAGAATGACACAGTTTCTCTTTTTCTTTTCAACTACAGCTCAAAACTTCAATTTTCAAACTAAGCTTGTATCGATCGAAAACGAAAGAAAGTTATTGGTCCAAATATATAGGGGTAATTACCATTGATAATCGCCAAATCTTGGGTTGCAAGCAGCAATAAGAGGCTCTGTGTCGGTTTGGTCTGGGACCGTAATTCTAAGGGATGCTTCAAATAATTGTGCCAATTGATCCTTAACACTCCCAACAACTTCTTCCTCCTGTGGCCAACAAATCATCATTTCGAAAACATCTTATTCAAATCTATACCACATATTAAAATCTGTACCAACATATTCACATCTGTACTAAATACTTCCATCATATAAAGTCTGATCAACTTACAGCTGCCATGGTGGACACTGTCTGAACTCTTCTAAATGAGATTAATCTTCTAGATGCTGCTTTCAAAATGTCTGTCTAGTTTCACAGTAAGCACACAATTAACAAAAGCACTACTGATATTGACCTTAACCCAAAAAAAATCCGAAACTTTTTTCACAGTTAAGTGAAGACAAAATAAAATCAAGAGTACAGATCGCTACGTGCTGCTATGCCCAACATACACTGCTCGCCAAAATTGGCCATAAACCGGCACATGGAAATTAACAAAGCAATAACTTAAGCTAACCCTGTTTCCTCATTTGCTAAAATGGGAATCCTATAAAATCAATGGGACTAATTTTGGCAAATTTCCTTATTTGCTAAAAGCCTAAAATCAACCCATTGATTTTATGGGAATATGGGATATCCCATTTTAGAAAATGGGAAACAAGTTAGATACAAACAGAACACACATACAAACATAAAAATCTTTTTTATGTATCTCAACGCGCATCTTTAACAAATTCTATGCCAAATTAAAGTTGGAGCAAAGCCAGCCCACCTCCGACGTTTTGAAACTGAAACTTCGGTGACGCCAACCCCACGCATACAAACATGCACATCCAGTACGTACTTTTAAATTCGTGAAAACCCAATAAATAGAAGAGATATCAAACACATTCTCGCTTGAAAATTAAGCAACCACAAAAGCAATAAAAAAGCATTTGAGATTACACACACATGTACATGCGAATTGAGAGGAAGAGGTGAATGGCTTACAGGCTGCAGGGAGAGATGGCGAAGGAAGTAAGAGAGAGAGGCGATTGGAAGTTGGAGAGAGAAATTGGGGAGGAGAGAGAGGCGGGAGGAAAAGAGCCAATGCGACTTTAGTCATCAGTTTTGCGTAGTAGTACAATTTATTCCTCCACCCGCGTTAAACTTCCATCTCTGAAGACTCTGCCTATTTAGGGTTTTGAGGGGGATTGGATAACCTGTGTGTTTGTGTTTTTCACCTTGAGTTGATAGCCAATCAGATTGTGGCACGTCAACTCGAGAAGTTTTTTGAGCCGTCTGAGTCTCTGACTATAATAACGGCATCCAAACGGCGTTTTCGCTCAATTTCAAGCAACCACGTCAATAGTCAAAGAGAGAAATATGCATTACACCGGAAGTGTTAAAAGGACACTTTTTCACCACCGCGGGTCTCATTGTGTCTTAATTGTTGATCTGAACCGTTCATCTTATATGGCTTGCAGAGTAGTATATTTGCGCAAAAAAACAACTTTATCGGACATCGATAGGTTTATCAGGTTTTGAGTTTTGTTTTGTAAAATGGATGGTTGTGGACATTTTAACTTTAAAATCCCTGATCACCCATTTTACGAAACATAATTCAAATTTTAACATACCTATCGATGTCCGATCAAGTTCATTTTTTGCACGAATGTATTACAATATGGGCCGTATAAGATGAATGGTTCAGATTACAACAATATCTTAATGGGGCCCCACAAAGGCAATGGTGGAAATGTGTTATTTTCCCCTGCCGGTATAGAGAATGTTTTTTCTAGTCAAACTCAATTAAGGGTTTTCAATTATATAGAAATTTCAAAAAAATATTTCTGAAAATAGATTCTTCCTTGTCTGCCAAAGTGTACATTTTTCTATAAATGATAATAAGTCTGCTGGTTTGTGCACACATCAGCCCAACCCACTTATGGGACCCGCTTTCAAGTCTCATACAACTAATCCTTACCATTTATCAGATCTATCTATATTCTAAATGAAAATTTCACACATTGAACAAGCACTTCAATTTTCATGGGGGCTGCTCGAATCATGGGGGCCACTCGAACAATACTTTAAATTAGTGAAAACCGACGTGCTTCGCATGTCACTTTTTGCCCATTGTAGATTCTCTTTTTTAGTATTTATGGATGGCGAGGATCTAGGTCGGCCAATGATAATGGCAAAAAAGTTTTTATTAGTGCCAATGTTCGTAGAGTTCTCTCAATAGTAATGTGCATTGCAAATTGAATGGTTACACAATGAGTGAAGTAAGGTAGGATACGCATCAATTCAGGGCCGGCCCTGATATTTGGATTGCCCAAGCCCAACTCGAGCTTGGTTGCCCACTTAATAATAAATGATAAAAAAATAAAAATATACGCAAGAAAAAAAAAAACAAAGATACAACAGTTATTTTAGGGGCCCCAAGGTTGAAGCAAACTCTCAATATTGAGCTCCCTACATCTTTGAGAGTTCTTTTTAAAAAATTAAAAAATTACAAAACTTCATACTAAAAGATAAATACAAAAAAATATAATTGTAAGATTTTTTTTTTTTTTTGAAGAAAATAAGAAAGTATCATCATATTTTAACTATGATCTATGTTGAAAAACTAAAAAATTTTGTTAACTCGTTCAATTTGTTTTCAATTTTCAACCATTGGGATAAAAAAAAATTATTTAAATGTAAGGACATATCACTAGCATACACTGTTGTTCTGTATGTTAAAAGCAAAATTTCTAACAATGAAATTAAGTAATGTGATTTCGTAATATTGTTAATTGAAAAGTAAAAAACACAAAGTCTAAAACCATACTCAAAATGCACCCACATTTACACAAACACATGAATAAATTTGTGTGGCTCAACACCATCAGTTTGTGTAATTTTATACATTTATAAATTGTATGTTTGAGTATATATTTTTAGTGTGATCTAGACTTGTTGGGGAAAAAAAAAAGAATTGAGGAAAAAAGGAAAGGAGGGGCCTGCCTACTGATTTTAAGATGAAGATTACAAAAAAGAAAGAAAGGTTAACGGAGGGAGGCAGAAGAAAGTCCCAAAAATGGTGCCGTTGGGAATCGAACTCGACCCACGAAGCAGTTTGACACCATCCCGAACCAACAAACTCAATATAACCTTTGTGTTATATGAGCAAACCGTTAATATTTATTCATAACGACGTTTTTTTTTTTTGGGTTGCCCCAGCCGGGGTGGGTTGCCCAAGCCCGGAGGCTTGCTGGGCTTACCCCAGGGCCGGCCCTGCATCAATTGGTCATCACCAGTGACCAATGGGTTGATGAAGAACCTTCATTTCTGTGAACATAGGTGGGGGGTGTCCATTCAAATGCTGAAGCACAGGATAACCCATTACTGGATAACAAAGTCGGGTATAAATAATGTCTCTTTTGGAATATAGTATTGGTCTTTATGTATCGTCAATTACTTGGGGCATTTGTTTCATAGGTCGGTGCAATTTAATGAGATATGGCCTTCAACAGTGGAGAACGATCGGAACATTGTGCCTAAACTCTAAGGTACCCTATGAAAGTGTCTAAACCACTAAAATCTTATAATAAAAAAGTGCACCCTAAACCTAAACTCCAAAAAAGAATGACTTACCTTAATGGTAAATAAATAAAAAGTGACTAACCTTAGTGGTAATTAGATACCTCTTTTCTAGACATAGATGTAAAAATCTGTCAATTCTAAACATACTTGGTAGAGGTTGTAGGATTTAGCAGTTAACCAAGTGCGTGAACTGAACAAAATTCAATCTAGACTGAGAGTACACAACCAGGAAAAAAATGGAGGATGAAAGCAGGGGAATTTAGCTGATTAAGTCTGAAAATTCTACTTAAATTATAGGCCTACCAGTTTTTGCCAAAAAAATCAACAAGAATTTATAGTATGCCATTTTAATTAAAACAGATGTTGGGGTGTTTGGGTGACTACTTTTTAACTTTTCATTTTTAACTTTTTGGCTTTTTAGATTATAGTCAAAATGTGTTTTGAATTTGGAAGGAGTGTTTGAGAGAAATATGCAAAATGCATTTTGCAAAAGTTGTAGTGTTTGGGAGACAATGATGAAAATGAGTTATGAGTTGATTGTTTACTATTTTGCCCTTATTTATTAATTATTACTATCATTTTTAGCAAGTTTTTTTTTGTTAAGTCATAAATATTTGTGTAAACACACCGTCCAATTTGGAAGTCCTCCTTTTTTTACGGGTAACCCACACAGGATTATTTTCACACATGCCTTGTTTATATCATGGGTAACCCACATAGGATTATTTTCACACATGCCTTGTTTATATCATGGGTAACCCACATAGGATTATTTTCACACATGCCTTGTTTATATCGATCATCTTCTCTTTGGACCAAAAATTGGTCTGGCTTCTCCACACACAAAAACAGATCTATGCATCTCAGTCCAAGAAAATTTCTCTCTCCTCACGATCTCTCTCTCTCTCTCTCTCTCTCTCTCTCTCTCTCTCTCTCTCAGTACACCTTTGATTACAACTCTCCAGGCGAGGAAAGGGAACAAGCTATGGCCGGAGGTTGATTTTCCGAACGATTTCCGAAGCAGCGACGACCAGTGTGGAGAAATCGCAGGGGTCTTGCCTTTCCTCCTCTCTCTCCTATTGTTCGGTGTGTGTGGTGGAAGAAAATGGGATCCCAGAGAAAAGGGGTAGGAATGGGAAAAGAATTGTGGGAAAATGAAAGGAGAAAACGAGAATGAGAAAATGAGGTGAGGACCAGTTTCTGGTTTTTGGCCTGGAAAGTGAAAAACGAAGAATACGTTTTGTGAGAAATAGTTTTGAACCCAGGCGGCCAAACAAGCAGAAGGTAAAAACGAGAATGTGAAAAAGAGAAAATCCGGCGCCCAAAGACCCTCTAAGTCAGGACCAACAAGGGGGTGTTTGGGAACCAACTTTTTAACTTTTCATTTTTGGATTTTTGGCTTTTTGGATTATGGCCAGAATAAGTTTTGAATCTGGGATGAGTGTTTAGGAGAAATGTGCAGAATGCATTTTGCAAAAGTAGTAGTGTTTGGGAGAAAAATGATGAAAATGAGTTATGGATTGATTTTTACCAATTTACACTTGTTTGTTAAAACCATACCAACAGTTAACTTGTTAACACAAAAGTTACCGGAAATTTTGACACAAATTGGGAAACATTACACAATGATAAACATTCCAAATTTAAATAAAATTAAAAAAAGCAAAAAAAAACTACAAGCCTACAACCCGAGCAACATGGAAAAAAAAGTATTGAAGTGTTGGATTGTCAACCAATATAAACTTCAGGGAAAAACTGTAATTTTAGCTTCTTATTCTTCCTTGTGCTTGTGCCAAAACCAGATCTAACGCGAGAATAGGAACTTCTCACGCTCCAACTTCAATACGCGCGTGTCACTTCCTCGCTTATCGGACAGTCACCGGAAAAATACATCTGTAATCCTCTTCGCAAGCCGAACAAAACCCACAAATCAAAATCAACATTCGAGCAGTCTCAATTTTCGGCTTGACAAACCAGAGGTCGTTAATGGACGAGAGAGAAAGGGGATCCAGAGATGTGTAGAGGATAAAGGGAGGGGTAGAATGGAGAGAGAAATTGAAGGGGAAAATCAGAATGAGAAGTAGAATGAGAAAAGTAGCCTAGGACCTCTTTTTCACTTCTCTCCTGGATTGTTCAAAATCAAAAACGAGTTTCTTGAGAATGAATTTTGTGTTTTGTCTCCCAAACGGCCAGAAGCAGAAAACGAGAAGTAGAAAATGCAAGAAAGAAGCGGCCAAACACCCTCAAAGTCTTTGGACCAAAAAATCTCTCTCTTCAGAATAAATTGGTCATTTTTCTTACCATTCACTTATTTGTTGGAAATTATGCAACAGATTCATCCACTTATTAGTTGTATTTATATTTTCTACTCTAGAGCTGATCATTCTTTCCTATTTGTTGCTGTATACGATTATAGAGATGTGACAATAAACCTTCAGTAATGGACTTTCCATTGTAACATGATGATTCTTTTTTTTTTTTTGTAATCTTGTTTGGTTGGAAAATAATCTTAACCTTTTGTAGACATGAATTATTAGGTGAAGCCCATATATTTCACAGTAAATATTTTTTCTAAACATGCACCAACACCAAACATGACAACACCGACCCCACCTGATACTCACCTAGATATATATCTATATATATATATATATGGGGCCGGTTCCCCTCACACTTAAAAAAACATATAAAAAAACTTGATTTTGTTCCGGGCCCCAGTGTGATGTTTCGATCCGTTGATCTTGTTTAGATGAGTAAAATAGGAGGTCCTGTAAAAATCCAGCTCAATCGGATATCGGTAGGTGTTTGATCCAAATTTTTTTGTAAAAACAGTGACAAGAACTAGTGTTTTTAAAACTGTTTCAATTAAGCACTTACCGATATCCGATTGAGCTGAAATTTTGCA